>JAPKLW010000150.1:304877-466448 GCA_026898455.1 Plectranthus barbatus | reverse complement strand
ATATATATATATATAGGGATGAGATCAAATGATAATAAATAAATACACTAAAAATAAGAATGAATCTCATCCATTAGATCTAATTAAATCAATAATTGATATCCAATCAAGCAACAATTAAAACGCAATCAAGCAACAAATGATCAAGCAACAACTGAAATACAATCAAGCAACAACTAAAACACAACCAAGCAATATTGTATAGGTACTCAAGCGGCTTTATCATTTTATCATGGGGGGAATGTTTATCACCGGATCCAATCCCTATATATATATATAAAGCTTAATACCCGTGAATTTTATTCTCAATTTATGTATTACAATTTAGGCTGTTAAAAAATAAAGTTATTATCTAACTCAAAACTCTTTGCACCAAAAATCAAGTCTAGTATATTCATAAATATAAGTGTGAGACTATATACTCTATAATTCAACCTTCCGAAAAAATGATCCAACATAATAGAATTATGATCAAGTTTTCACCTAATTTATATTATCGTTTGAAATTCTAACCTAAAATAAAAATAACTCTTAAAGAAAGATATTTGTAATTTTGAAAAAAAATTTTGGCACAAATAATATCCTCTAACTTATTATCTTTTGTATACCTATAATTTATTTAGATCAATAAGATATTATCTTAATAATAGATTAAAAAAAATAGGTTATAGGTTGTAGTATTTTATGAATGAGATAAATTTGATAATAAGTTAAATATTGTTATATCTCTATATTTATCACTTATTAATCTTGTCACATAATTAAGTGGTTTAAGGATATATATATATATATATATATATATATATATAGATAGATTAGATAAAATCTAAAAAGAAAAAAAAGAAAAAAATTAATAAAATAATAATGTGATGTGATGCTTTTAGGCGGGAAATGGCATTTTCGTAATTTCTTGAAACATCTTGCTTTTATATATATATAATAGATTACTTTTATTTTAGAGAAAAATTATATTACTTTCATTATAATGCATATGTTATTACTTTCGCTGAAATAATTAAACATGTTGCATTTTATATATCATATTATGCATTATATACTATAACTTCATGCATTATATTGTGCAATTACATTCATTATATAAAAATTCGTGTACTATTACGAGAATTATGCATATTATACATGATATTACTTTTATTTTAGAGAAAAAATATATTAATTACTTTCATTATAGTGCAGATTTTATTACTATATAATACATGACAAGTGCAAATATAATGATGAATGATGATTTCGCTGAAAAAAATTATATTGCATTTTATCTATCATATTCTGCATTATATATTATAACTTCATGCATAATATTGTGCAACTGCATTCATTATACAACTTCATGCATTATATTGACCTCGACATGCATTATATGCCCAGCAAACATTCATTATATACCTAACAAACATGCATTATATAATATAATAATATACATTTATATAATATATATATATAACAAAAAAAATACATAATTAAAAATAAGAAATGTATGATCAGCTTTTATAACTACTATAATATTTTATACATTATTCAAAGATAATGTATTTTAATTTTTTTGTTGATTTCGCATGAAAAAATATATTTCATTTTATCTATCATATTCTGCATTATAGAATATAACTTCATGTATTATATTGTGCAACTTCATTCATTATATAAAAATTGGTGTACTATTACGAGAATTATGCATATAATCACTAATTTTTATTTTTTACGATGATTTTTAAATCGAAACATATGCAATAGGAATTTCGTTTGAAAGATAATTAAATTACCTTTAATTTGATATATGATACATAAAAAATAATCTAATTCGAAGGAGTTATGATCATTTAGAGATTTAGGATGATTTAAGAGGAGAGAAAAAAAATATTACAAAATTACCCTTCAATGCATGTTTAACTACACTATAATGCACACATGATTTATTTAGTCTTGAGCGTTAGATCACTAATTTGGATGGCCGAGATTGGTTCTTATGTTCACATGGTGAGGGGAGTTCTCATATGATCATTCTCCTATATATATATATAGAGAGAGAGTGGTGATCATATGCTACCCACCTCCCATATGTTATATAAGACCAGATCTTGTCCTTTAATCTTTTTGATCTTGTGGTCCACATTATTTTGCAAATTATGGATTTTTAATTCTTATTTCCTTAATTTATGTTTACTAAGGTCATCTCCAACCCAAAACACTAAACTCAAACCCAAAATACAGTAAATGTCCTATGAACAATAATTCATCTCCAACCCAAAACACCAAACTCAAACTCAAAAGAATATTTTCAGCATATTCATTTTTCCACAATTTTTTATACTTTTTAAATATTACCAAAATTTATCAAAATCGCAATTGGAACCTTTCATTAATGTCAAATAAAAATAAAATGATTACATAATTTGAACCAATGTTGGTAGCGGCGTAGAGAGGGTGAGAGGATATTGGTATTGGAGGAGAAGAAGGCGGCCATAATATTTTTGTCAATTTTCTGACTACATAATTTTAGATTTTGTTAAATCAGGTTGTGTTATGAGCTACAGTTTTAATCAAGTAGGTGTTACATTATTTATATGATAGTTCGTGCATTATGTTCTTTATCTACTATATTATCTTTTACAGCGTGTTTTCTTTTATTTTTTAAATATGACTCAAGGTTTTTGTATAATTTTAAAATTGTAAATAAAGAATGCACCATATTTGTCGTAGATAATGTAACATTCAAAACTTAAGTAATGTTCCAAGTTGTCTATCATTTTGCAAATATTATGTACTTGTATCAAGAACCAAATGAGCTGAGAAGAAAATACGCAACACATTTCATAATGTACCATTCGATTGACAGATAATGTACGAATAATACCACTTATAATGTACCATTAAGAAAAAAATAATGATACAATACATTTGAATATATCATTACATTATCTTTTGTATTATGTTACATTATTTAGCTGTAACTATTACATTATTTAGTTTTACAACAATTATATTATTCCAAACATATGAAATAGGGATTTCGTTCGAAAGATAATTAAATTATCTTTAATTTGATATATAATACATAAAAAAATAATTTAAATTGAGTGAGTTATGATTATTTAAAGTTTATAAAAAAAAATTAGAGAGCGAAAAATGAAATTTAGGGGATATGAATCCTATTTTCCGTAATTTGAAACCATAAATTTGAAAAAAAAAAAAACAGTTTTACCCAATAATGTACCAAACATTGAAAAATAGTGCACTGAAATTTTCAGTTTCCAGATTTAATCCTAAACATCCAATTTTGATTTGCATGGCTGGATTTTGGTCTCATATAACATAGGGGAGATGGGTAACCATATATATATATATATATATATGTTTGATTATATGAGAATTATTCTTAAAGTGAGAAATGAAATAAATATCAATCATTTAAACTTGCATATCAACAGTCAAGATTAAAAGAATTTTGTATTCATTATATACACTATAAAGTTCATTATTCCATTTTAAAGGTAAATTTGTAACCTCTTTTTCCTTTCTATTCTAATTAAATTATTAAAAAATTTATATGATCATAGCTCACTAAATTAAAATTATTTTCTCACGTATTATAGATCAAATTAAAGATAATTTTATTATTTTTCAAATAAAATATGTATTGCATATATTTGGTTATAAAATCTGTAACAAAAAAATAGTGATTATACTCCTAAATCGCATACCATCGCATACACTTTCGTATAATAAATGAAATTGTACTTATAATGAAAGATACTTTAGTATAAATGAACTCTATGGTGAATATAATAAATTATATTCTATCATAAAATTCACATTTCATAATGATATAATGAATATTGTTTAAGATAAAATGAAGAAATTTTAAGATGAAGGACATGCACGTTTAATATTTTGTTCATGTAATACAATGAGATTAGAATGAATATATAATATAGATATAGAGAATAGATTTTAAGATAAAATAATGTGAACACGTATTATTTTGTTTAATACAATACAATGAGATTATATTTACTTCATTGTTTATTTTAGTACATTAATGATAGATATGATTCATAAACAAAATTCAGACGATCAAATTTCAAAAGGTTTATTTTAAGAAAGAATTTGGAATATTTTTATCCATGAATAAGATAATAATTCTTTTGAATAAATATGTTAAAAAATATTCAAATAAGTTAAGATATATTTCAATCTTGAAATTTAAATAATTTTTCATATTTATAAATATTTCATATCATATAAGATATGCATATTTATATTTTAGTACACACAATCTTTCCTTATTAGAGAAATTCGATATTATTTTTTCGTAATGTACGAATAACAATTGGATAAAATGAAGAATAGTAAAATAAAATGTTGTAAGTACAATAACATCAAATTTACATTATAATGAATAACAATTAAGATAAAATGAAAAATAGTTCAGATAAATGCATGTTACGTGAATAACATCGAATTTACTTTAAATTAAATAACAATTGAGAAAAAATGAAGAATAGGTAAGATAAAATGAATGTTACGCGTATAAAAAACATCAAAATTAAGAATTTAACCCTTAATGAACAAAAACTAGGATAAAATACCGCATTTTTTTCAGTTAATTTAGATCATTGATTGTTTTAAATCAATGATTGTGATTAATTTATTCTCATTTCTTACGTTTACATTCCTTCTCACCTGATCAGCCCCCCACCCACCCACCCACACACACACACACACACACACACACATATATATATATAAACATATATATATATATATATATATATATATATATATGGGAGTGATCATATGAGAACTCTCCTTACCATGTGAATATAAGAACCAATCTCGGCCATCCAAATTGGTTATCCAACGCTCAATACTAAATAATTTCCGTCTTGCCTTATAGTGTAGTAAAACATGCATTAAGGGGTAATTTTGTAATATTTTTCCTTCTTCTCTAAAATCATCCTAAATCTTTAAATGACCATAACTCTTTCAATTTAGATTATTTTTCATGTACTCTATATATCAAATTAAAGGTAATTTAATTATCTTTCAAACGAAATTTCTATTGCATATGTTTCGATTTTAAAATCATCGTAAACAATGAAAATTAGTGATTATATGCATAATTCTCGTAACAGTACACGAATTCTTATTTAATGAATGAAGTTGCACAATATAATGAATGAAGTTATAGTATATAATGCAGAATATGATAGATAAATTGCAATATGATTTTTCATGCGAGATCAACAAAAAAAATTAAAATTTATTATCTTTGCATACTGTAGAAAATATTATAGTTGTTATAAATGTTGATCATACATTACTTGTTCTTAATTATGTAGTTTTTTTGTTATATTATATAAATGTATATTATTATATTAAATAATGCATGTTTGTTAGGTATATAATGAATGTTTGCTAGGTATATAATGCATGTCGATGTCAAAATAATGCGGTCCACGAGTATCGATTCACCTTAAAAATAAGGTTCACACGATAAACATTCAAATATTCATTATAATAATAATTTTAAATAGTTTGATGCACGAATAAGAATTTATATATGACAAAAATCTTTGAGAAAATTAATAATATATATGTTTCAATCTAAAAGATTAGAGAATTTTCCTTATTTATTATTTTCTATATTAATTAAGATATTTTCTATATCGATTTTGATATGAATGTCTTATATTTAGTGCATATAGTTCTATTTTTATCTCTATTAAAATTATAAATATCATAATTCTCTTAATTAGAATTATTTTTTAATGTACAAAAATAATATGATTTTATTATTTTTAAACTAAATCTCTATTGCACATGTTTAGTGGGAGTAAACTATGTAACTAATGAAAATTATTAATCTTATGCACAAATCAAATAACTTATGTATTATAATGTAAGTAAAATAATTTGGCTCTAAAATAAAAGTAATACACTATAGTTCCGATTAAAACATCATCGTAAAAATAAAAATTAGTGATTATATGCATAATTCTCGTAACAGTACACGAATTCTTATATAATGAATGCTGTTGTACAATATAATGCATGAAGTTATAGTATATAATGCAGAATATGATAGATAAAATGCAATATATTTTTTTCCAGCGAAATCATCATTTATCATTATATTTGCACTTGTTATGCATTATATAGTAATAACATACGCATTATAATAAAAGTAATATAATTTTTCTCTAAAATAAAAGTAATACCATATATAATGCAGGAAGTAATACCGTATAATGATAGTAACATTATTCTCAAATAAGAGTAATACTATATTATAATGCAGGAAGATGTTTGTTAGATATATAAGGAATGTTAGGTATATAATGCATGTTTCCTAGGTATAATGCATGTTTCTTATGCATATAATGCATGTTTGTTAGATATATAATGTATGTCGAGGCTGAATATGCAAACAGAATCTTAAATAAGTACAAAATGACAAAAATACCCTATAATGCAGGTTTTTTGAGATAAAATGACCGAAAATTTTAGTAAAATCCTGAGCATTTATTCATCAAAATCAATGGCGATGATTGGTTCTTATTTCTTATGGTAAGAGTGGTTCTCACTGGATCACATCCCTATATATATATATATATATATATATATAGAGTAGTGATCATATGAGAATAGTTTTTAGTATGAGAAATGAGAATAAATTTCAGTCTTTGATTTTGTGATTTCAACACTCATGATCTATTTCACTCCGTGTGCAGTTTTCCTCGATTATCTTGCAGTTTTGCAAAATTAAGGTTATTTTTGTAATTTTAGCTTTTTTTAAAAAATCTGAAATAGTATCTTATCAGATTTTTTGTTCCTTTCTTCGCGCGATTTGATTTCTTCTTCCTTCTTCGTTCGATTTGATTTACATTTCTTCTCTCGATCAGATTTTTTTCTTTGTTTCTGGATTTCGCATTCGTTTTTGGTCTCGACTTTGTTAATTGTGCATGAATATAGTTTAAAATTATTTTTTATTCAGATCGACATTCATTTTTACTATTATATTGTGCATCTTTAGTGTTAACTTTGTGCATTTTGTATCTTGCAGGTTCATTTATTCCAAAGTGTGTTGATGAGATGAAGCATTTTAAGGGTAGAGTTTTTACAACTGTTGATGTTGGTATTGAGTTTTATAGAGACTACGCTCGTGTTGCTGCTTTGAAGAAGAAGATGTTTAATTTTTTTAATTCTTATTTATGTAAAAATGAAGTAAATCGGGCTAAAAATGAAGTAAATCAGGCTAAAAATGAAGTAAATTGGGCTTTGTGCAGTAAAAATGAAGTAAAAATGAGTATTTTTTATTCAGATCGACGTTCATTTTTACTATTATATTGTGCATCTTAAGTGTTAACTTTGTGCATTTTGTATCTTACAGGTTCATTTATTCCAAAGTGTGTTGATGAGATGAAGCATTTTAATGACAGAGTTTTTAGAACTATTGATGTTGGTATTGAGTTTTATAAAGACTACGCTCGTGTTGCTACTTTGAAGAAGAAGATGTTTAATTTTTTTTAATTCGTATTTATATAAAAATGAAGTAAATCGGGCTAAAAATGAAGTAAATCAGGCTTAAAATGCAGGTTGCTGTTTGTGTTTGAGTATTTTTACAGTTTTAGCCTTTAAAGGCTAAAACTGCAGGATATTGGGGGCAAAAATGCCGCATTTTTCAATTTGCTGAGAATGAATCATGTTCGTCGATTTGATGAGATGGACGCGAGAGATCTATTCTTATTTCTCATAATAACTCCTATTCTCACCTGATCACTACCATAAATATATATATATATATATATATATATATATATATATCAGTTTGATCATATGAGAACAGAGAATGAAGTAATTTTAAGATAAAATGAACAAAATCGAAGATAAAAGTGAACAATATTTAAGAAAAACTAAAGTCTATCAAGATTACAGCATTGACGAGGAATATAACAAACAACAAAAACCCTTAAGTGACAATTTTGCTAGAAAAATATGTTGCCCGATAAGAAAATTGAGTGTGAAATTTGAATACCTTACATCTTCTATGAGAACCGGCCGGAGGCAGAAGAGTTGAGGTTCGGAATCCACGGTGGTCGATCGAGGAGGGAAAGTGGCTACGCGTTTGGGCGAGATAGATGATGGCACAGTGGTCGTCTATAACCGGGGGCAAAACCAGCGGCCTTGTTGCACGTCCATGAGAATCGTCAAAGGAAGGTGAGGTTCTGAATCAGCTGCGGTTGATCGGCGAGGGACAGTGGTTGCGCATTTGGGAGAGATAGATTGGCGAGGGCAAAGTGGTCATCACTAACCAAGAGGAAGAACCAGCAACCTTGAAGCACGACGATGAAAACCAGTCGGAGGTAGAAGAGTTCATTGGCAACGACACAATGCAGGTTGATTTGGGCGAGATAGGTTTGGGTGAGATAGATTTGGGTATAATCGATTGATAACACATTCACTACCCAAGGAAGCATGTTGTCTATTAGCTTGTTTCAAAATTATAACGACGCAGAAAAAACGTGTTGTCTATTGCCGCCTGTTAATTTAATGGACGACACACAATCGCATCGTGTATTGGATTGAGTATAGACAACACACTTTATTGCATTGTAAATATTGCAATAGACAACGCGAATTACTCGCATCGTTTATATCAGTATAGACAACATAATATCGCGCGTTGTCGATTGCCGCCTATTTTTTACTACGCGCGTACACTTCCGCATTGTCTATTATGATAGAGACAACACAAATGACCATTCGTGTTATTGCCGCCTGTTTTTTTACTACGCGCGTACACTTCCGCATTGTCTATTATGATAGAGACAACACGAATGACCATTCACGTTGTCTATATTGTGTAGTCTATCACCTATTTTGTTGTAGTGGCACAATGAAGAAAATCGAAGATCAAATTAAGAAAATGGAAGATAAAAATGAAAATAAAGTATAATGAAGTATTTTGAGGTTAAAATAAAGTATTTTTTGAATGAATGATTTTGATGTTAAAATGAATTATAGTGAGGATATAATGTAGTACTTTCATATTCTCACGTTAAGACTATCACCGGATTAAGCCCCTATATATATATATATAGAGTGGTGATCATATGAGAAATATTTTTAGTATGAAAAATGAGAATAAATCCTAGCCCTCTATCTTTGCATATTAACGCTCAAGATTTAAAAACTTTTGTGTTCAGTTTTTGTAGTATATTGCGCATTATTCGATTTTAAGGATAATTTTGTAAAATGTAATATTTTTTCTCTATATTCTAATTAAAATTCTAAAAACTTTAAATGATCATAATTTAAATTTGTTTTCATGTATTATATATCAAATTAAAGATAATTTAACTATTTTTCAAACAAAATAATTATTGCATAAATTTAGAGGTACTCGCCTGAACAGGTATCGAGCACGTCTTACCTGACAAAAGACTTGATACTTGTAGCGACAACCAATAGTGTCACTACTTATCGCACCAGATCTGGGAGAGGCAAATAAAGGAAAATATGCCAGCACCCCAGCCAAAAAGGGGGTCGAAATAACAATTACACACAGACAGTCACAACATAACATCAAACAAACCCAAACACAAACATAGTAGTATCAGTAGTATAACATCACAAGTCAAAGTCAATCGGATCCCTCAGCCCCAGCAGCAAGGCTGCTCCCCACAGACGAAGCATCATCCCTAAGATCATCATCATCCTCCAGCTCGCCCGGCACACGGACAGATATGCGAATGGCATCCGTAGTGCAGGTGATGTGACGACGGATAGGCACGCCCCCTATGTACCCCAGCGGTCGGGTAGATGGAACTCCAGTAAGGGGTGGTGGTGGCGGTGCAGATACCTGCAGTGGGACGTCCATAACAGGTGACAGATCCTGGCACTGTGCCATCCCAATCATCGCCTCCAGAGTAGAGAACGTGTGAGGATCATCAGCCGAAAGAACTCTTGGCAGTGGTGGCGGTCCCCTAGTCGGTATCTCGACAGTATCAATCACAGGGATGTAGAGATACGGCCCCGCTGGAGGGTGCCCCACAAGGACAACCTGCTACAAGATATCAGATATGAAGCCCCGGAAGTACCCTAGACGGGCACGGGTGTCACCACATCGGTATATGAAGAGATGTGCCAGCTCTCGAGCCCAGTGGACCCACTCACTCGGTAGTAAGTCGATCAAATGATCAATACCCTCGAAATCTCCCACCTCGCCAAAGCGCTATGCGAGCTCCCAAACTCGTAAGTACTCTGCCAGAAATACAGGAAGCGTCTGACCTGGTCGGCGAGTGTAGCTGCAAAATGCTAGTCCTGATGTCCTTCAGGTATTCCATCTGTCACAGCAGAGCAATCTGTCAGTACTAAAATCAAATAATAAAGCAAGTAATGATGCATACCACTCCTCCCGCTAATTCTCCTCTCATGGCTCAGTCGCAGTTGTTCCACAGATGAGTCATTCCCCGACCTGACCTGTATAGACTCTATGACTCGGTGGCTCCATAGTCCTCTGGTACACGGTGTTGAGGGTCATCTTGATCCTTGTGCTGACATACTGACCCGACTCTCATATCTGTAGTGGAAGGCATACTGTCCTCCCGACAAATACCCTGCTCGTAAGCAACGAACCACTTGCTGCTCACAACACTAGTGCATGACCTGATGACTCCCAATGGTCAGGATGTCTCTGAACTGATACGCAACTATAACAGCTCTCCGTGAGCTGGGGTAGTCACGTCAGTCGTCTAACTTGATCCACCATACACTAGCCCTACATATACCAAGTTCTTTCACCGAGTTTAACGAGATTTCAATCACTTACCAAATATACTTACAGTACAAATATTTTCAAGCAATTGAACATATGAAGTCATTTTAATAAATCAATTCAAGAATTCAACAAGTTGCAACGTATATCAACAATATCAAAGTCAAGCAATGAAACAATAGTAGCAAAAGCCAAGAATGTGAGTGTGAGTTCAATTTCAACACTAGACAAACAATCATTGGCAAGATAGGCTAACAAGAGATACACTCATGGTTAGACAAATCAAGCAGGGTTAGCGGATGTGAATTTCTACGCTAACAATTAACATAACTGCAGAGCATTTCATGGTTTTCAATCATCATAATCATTATAACTTTTCAGTGAACTCAATCGTTCAAAACAGTTTATAATGACCAACAACATCGTGCTTGACATTTGGAAATAGTTTTCAATCGTAAATGTGGAATGAACAAGATCACTCAAAACAATTGAATGCAACTTTAAAATCTTACCTTGCATGTTGCTCAGGATGGGATGGGGTGTAGAGCATGATAGGATTATTGTTCCGATAAACTTTCTAAGCGAAAGAAATCTTAGTTACCAAGCTGAAAGAAAGTGAAAGGAACTAGGCTGGCGCTCTGATACCACTACTGTAACGCCCCTTATTCGCCTTCCCAAACTTAGGGCGCGCTACAGTGGGTTGGGTGAATTAAACAGCGGAAGACTCAAATAATCCAACATAAACAAGGTTCACACCCAATAAGTTCAACATACATGAATGAAACAATAGTGTCTGTAACGAGGCACACAAACCTCGCAACCACAGAGTATGAATAATAACGATAAGCAAGGAGTTTAGTTTGTCAGACAATAATTACAAACTGGGAAGGAAATAAATTCAGAGTTTCATTCAACGGAGAGTTACGCAGTGGAGACATGCATATGAAAATGCATGTCTCAGGATCAAAGTTCTTATTGGGATAATCCTTCCCTCGACACCGCTGCATCCGCATCACTGCCACTAACCTGCACATTTTAGGAATAATGCACAGGGGCTGAGTATAACGTACGCCGTGAGGACATGACCCAAAAAAAAGATACCTGATTAAATAAGAATGTTATGCCACACACAAACAAACCACGGGGTTTTAGAAAAACATTTGGCCATGTTTTATTTCAAAATAGTTTGCACTATACAATTTTTCTCACAAAAGAAGACATATATGTTTTATCATTGTGTGACCGGAAGTTGGCCAATTTCTGAGTCACGATGAATGGTTGGGAATGGCGAACCATTCGGCCCACTGTTATCATTTAGTGCACTGGTCTCAGAACTCGCCGCATTGAGACCCGATCGATTTAAGACACAGAGTGTGTCTCTCCTTATTTCTCCGAAGGTATCAATACTCCATTGAGTGACCAAGTCTGAGCTTGACTCGAGACAACAGAGGATCAATGCCTCTAGAGTTTAAGAGTCGTGGCTCAGGGTTCCATCGAAACCTAGTTTTGTCCTCGTGAAACCCAATCTCCCTGGTCAACTACGGTTGACCAGAGGAACAGATATGAAATCCAAACATTTTGGCATAGATAATCAGTTAAAATCAAATCAATTTGCATGCTTTTCAAGAAGTAGGGCTTATAGCCCAAAATCAAGTGAAATAGGCATAAAATCGTCCCCACCTCAAATGCTTACAGATACAGCGCAAGTAAGTTGATTTGTGATAGAAAATCTCTCCGGTCACCCTGTGTTTCCTTCAATTGACAACACATGAGAATACAACAAATTAGGTGGAATATCTATGGAGGATAAATCAGCGCCCTAGCTGATATTATCGCAGAATTCAGTATCTAAGACGGACTGTCTTTCCGACGAGTCAGACATAATTCTAGCTGCCCAACACGCATCACCCATACATCGGATGTACATGAGACTTATCCAACACTTCTCATCTCAGACAAACAACCCATGGCTAGATAATCATTCATTTCAGAGTTTGAAAACAAATTAAACATTCCAACATATAATATTATTTGCATGATTTCTTATGGTCGATTCCCAACGTCCAAAACCAGTTTAAATCGCATGTAATCAAGCAAGATAAGCCTCAGAATCAATAAAAATAATCATACATCGAAAATAAATTGAATCGGATCGAAAATGGGCAAAGGAAACACGAAACAGGGCTGCAGCCATGGCCACGTCGACCGACACAAGTCCATGTCAATCGATGCTGGCCTTGTCGATCGATAGTGGTGGCGTCGATCGACACATGTGTCAACAGCAACAGCAGCCGCGACCCGCGCGACGCAACAATTTTGTTCGGCCAGTTCCGGCCATTCCCAAGGACTCCCGACGCACCCCCACCCTCTATACAACACTAGGGACTAGATGATATGCAACATAACCCACGAAACAACAAAAACACGACACTGCAGCAAATCGACAGTGGAGGCGGAAAACCCTACCTCTCGTAGGTTGCAGAGTATAATGATAGTAATATTCTTCTAAAATAAGAGTAATATCATATTATAATGCAGAAAGATGTTAGTTAGGTATATAATGAATGTTAGGTATATAATGCATGTTTCTTATGCATATAATGCATGTTTGTTAGATATATAATGCATGTTGAGGTTGAATATACAAACAGAATCTTAAATAAGTACAAAATGACAAAAATACCTTATAACGCATGTTTTTTGAGATAAATGACTGAAAATTCTTGTAAAATTCTGAGCGTATATTCATTAAAATCTATGGCAAGTATTAGTTCTTATTTCTTATGGTAAGTGATGTTCTCACTGAATTGCATCCCAATATATATATATATTGAAAAATAAAACAAAATTGAGTATGACCCACATTATTTATGAACTTTTCACGGTCATAGTGATGTTGTTTTGATCACCAATAATAGAGTTTCGGGATGATAAAATCATTTATAAAAAAAAAAAAAAGAAGATGAAAAGTCGGCATTATATTCAATTATTGTTGACAATGATACTTTTGTTATTTTAACTTAACTTATTTTATCTTCCTAACTTCGTAAAAATTTATCCTTTATTATCCAATCAAAAAATTGTAATGAGTGGATAAATAACTTTCAAACAAAGAAAAAGAAAAGAGTGGATAACTTTTTCTATTATTGTGAATAATTTCGTTGTGACCAAATAATAGTTGGAATTTTTTTAGTGGATTATATTGAGAAGAATTATGAATTTCATTATAATATATCAGTTACTTTTAAAATTTATTTTAATTTCTTACGAGTTTTTTTATTAATATTTATTTTTATTAGTTAAAATTATATGAATAACTTATTTAAAATAAGTCCAATCACACATTATATGTTATGTGACATTTAAATTTACTTAGTTAAGCGCTTACAATTATCAAAATAAAGCTTTTTTCCCTAAAATACTGAAAAAACTATTATTTACTTGCATTATGCTTATCTCTAAACTCGTCGCAATCTATGTTCTTTGTATAATTAATGTTATCTCAATAGATATAATGTGTCACTCAATGTATGTTGTGTTTTATTGAGTTTTGATAAATATCAGAAATCATAAGTCAATTGATAAATATACAACTAATCTTGTAAATAATTGTATAAGCTCATTGAGTATAATAGTTTACGTCTGGCCAACTGAAAACTTGTATAATTGAAGAACTGATCTTAAGAAAATAAGATCATCCACTACTAAAGATGTAGCTGTGGGAGAATATAAACTGGCAAACCGGAGAACTGACAAGTCGAGAAGAACTCAGTTGATAGTTCAGAGGAACTGGCAGCTGAAGTAAGATGACATGAACTCAACAGGTGGAGTATCAGCTGATGAGTTAAGTCAAATCAAGAGTGTAAAATTTAGAAAGTAGGAGAGACAGATAACAAAGTTGTACTAACGTAAACCTGCTAAAAGAGGTGGACTGTCTCAATTAAATTACAACAGATCTATTTCAAGAGGAGGCTATATATAACCAAATGCAAAGAATAAGATAAAATTTTTGGTGCTTTTGGAGATCTTGGAGTTTTCCAGATTTTTTAAGATTTAAAAATTGAACATATGAAGTCTGCAAAAGTAGAGAAGACGTGGAAGAAGACAACACGATGAATACTCTGAATTGAAGATCTTCTACAGCTCTCCTGAAGACTATTGAGATCACTTCACTTAGGAATGTCGAGCATCTTACCACAAGGTTTGTGTCTATGTGATAGACAAAGCATATTGGAGATCTTTGCTGGTGGACTGCAAGGCTTCAATTTTCATCATTGTGTTCAGTGTTACTGTGAGAACTTAAACCCACAACAAGTTGAAGTTCCAAAGTAGTGAGTATATTAGAGGAAGAATGGACAATTGAGGAAGAGAAGGAAGAGCGGTTAGTTGATATCTTGTGGTCAAGCTTAACCAACTATTGTATCATGCTATTAGAGTCAGTTATAGACTCTTGTTGCAGAAGATCAAGATCATTAGTCGTAGTTGTAAGCAATTACGTAATAGTAAACTCCATTCATGGAGAACAAAGAGTAGATGTAGGGATAGTTAAGTCCCGAACCACTATAAGATCTTGTGTTTATTTCTTCTTCTTTAGTTACTTGCTCTTTTGCTAATATTCAAAACCCACCAATTTATAATTGGTGGTGTATACCATAAAACTAAAAAAATACCTGCACGACTTTATACTCTGTATAAGTAACTAAATGTACATAGGCTCACCAATTTGCACTGAACTGATTAAAACCACACATAATTTGTTCTTATTTTTGATAAATTCGGGACCAATAATATATTTTTAACTTTGTTAGTTATTGAATGTATTTTTCAACAAACAAAAATAAACATTAAAATAAGATTTCACAGTTAAAAAGTTAAACTAAATTTCAAAATCGATCCATATATTAAGGCCAAATTTACAATTCTTCCTTTATATTATTAGCCTCTATGCAACATCAAGATTGTGATTGGATTAAATAGAAATGAACATGATGAAAAGGACTCATGAGATTGATTGTAGAATAATGAAGAAAGAGAACGGCATGTGAAGATCGTAGGAAGATGTAAGATTTGATGAGCAATCAAATCAATAGAATTATGGATTCACACCATGATAAAAATAATAATAGATTAGAATTGAAATTATTAACTTTGAAATTGTATAGATTGATTTGTTAAGTACAATAAGAAATTGTTTTGGATTCATGTTAGATCGTATATGATATTCGTTGTTTAATTAATAAAAAATAAATTTTATTTTCTTCACTTATTTAATAATGAGTAGATTAGGACTTTGGTATTTGTATGAGTATCCATGTAAAATTAGTTTCAGTAATATTACTATATTAATTATATTTTATTCTTCTAATCATGATTGGATTCTTATTTTTTTATAAAATTCTTATTGAATTTTTATCATATATTTATCGGATTGGATTCTTATATGATCATTATCATATAAATCGAATGAAATTTTTATTGGATCCTTATATATTTGTGTCATTGTACGCGCTCATATTTTAACTCAACGGATCAAATTCGGATACGAATTAAGTATTTCCTTATGTATAAAATACAAGTAGGAGCTTAAAGATCAATCCTTATGAATAGCCACACATAGAGATGATCGATCTTAATTTTTTTTCAAATAATTTTATATATGTCACGTTGAGGTTCGATTTTGTACGGATATAGGGCTCAAGGAACCATGTGGAATAACAAGAAATAATATGGAATATTCGAAAATAATGAGTGCGAGTGAGATAATTATGTTTAGTCGATGTGACACTAGTAAGCTGTGACGATACACAATTGAATGAATTAAGAATAAAGTTAAATAATTGTTTGACAACAAGAACAGTAGGTGCACAATGCACTATAGCAGGTCGAGCAGCTGCTGCAACAAAATTTCAACTAAGCTAAAATGAGCATTGAGAATACAAGAGTCAGGAAGTAGTAAAATAATGTCGACTTCCCCTATTTATAGTCCACAGGGTCAAATACAAGTCCTTAATGTCGACCTGCCATTTTAGGGGGTTGTTGGAGCTGCTACTGCGAAAGTAGGAACTGCTGCAACGGTCGGCGCCTTTCTCGCAACTGTTGGTGTTTATCTGCAAATAGCGACCTTGGCGACCTTATCCGGAGACCTCCTCTGGACGACCTCCCCCAAGAAGGTGCGCTTGGCGACCTCCTTGGGAGATCACTCGAGGTCATGTTCTCCTTCCGACTTGCTTCTTTTAGATGCACCTTGCTCCTGTTCGAGGCTGACCTGGAAAGCTGCACTTGCGCAGGTGCTTTCTGCTGTGTACCTAGAGCGGTTCTAGGAACTTGGGTTTGGACCTTAGATCTCCTTAGTGGGCCCGAACAGGTCCACTTAGGCCTCCCGCTTAATTTTGCGTGTGATGTTGGTACATGCTCGACGTAGGCTTCTAAGGTCAGACAGATTTCTATCTTTGTGCACCTTAGGCTATTTTTTTTTATCATGGTGAGGTGTGATTTTTTTGGGGTTTGTGGCATTTTCTTCGTTTGACCCTTGTACGTGCATTAGGTAGTTTCACTAGGTTCTTGGGTAGTGAGATTTTAGGGGAAGCCCCACTTTCTTCTTTTGCACGTACACTCATGACTTTTACTCGTCCATGGACCCCTACTCCACCCGCTTCCCCGGCTGGCTCCACCGATGAGTCCGTTGGGGATACTGCCTCCGTCCCCCAAACCCAGGATATGCTGTTTCGACTGCTACACAAGAGCAGTTCCTTGAGTTTATGGGTAAGGTGATACGGTGTCGTATGAACCATCTCATCCCTACTCCTAGTCAGAGGTGCAATGACCCTCATTCCGACAATGATTTTTCTACCTCCATTGATGAGAATCAAGGTTGTCCAAAATTGAAGAATTGAATTAAATCATTTGGGCTTAATTAAATTATTGAAAGGTTCAAAATTGAAGAATTTAATTAAGGCATCTGAACTTAATTAAATTATTGAAGTTGTGATTTATGAGAGATAAAGATGTATCAAGATATTGTTGAAGAAAAGAGAAGATTTGATTTGTTTTGATATATTTTGAATATTTATAAGATTTGATTTTTAGCAATTTTTTATTTCTAGATTTGTTAGGATTTGATTTTATTTCCTAGTTTGATTAGGATTAGATTTTATTTTCTCCCTATAAATAGGGCTTCATATTTTCATTATAATTTAGTTTTCAGTTTAACAATATTCGTGAGTTTTATTCTCCAATTATCTGAAAGCTCTTGAATTTCTATGGAGTATCTTGAAATTTAATATTGACTTATCAACCGGACTTACACATGAGCCGAGTTGCTTTTTTAGTCGTAGGGGCTCGAGTTTTTGCCTACGGTTCTCTAAGGGTCGAGTCATAGGTGCTGGATTTCCCGTCGTATTTGTTCGAGTCGTGTTCGTGTACGTTTCTTATTCGTTGATTCTGGGTTGCGATCCAAACATTCCTAGCGAGGAACATATCATCCATGCCGTGGATAAGGGACTTGGCTTCCATGTACATCCTTTCTCTTGTAATGTCCTCCGTTCTAGGAGGGTATCTCCTTTCCAGATCTCTCCTGTAAGTTGGTATCATCTCGTGGGCACCTTCTTAATGTTTTTTCACCTTAAGTTGGGACTTCCTAGCCATGGAGAGTGGCACCACATATACCACCTCAATTGCTTCGACAATGGCTACTATTACTTCACCAAATGGTCGGGGGTAGGTCTTCGATAGTTTCAGGTGCTTCTAGAAACTTCTCTAGCTGGCCGAACAATTACTGTTTTCTTGAGTTTGATCCAATAACTTCGGAGTTCATGATGTTTTGTGGCAAAGTGACGAGTAGGTGTTCTATTTTAGAACTCAAATGAACCTACCTTTTCATTTTACTTGGTTAACTGGTTGTGTTTGTTTTGCGTGTGCCGAGGTGCCGAAGATCGAGCTTACTCTTGAGGAGATTGCTAAAGTTGATTTTTTTACTTGGACCTGGTCTACGGATGTCGCAGCATAAACGCAGACTCCATTCGCTATCCCGACAAAAGGATGATTGAGCTTCCAGATGACTATAGGTGTGAGGTGATAGTCCCTACTGTTGTCAACCAAATGCTGGCAAACAAGAAAAGATCAAGGGATGAGCTCTCAAAGGTGCTGATGGACACACCTTCCTCCAAGAAGGCCGCGGGTGCCTCTACTACTCCAGCTGCAAGGGAGCATGCAAGTCGTTAGGGCTCATGCAGGCATCTTTCCTCGAACCAATCTTTGAGGAGCCGAGATAATCCTTTATCATGCAGAATGGGCTTCTCCGGGCATAGCTTTGTGGAGGAGCACTCTGGTGGAGGTCTTCGGCTGTCGTCGTGACTGTAGATGAAGAATGGTTCTGGCTTGGCAAGATGGCGGGTTCCTCCGATCCTTTGACAATAGCTATCATCCCCCTTCCTCCACCTGGTCCTCTTTCGACCCACAAATCTTAGGTTGAGGCTTTTTGTGATGAGGTGCGGAGGTTGCTCCTCAATATTATCCCCATGGAGGAATGGGACTCCGATTTCTCCAAGCATGCATGAGATGTAGACAAGAGGTCCCTTGAGGTACATCTATTTTTGTTGTTTTCATGCTTCTACTTCATACCTTAACCTCATGCATGCACCAATATTTCTTTCTCGCAGGTCACCATGGATGTCGTTGGTCTTCACAAGGATATGATTACGAAGGTCGATGATCTAGGTTCTAAGTTGAGTAGGGTGAGGTTGGACCTAGCCAAGAAGAAGGGAGGTCGTGCAACGCTGGTGCAGAAGGTGCAAGTGATAGAGAGTGAGCTCTGCAAAACTGAGGCCGACTTTAGGAGATGTAATGATGAGGTTGCCACCCTTGGGTGTAAGTGAACTAATCTTGAAAGGGAGGCCGAGGTCACCTCCTAAAGGGCGGAGGAAGTCGACTCTCTGAGGAAGAGGCTCCAGGTGCAGTGGAAGTGTTACAAGAAGGAGGTTGCATCTCATGAGGAGAAGGTTGCGTATGAAGGTGGGAGAAAGGCTCGACTACGACAAGGTCATCCTCTTCCCTAACTTCAAGAAGACCTTCAATATAAGTTCTTTTCACCTGTTTTTTGCACTTTTTACTCCATATTTCACCTCCTAACTCCTCCCTTCATCCTTTCAGCTGATGGTGGAGCAGGCCATGCACATGGCGGAGTTCAAGCTTGCTTACAGAGCTACACAGCAGGTGCCTTACGCACCTCCAGGTGCTTCCCAACAAGTGCCTCCCCCGGTTCCCGGAGCTAGTCACAACTAGCCGTCATCCCAGGAGGGGGTGCTACAGACCTCGCAGATTGATCTTGTACTAGGAAGTGTGACGGAGGTCATTCTCTCCATGTAGCTGCATGAGGGTGATGGCTTCATTAAAGGACCTGGTGACCACCCTCCTACCACGCCTGCCAAGAGCCCCATCACCTCTCCTCTTGGTGGATGTGCTTACCACTGGGACATCCAAGACAACCGCCTCCGGACCTAATGCTTACCAATATATCTGAAGTCCTGCCTTAACTAAATAATTAACTTTTTTCTGCACAAAGAATATAAAAATGCATTGATATTTTTGCTTTACTCTCTCCTAAATGACTTTACATCTTTTGCACTGTTATCGTTTTTTAGTTGCTGGTATGCAGTTCCCTTTTGAATAGTTGATGCGTAGTGCTCAGGAGTTTTGTAATCTTCTTTGTGGTGTTTGATCATATGCTTCCTACTTGTGCACAGGTGTGAAGGTGGATGATGCCTCCGACGCTCAAATCAGTAACCATAATTTTGAAATTAAAAATAATTTGGAACTGAGTAATTAAAATTCAACCAATGCAAAAAGATAATAAGAGGGTATAAGAAAAGCATATCTGGGTCAGCAACTCTGGTGCGATACATAGGCATGACCTCGTAGCCATGCATACCTATAACTTCACAAAACAAATGGGTGAGCGAGGCATCGACCCTCCGATGCTCAAGTTAGTAATGATGTTGAAAATAAGTATAACCCGAATTAAGTAACTAACTAATAACTAAAGGGTAGAAAGAAATCATATATGAACCAATCATATACAACATTGCATGTAATTACAAGCTCGTCATTGGGCATGTCTGGGCCTTCCACCTTCGTATTGTTTATAGACCTCACCTCGCAGCTTTGTGCATATGTACCTCTATTGACCAAATAGGTGGGTTTTGGCGATGTCTTAGAGATCACCCCTCCGACGCTCAAGCCAGTATGTGTATGTAACTTTAACCAAATAACATGGTAAATCAGAAATTTACAAGAGATTGAGTTAAGAAAGGCATATATGAGGTGCCAATGCATTGAGTTGGCACTTATTGATAATACTTCTTGATACGATCCTCGCCAGAAGGTTTAGATTGCAGCCCAAGAACTTGAACGAAACAACTCAACACGATGCAGAAGCACACTGATGGGAAGATCCAACACCTTTGGATTCGAAAGACTTGAAGTACCGTAGTCCAGAATAAATCTCCTACAATCCAAGAAGCGGATTGATCCAACAATGAAGAATATCAATGAAGACACCACAAACGGATGCAAAATTCTGATTGATAAGTCAAGTTGAATTCTATGGTTGAACCCTAGAGTTTCGAGCTTTCAGAAATAAGTAGAAAATCTCACTATATTTTTATTAAAACTAAAAACTGACTGAATTGTTCCATAACAAGGCCTATATATAGGCAACTCAAATCCTAATCTATTAAGGAACTAAATTCTAAATTTGATACTTTAAGTTCAAAAATAATACTAAAGAAGGCCTAACATATTGGCCGAAAATAACTGATTAAAATTAGACTAAGTCCAATCACTACCCATAGTTAATTTAATAATTTTTGGGCCTTCTTTTAATTCTTGAACCAGAATTGATTTCTTGGAAATACTTGCAGCCCAAATATCTTTAATCAACATATTCAATCTAGCTCTCAGTGTCTTTGCTCGAGCTCTTGTCATCGGTCCACTCGGAATGTAGACTGGATAATCTCTCAAAGCTGCTACTTGGGCTCCATCATTCCCCTCCTCTTCAAGAGTATTTTTCCTCAAATCCAAGCTATCACCTACATCAAAAGGACTCAAATTAGCAACATTAAATGTAGCACTAACGTCATACTCACCGGTAAGTCCAATTTGTATGCATTACATTCACTTTCTCCAACACTTGGAAGGGACCATCTCCTTGAGGTCACAACTTTGATCTTCGCTGCAAATGAAACCTCTCCTTTCTCATATGCAGCTATACCCAATCTCTAGGCTTAAATAAAACCTTCTTGCGCCCTTTATTTTCTTGTTTGACATACTACTCAATACGACGCTCTATATTTTGCCTTGCCTTCTCATGAATCTGCTTCACAAAATTAGCTCTTTTCTACCCATCGAAATTAGTAAACTCTTGCACAGGTAATGGAGATAAATCCAAATGAGTCAAAGGATTAAAACCATACACAATCTCAAAAGGTGAATACTAAGTAGCAGAATAAACTCAACGATTATAAGCAAATTCAACATGAGGCAAACATTCATCCCAATTCCTAATATTCTTCTTAAGTAAAACCCTCAATAAAGTAGACAAAGTCCTATTCACTACCTCAGTTTGACCATCAATTTGTGGATGACAAGTAGTAGAAAATAATAGTTTAGTTCCTAACTTATACCACAATGTCTTCCAAAAGTAGCTCAAGAACTTAGAATCTCTATCAGACATAATGGTTCTAAGAATACCATGCGATCTCACAACTTCCCTAAAGAATAAATCAACAACATGGGATGCATCATCAGATTTATGACAAGGAATTAAATGAGCCATCTTGGAAAACCTATCAACAACCACAAAAATAGAATCACTACCACGCCCAATATGTGGCAGTCCTAACACGAAATCCATAGAAATATAAACCCAAGAATGTCCTTGCTCGAGCTCTAGTCATTGGCCAACTCAGAATGTAGACTGGATCATCTCTCAAAGCTGCTACTTGGGCTCCATCACTTCTTGAGGTGTTTTATGTTCCAGCTATTCGCGATCTTTCTTCCTTCTAGCGATGTCAAGCAATAGGCACCTCGTTCGAACACCTTAGAGACAAGGTAGGGACCTTCCCAAATGGGTGCGAGTTTCCCCATATTGAGCTCCTTCTCTGAACGTTCTTAACTTCAATTTGTTGTTGAAAAATCTCTCAAATTGAGTTGTTCTTCGTGCCATGTTGATAGAGACTTCATCACGACCTTCATTGATAAACTCGAGGTCTTTGAGTAGGTCCTCCGAGTTTCTATTTTCATCGTGCAACTCAATTCTTAGACTTTTGGCTCGTATCTCAGCTGGTACTACTGCATCTACTCTGTAGGGTAGAAATAAAGGTGTTTCCCCGGTCACCGTTTGAGGGGTTGCCTGTAGGAGCATAGGGTGGCAAGTAGTTACTCTACCTATCCTCCATTGTGAGCGTCAAGGCTCTTCTTCAAGGTGGCTATTAAGTCTTGTTTGTGGATTCCGCCAGCCGTTAGTTTCTGGGTACCTTAGTGTGGAGAAGGTGATGGAGCCCAAGTAGCAGTTGTGAGAGACGATCCAGTCTACATTCCGAGTGGGCCGATGACTAGAGCTCGAGCAAGGATGTTGAGGGCTGGATTGAGCTTATTGATTAAAGATATATGGGTTGCCAATGTTTCCAAAGAATTGATGATGTTGGAAGAATTAAACGAAGGCCCAAAAGTTATTAATTTAATTATGTGTAATAATTGGGCTTAGTTTAATTTATTTAGTTATTTTGGGCCAACATGTTTAGGCCTTATTTAAATTAATTTCGAATTTTATGCCTTTTAATTATTTAAAATAGTTTCCTTATCAGTTTAGGGTTTGAGTTGCCTATATATAGGCCTTGTTATGGAACAATTTATTCAGTTTTCAGTTTAATAAAATTTGTGAGGTTATCTCCTTTATTTCTGAAAGCTCAAACTTTCGAAATTCCTATTCTTCCATAGGGTTTTGATTTCGACTAATCAATTGGACAGTCATATCCATTGGTGGTGTCTTCGCTTATAGCCTTCGTTGTTGGGTCAATTCGCCTCTTGGGTCGTAGGAGAATTTATTCTGGACTACGGTACATGAGGGTTTTCGAATCCAAAGGTGTTGGATCTTCCATCTTCAGTGTTCAGTTTGCTTCCGCGTCGAGTCTGAGTCCTTTCGTTCGAGTTCCTGGGCTGCGATCTAACCCTTCCTGGCGAGGATCTTATCATTTCGGTATCAATATCCAGGTTATACCCTTCCTTTTCCTTTGTCTTCAATTTTCGTGTCTGTGTCTCAAAAAAAAATATCGAATCTTGTTCTTGTTCTTGTTTCCTGTCTTTTGTGATTCGTAATTTTCTTCGTGTCTTGTTCCTGGTTGAGAGAGAGTCGAAATTTGGGGAGTATTAGGGTTTGATATTTGAGTTTCCTTGTGTGTCAAGAATTGAATTAGCCTTCTTACCATATTAAATTAAGTCAAATCTTTCCTTATATACCTTTTACCTTATTCATATCTTCTTTCTTTGATGTCCATATTATTTCCTTCTGGATTGAATTACCAAACAATTTGGTAATTAGTTAAAAAAAAAAGGGTGAAAAAAAAAATAAAAGAGAAAAATTCGAACAAAAAATAAAAGTTAGAGTTCGAAGAGAAAAAAATAGTCGTAAAAAATATCGAAAAAAGTGTTGGGAAAGAAAAAAAAGAAAGGTAGCAAAATTAAATCAAAAATCCCTAATTTCTTGATTTCTACTAGTGCCTTTTTTGCCTTTTCTGTTGGTTTTGGTCGTTTTTGTCGTAATTTTTGCGTCCGGTGTCTGTTTTTGGCTTAATTGTACTTTTTGGAAATGTCTCGGTGAGACGATCAAGACACACCGCTTTGCTGTGATATAAGGTGCTTTTTGGCCAAATTCCTTTATTTTCGAGTAGTTATTGCCCTCTGAAAGTTTTTCCGAAAAATTTTCTGTTCGTTTTTGGTCGTTTACCTTCCTAGTGTCTTCTAGAGTCTTCCCGTCCTGTTGGTTTGTCGAATTGAAGTCCGTGGAATTTTATAAGAATTTTTGAGCTTTTTGGAAGGGAGAAAAGAGTGGTAAAAGGCAAGAGTGTGTGAGATTAATAGAGGGATTGAAAAAAACCATCTATACTGAGTGATACACGAGTGTACGTGAGGTGGTGAGGTCCTTCTATTGTTTGTTTATCTAATCTTTCTTGCAGGTATGACTAAATCTAATGATTCTGATGAGGTGAAAGGAGGTGAGCTTAATGGTGGTGGTCAGGTCAAGTACATGATGGAGGCCATGAAATCTGAATTGGTTAGGTTGGTGAAGAGTGAGATGAATGCTATGCATCAGCGAATGGATGACTTTGAGATCTCTGTGACAGAAAAGACTCGACGAGACTCATCTGATAGTCATAAGAGTACTGGAAAAGGAGGACATGCCAACCGAGGTGGACGAAGAGATTCGTATAGGAGACAGAATTCTCAGTATGAGGAGGATGCCGATGATTATGCTGAGGAGGAGTCATACGATAACAATCTGGAGACAATCAAGATGAACATCCCGTCCTTTCAGGGAAAGAATGACCCCGAGTTGTATCTGGAGTGGGAGCGAAAGGTGGAGATGATGTTCGAGTGCCACAACTACTCTGAGTTGAAGAAAGTAAAGCTAGCTGCAGTAGAGTTCTCTGATTACGCTCTTATGTGGTGGGATCAGTTGGTCAGTAGTCGGAGGAGGAATAGGGAGAGATCTATAGATACATGGGATGAGATGAAGGCTGTGATGAGGAGGCGCTTTGTGCCAAATCATTATTACCGAGAGTTGTATAACAAGCTGCAGAGTTTGAGGCAGGGTACCCGGAGTGTGGATGAGTACTATAAGGAGATGGAAGTGGCTATGATCCGAGCCAATGTAGTGGAGGATAGAGAGGCAACGATGGCTAGGTTTCTGGCCGGTCTGAATTGGGAGATCCGGAATACAGTGGAGCTGCAGCATTATGTTGAGCTGGATGACATGGTCCACATGGCGATCAAGCTTGAGGGATAGCTCAAGAGGAGGGGCAACGACAATAATTCGAGGCAGAATTCCACAGGCTGGAGAGAATACCAAACTGGAAGTGGTTCAGCACCTAAACGAGCTCCGTGGAAGAAGGAGGAGGAGCAGTCTCGAGGGGAGAAGAAGCCGTTTGTGAAGCCCAGGACAAATTCCACAGCTCAAGGTAAATCCGTTACCATTGATTTTCGTAATAGAGATCGCAAGTGCTATAAGTGTCAGGGTTTTGGTCATATTGCTAACGATTGCCCAAATCGGAGAGTCATGGTGATTCGAGATGATAGAGAGATTGTGACTGATGAAGAGACTAACCCGGAGTTGCCTGAATTGGATGATCCTGATGAAGATGTAGAAGAGATTGAGGCACTTGCAGCGCTGAATTTTGTGATGAGAAGGGCTTTGAATGCACAACCTGCAGCCAGAGATGTGGAGCAGAGGGAGAACATCTTTCATACACGTTGTCATATCAACGATAAGGTCTGCAGCATGATTATAGATGGAGGTAGCTGCACCAATGTGGTGAGTCAGTCGATAGTGACGAAGCTAGGGTTACAGGTGATGAAGCACCCTAGGCCATACAAGCTGCAGTGGCTGAATGATAGTGGCGTCATCAAAGTAGTGAAGCAAGTCAAGGTGCCGTTTCGCATTGGGAAATATGAGGATGAGGTGATGTGTGATGTGATTCCTATGCAGGCGAGTCATATACTTTTGGGGCATCCGTGGCAGTTTGATAGGCGTGTCAAGCATGATGGCATCACGAACAAGTATGCCTTCGAGTACAAGCAGAGAAAGATCTCACTTGTTCCTCTGACCCCTAAACAAGTCTATGAGGATCAAGTCCAGTTGTAGAAGGAGTCGGGTGATGAGATGCAGCCACGAAGTAATAAGGAGAAAGGGGTGGTGCAACAATCCTTTCTAGCTAGGGTTGGAGATCTGAAGTGGGCGGTTCAAGAGGAGAAAGCAATGGTGTTGTTGATCTACAAGGAGAATATGGTTTTAACTAACATTCCTGATTCTCTACCCCCTTCTATTTCCTCTCTTTTGCAGGATTTTGAGGATGTTTTTCCAAATGATACCCCAGCCGGGCTGCCACCCATTCGTGGGATTGAGCATCAAATAGATTTCGTGCCGGGAACAACCCTTCCAAATAGACCAGCTTACCGAACCAGCCCGGAGGAGACGAAGGAGTTGGAGAGGCAGATTGGAGAGTTGCTGGCCAAAGGGCACGTGAGGGAGAGTTTGAGTTATGATGATCACTTTGAGCATTTGAAGGCTGTTTTGGATGTACTTCGCAGGGAGAGATTGTTTGCTAACATGAAGAAGTGCATCTTTTGCACGGATAAGTTGGTGTTTCTTGGTTTTGTTGTTAGTGCAGACGGAGTATAGGTGGATGAAGAAAAGATTCGAGCAATCAAGGAGTGGCCACAGCCTAAGAATGTTGGCGATGTTTGCAGCTTTCACGGACTTGCCAGCTTTTATAGGCATTTTGTACCTCATTTCAGCAGCATTGCAGCCCCATTAACTGAAGTGATTAAGAAGACTGTGGAGTTCAGATGGGGAGAAGAGCAAGAGAAGGCTTTTGAGTTGCTGAAGTACAAGTTGACCCATGCCCCGGTATTATCTCTTCCTAATTTTTCTAAGACATTTGAGATTGAATGTGATGCTTCTGGGGTTGGTATTGGTGCAGTTTTGATGCAAGTGAAGAGGCCCGTGGCATACTTCAGTGAGAAGCTGAACGGTGCAATGCTAAATTATCCTACCTACGATAAGGAGCTGTACGCCTTGGTGAGAGCCTTAAAAACGTGGCAGCACTATTTGTGGGCTAAGGAGTTCATCATTCACACCGATCATGAGTCGCTGAAGCATCTGAAGGGGCAACATAAGTTGAACAAGAGGCATGCAAGATGGATGGAGTTTGTAGAGACTTTTCCTTACGTCATCAAGTACAAGCAAGGTAAGGAAAATGTGGTGGCCGATGCACTGTCTCGCAGGTATGCCTTGATCTCTACTTTAGATGCTAAGTTGCTTGGGTTTGAATGCATTAAGAGTTTGTATGCATCTGATGAGGATTTTGGTGACATTTATGCTGCATGTGAGACATCTGCTAGTGGTGAATATTTTAGACATGATGGGTTTCTATTTAGGAGAAATAAGTTGTGCATTCCTAGGGGTTCTTTACGAGAATTATTGTTGTTAGAGTCTCATGGAGGTGGTTTAATGGGTCATTTTGGTATTGCTAAGACTTTGGCTATGTTGCATGAGCATTTCTTTTGGCCTCGCATGAAACGTGATGTTGAGAGGATCTGTGGTAGATGCATTACTTGTAAACATGCTATGTCTAGGTCTAGTTCCCATGGATTGTATACACCTTTACCTATCCCTACTACACCTTGGATTGATATTTCTATGGATTTTGTGCTAGGTTTGCCACGTACTGTGCGTGGTAGTGATTCTATATTTGTTGTTGTTGATAGGTTTTCTAAGATGGCACATTTTATTCCTTGTCATAAATCTGATGATGCATCACATGTTGCTAATTTGTTCTTTGGGGAAGTTGTGAGATTGCATGGTATTCCTAGGACAATTGTTTCTGATAGAGATTCTAAGTTCTTGAGTTACTTCTGGAAGACTTTGTGGTGTAAGTTTGGAACTAAACTGTTGTTTTCTACTACTTGTCATCCACAAACTGATGGTCAAACTGAAGTAGTTAATAGGACTTTATCTGCTTTGTTGAGAGTTGTACTTAAGAAGAATATTAAGAATTGGGAAGAATGTTTGCCTCATGTTGAGTTTGCTTATAATCGTTCAGTTCATTCTGCTACTCAGTTTTCTCCTTTTGAGGTTGTGTATGGGTTTAATCCTTTAACTCCTTCAGATTTATCTCATTTACCTGTGCAAGAGTTTACTAACCTTGATGGGCAGAAACGAGCTGATTTTGTGAAGCAGATTCATGAGAAGGCTAGGCAGAACATTGAGCGTCGTACTGAGCAGTATGTCAAGCAGGCAAATAAAGGGCGCAAGAAGATGTTGTTTGAGCCTGGAGATTGGGTTTGGCTGCATATGAGAAAGGAGAGGTTTCCTTTGCAGCGGAGATCGAAGTTGTTACCTCGAGGAGATGGTCCCTTCCAAGTGGTGGAGAAAGTGAATGATAATGCATACAAGTTGGACTTTCCAGGTGAGTATGATGTTAGTGCTACATTTAATGTTGCTGATTTAAGTCCTTTTGATGTAGGTGATAGTTTGGATTTGAGGACAAATCCTCTTGAAGAGGAGGGGAATGATGGAGCCCAAGTAGCAATTGTGAGAGACGATCCAGTCTACATTCCGAGTGGGCCGATGACTAGAGCTCGAGCAAGGACGTTGAGGGCTGGATTGAGCTTATTGATTAAAGATATATGGGCTGCCAATGTTTCCAAAGAATCGATGATGTTGGAAGAATTAAACGTAGGCCCAAAAGTTATTAATTTAATTATGTGTAATAATTGGGCTTAGTTTAATTTATTTAGTTATTTTGGGCCAACATGTTTAGGCCTTATTTAAATTAATTTCGAATTTTATGCCTTTTAATTATTTAAAATAGTTTCCTTATCAGTTTAGGGTTTGAGTTGCCTATATATAGGCCTTGTTATGGAACAATTTATTCAGTTTTCAGTTTAATAAAATTTGTGAGGTTATCTCCTTTATTTCTGAAAGCTCAAACTTTCGAAATTCATATTCTTCCATAGCATTTTGATTTCGACTAATCAATTGAACAATCATATCCATTGGTGGTGCCTTCGCTTATATCCTTCGATGTTGGGTCAATTCGCCTCTTGGGTTGTAGGAGAATTTATTCTGGACTACGGTACTTGAGGGTTTTCGAATCCAAAGGTGTTGGATCTTCCATCTTCAGTGTTCATTTTGCTTCCGCGTCGAGTCTGAGTCCTTTCGTTCGAGTTCCTGGGCTGCAATCTAACCCTTCCTGGCGAGGATCGTATCAGAAGGTAAGTTTATTAGTACTCGTCGCAGAAGTATCTGAGGCTTCCACTTGTGAATTTAGATCCATTATCCATTATGATCTCCTTCGGTACACTAAAGCAGCACAAGATGTGCGTCCCTAGGAACTTGATGACTTCCACACTCGGGTTCTTCTTAGAACTTCTACTTTGTGAAGTAGTCGGTAGCTATGAGCACGTGCGCGTTTTCCTGTTGTGCTTCCAGGTAGCTTTCCCTCTATGTCCATCCCCTAAACCATGAAGGGCCATGGGCCCACCATGGCGTGAAGTGGTTCAATGCTTTTGTTGAAAACTATCTCGAATCGTTAACATTCATCGTATTTCAACACGTATTCCCTAGCATCTTTTTGTAAGGCCGACCACTAAAACTCGGTTGAAATCACCTTGTGCATGAGTGATTTTCCTCCTGAGTGGTTGTCGCAATCACCTTCGTGTATCTCCATTAGCAGGTTCTTGGCTTTCTCTTCATTGAGGCATTTGAGTAGAAGTCCTTCTAGTGACCTTCGGTACAGTTGATCGTCGATTATTGTGAATTTCGCAGCTTGTCTTTCAAGTTTTGCAACTTCATACCTACCTTCGTGATGTCTCCCATCCTTTATGAATAGGATGATGGGGTACATCCATGAGTTGTCGTCTACCGGCTGGATCGGCAACACCTCTTGCACACCCTATTTGATTGTAGGTTCATCAACCCACATGACTGGTATTGGTCGGGAGGTATTCTAAAGAGTTGTGTGGTCTTTAGTGAGAAGGTTATGGTCTCCGTGCAACTTACAGTACTACTTTAGGTCTCTCATTGTTAGGTCAGCTTTTATCTTCTTTGGCCACTTGACCTTGTTTAGAATATTCTTTAGGACAGAGTTAACCAAGCTATCCACGTCGATTGAGAGGTTGTACTCTGGTATATAAGGTGTTTTTGTAGGAGTAACCTCATAAGTTTGATGTGGCCGGCTGTAAGGGTCGACCTGCTCGGCCTCCTCTCGCTAGTCTCAGGTCGCCTGCTCTCACGGTAGGGAGAAGGTCTTTTATCATCTCGTGAGGTCGTCTTTCTGATGATGGTTTGTCGTGATTTTTTATAAGGTTCGTCCTCTTCCCACTTGATGAGGACCGAAGTCTTGTTGACGCATCATCCAAGCTGTTGCGTGGGTAGATTGATAGCTCCATATAAACGTGCAAGTTGACATCAGCCCCATTTAGAAAGCTCGTAGAGTTGTGTCTGTAGGGCAATCACGTACTGCGATGATTTCCTTGTTGAATCTTGAAAGGTACGAATGCAAGCTCTTACGAGGTCCTTTCACCACGGTGTAGAGGTCGTCGGGATGCTTATCAAGATATCTGCTGCTTGAGTATTATCTTTAGAACAACTGGTGGAGCTTAGGAAATGAGCCAATATTCCCTTGAGGCAGGTTCACAAACTACTTCAAAGTTGGGCCTGTAAGGCTTGATCCAAAGCTCACACACGCACACCTCACGTTGGTTGGTCGTAACGGATGCAACAAACATCTTCTGTTTGTATAGCACTATATGGCTTTCCGAGTTGGATGTCCCATCATACAACACAAATGTTGGTTGGGCAAACTTCGAAGGCAGCTCTGCTTCGGCGATCTCAAAGGTGAAAGGAGATTCAACAAAACTACCTCGTGGAATAATCTTCTTGGGAGTGAGCATCCCCAGGTATCGTGGCCAGCAATGAGTTGTACTCCTCCATCTTCTTCTCAATCTTAGTTTTGATGGCTGAAAATGCTCTCGATATCATTTTCTAGAATGCACCTTGTGGGTTCGTCTGTACACGGGGTTCTTTCCTAAGGTGTTGAGGCCAAGTCCCGATCCCTTAGACGTATGTGATGTGTCTTCTAGGCTCTTTTCAAAACTGTCATTCAGATTCTAGAGTTGGGGCTGCTGGCGCAGCAACTTGTTCTCTTCCTGCAATTTGCGGTACGACCTCATTATGCCTTCAATTTTCCTATTTTATGTATCGACTTGCTCGTGAATCACTTTCTTCTGTTCCATCAGGCGAATGACCACGGGGTCTATGGGGGCCATTGTTCGTAGAAGTGGTGGAGCAATAGTCCAATTCCCCCTGGTGGATCTGTAGGTTGGATGGTGGCTTGAGGATTATTGTCTCCGCTGGAAGAGGTGTTTCCTGCCATTTTCCTACAAAACAAGAATTATAGTTCCTAGAGCCCACGTTGGGCACCAAAATGTTGAGGTTTGATTTTGTACGGATACGGGTGCCAAGGAACCATGTGGAATAATATATAGAATATTTGGAAATAAAGTGCAAGTGAGATAATAATGTTTAGTCGATGTGACACTAGTAAGATATAACAATAAGCAATTGAATGAATTAAGAATAAAGTCAAATAACCGTTTGACAACAAGAATAGTAGGCGTGCAATGCACTGTAGCATGTCAAGTAGCTGCTGCAATAAAATTTCAACTATGCTAAAATGAGCATTGAGAATACAAGAGTCAAGAAGTAGTAAGATAATGTCGACTCCTCCTATTTATAGTCCATAGGGGGGTCAAATACAAGTCCCCTATAGTCCTAAACTGTAGCTGCTAGGTTTTCCACCATTTTATGGATTGTTGGAGTTGCTTATGCTTTCGTGTGAACTAATGCAACTGTCAGCGCCTTTCTCGCAACTGTTGGTGTTTATGTGCAAGTTTCGACCTTGGTGACCTTTTCCAGAGACCTCCTCTGGACGATCTCCTCCAACAAGGCGTGCTTGGCGACCTCCTCGGGGAGATCTCTTGAGGTTAGGTTCTCTTTTTGATCTGCTTCTTTTAGTTGTGCCTTGCTCCTGTTTGAGTTTGACCTCGGAAGTTGCACCGACGCGGGTGTTTTCTGCTACGTACTTGGACTTGTGCCCCAACATATCATATACTTTAGTTGGGTATTTTTGAAAATTTACTAGTATAATTTAGATCATTGAAAATTTTAATATAATTCAAAAAACAAAATTATCAACCACTATTAAAAACTTGATAAATTAATACACGAATATTTAATAAACTCTCTAATAAAATATTTTTGGCCCATCCTAACTCAAGGTTAAGGTGCTAAATTAGTTATTTACTAAAATTGTATGATAATATATTTCTTCTAATGTTAATAAACTCCATATAAAATAAATTAATAAATCCTTCAATACTACATATTACATGAATGATTTGTGAAGGTTTCTCAAAATATGACTCGATTGATTTTTGTTTTCTCGTTGAAATCTATTTCACTCTCTAAACTTCATTATCACATTCCAAGAAATTATTTAATGTGATTGTCACATCAATAGTCTCGTCTCCCAAGGGGCTCCATGTAATTAAGTAAAACTTTGAAAGATGTATGTAAATTTTGTAATTCATTATTTAAGGTAATGATAAACACAATTATCATTTTTCTTAACACAATCTCTTAAATTTTAAAATATTTTATTTATTATATAATATTACTATTTCACCCTTACAATCCCTAAATAAATTCATTAAAAAAAACAAATATCACATAAGCCGGTTAACAAACGTAAAACCAATTATATCCTTAAAAAGGCAAAAAAAATTTGCTATCATTTCTATCGATGTCCAGCTCTCAAATGTCTCATTACCTTTAAAATTTAACATTCTTCAACTTTACACATCTCTCATGAACATTCCAAGAAAAATGGTTAGAGCCCAAGGATGAGTTGAGTAGTCCAGCCAAGGAAATAAGATTTCGGCGCGCAATACCTCAGCGCAGAAAACCCTCCACCATTGTTAGCATTCGACGGTGTTGACATCTTTGCAAATGATGTGGGCTTTTCTTGATTCTCATAACTACTAATCCCAACAATCTTCAACCAGCTCCACCTCATTTTCACTTGTCAGGACCAATTTCATCTTCGCAAAAACCTAATCTTTCTCATGATTCATACACACTTTATAGGGAATGAAAACATAATTCCTTGGACAATTCCTAAAATCAATATTCCCTCAATTGTGCTCCAAGTTACTATTGGATAATAAAAAAACCTTGGGATTCATCGCCTGCAATGATTTGCTTGAGAGTGGAAAGAAAGGGAATACGGCTACGTGATTGTGATTTTTACGTTTGTATTTTTTTGGTTAAATTGCAATTTTAATTTAGGGTCTATGAGAGTGAAATAGTAATATTATATAATAATTTAGAATTTTTATAAAAAGAGAGGCAATGTTGAGAAAAATAGTAACTGTATTTTGAATTACCCTTTATTTAATGGCCTTAGAATTTATAAGTTATGTTATTTTTATTATAACTAGTAATTTATATATTTTGATTATTTTGAAAATAAAATTATATATAATATTTTGTATTACTTAAATTATATCTAATAATTTTAAGATAAAATAAACAAAGCTTAATATAAAAGTGAACAATATTTTAGAAAAACCTAAGGTGTAAAATTAAATGAAGGAAATCGAAATAAAATGAAGAAAATCGAAGATAAAATGAAATGAAGTATATTGAGTTATACTGAACGAATTTTTGAATGCATGATTTTGATATTAAAATGAAGTATACTAAGATTAAAATGTAGTATTCTGACATATTTACATTAAAACAATTCTTACCTAATTTAGCCTATATATATATATATATATATATATATATATAAAGTTTTAATTATTTGTTATTTAAAAAAAATATATAAATTTCCAAAATCTGCTATATATAGCTGTTTATAACTCATTTTCAATTTAACAAGTTATTGTTATCTTTCTTCATCACTCAAAAAAAAAAAAAGCATTAGTGCATAACAATTTATTTATTTAATTAGGAAGCTAAAATATTTTGTAATTTTTATATTACATTGAAAGAGAAAAAATCAATATTTAATAAATGAATTAAATTAAATAATTTATTAAAAGACTAAGCCATGACCCGGTTTAGTCTAAATATCTTTACAGTTAACCAACCACAATAATTATATTTTATTAAAGAAAATGATAAAAGAAGGAAATGCCAAATAACATGGATGAAGTGAAAGGTGGAATAGATGAGGTGAGGTGGGGGCGAGTTCACGCGCAGGTCACGTGGGGGAGCTTCGTACAGTGTCTGTTGTCGGATAGGGCATAATTGGGGAACACATGGGACAGCTAACACTCAATCATAACCCAACATCTTGTCGGACCACTTGTGCTTTTTCTATTATTATTATTACATATTAGGCCATCTATTTGACAATCATCACCAATCATCCCCAATCTTTTTTTTTTCTTTTTTATTGTATGCTTTATCACAATCAAAATTTTTGTGTTATTATTTACACCAAATTCATAAATTATTCTTAGTTTAAACTGCTACAAAGTAGCAAAAAATTAAAATGACTATCTTACATGTTACGCGATACAACAATGCTAACCAGCTTTGCTGGCTACAACAAAAAACAAAGCTCTGATTTAATAAAAAAATAAAAAATAAAAAGTCAAATTAATAAAAAATGCTTGACTTCGGTAGATTCCCGCTCGTTTGGTTTCCCATAGAGATAGTTCGATAATGTATAACAGACTTTTCACCATACTTTATCGAAATATGATATGAAAAGATTTCATACTGTTGTTATACTGTAATTTTCGGTATGATTTTTGTATGTGATAGTTGACAGGTACATACCCACATATGGAGCAATAAGAGCTCGTATATAGTTGACCAGTGCCAATCTTAGACAGTTGATGATGAGGCCAACTCTACTATCCTTAAGTATAGTAAGAAGTTGACTATGATAACCGAGACTTATGATAAACAACCATAGCAAAGCTATTTGAAGATCTTATTGGAGCACAATTTCTCACTGTATGACAAGTTTTGGTTGTGGCATATTTTCAAATTTAATTTTATTCGCCATTATCATAGACTTGAGGGCTTCAACCCTTTTCACCGTACTCGGATGGTCTTATTGGAGAAGGAAAGAATCTTCGGCTATGAGATGGGGAGGTTTTGATAGTATACGTTCAATCAAAGAGGAAGAACTAAGGGTAAGGGTGTTGGCTGTTATTCATTATCGGCAAACCATTGGTTCAACTACCCTACCCTCAACTAACTATATGATGAAACTTCAAAACCAACTGACAAGGAGACAATTAAAAAAAATTGTAGAAGTAGCTGAAAAAGAGTCAACAGAGGATTAACTATCCTCTTCTGTTCTTGAACCTCTAGTTGCATGAGGGGCAACTGAGAAGACTGCTCTTGAACCATTTCTTAGTCACAAATCCTCCACACAAGTTCCATCTTCTATGTTGACAATGGCTCAAGTTGTCTCACAACTATCGATTGAAATGTCTATAATGCAACAATGTATCATCAAACCTTTGGCAGTTATGCAGCAAAGTTTCAATATTGTCTTAAATGGGATTATTTCCACCTATAGAGTATCCTTACCATTTCTGATGTTGTCAAAAAGGGGGAAGAAAGACTTAAATAAGAGACGCAAATTAGACAATAGAAAAGGGTCGAGCTAAAGAAAATGAAAAAGAATAAGAAATGAAAGGTGGGAAAAGATAAGACAGAGAAAGACAATGGCAAGCTAGTTAGTGGCTCAACTGTCCAAAGATGAACGAGAGAGCAGTCAATACTTTTATTCACACAATATAGTGATTTCTGCTCTTGTCGTTGTATATTGTTATATGATCAATGAAACTGAGTAATTGCACTCTTTGAACGACAATTCATCTTTGACTCAAAGACTTTAACATTTTGTAACTGAATTGAGTGTGCACAATCAAGGCTATCAGTTATGAATAACTCTCATCCCAATTTTTTAGGGCTAAATATCTTTTATTACCTTTAGAAGGGGAAGATTACATTTAGGGTAAGGGGAAGTCTAGATAGTTGTGCAAACCTACTAATGATTGTAGCTCCTTTCTCTTCTTTGTGTCATTTGATTTTGACATCTTAAAAAATGGGGAAATGGTTAGGATTTATGTAATTTTGATAATTTTCAGAAACCCTCTCTAAGCTATCTTTTGTATAGAGTATACAAGTCTGGAACTGATCCACCATGAAATTATTGTATAGGTTGAAGAGCTTAAGAACTAATTGACTTAAGACCAGTTCGAAGATAGTAATTTATTGATTTCTCTCTCATCCACACACACAATCTACAATCTAAGTTAGTTCCTACTTCCATTAATAAGGCATTGTTAGGAAGTATTCCTACCTACTTGTTTTGATGTGTCAAAAGAATATATAAAACTATCAATTTAGGGTGTCCCTAGATTAGCTAAGTCCGTACAAACTTGTAATGTCATGTTACAATTTTTATTAAGTTGTAATCGAGCTGATGGAGCTAATCAAGACAAAATAGGTCGGAATCTAAACCATCAGATTGGATCGTGTGAAGGATAATAAGAAACTGGCTTTTAGTTTGGAACTGATAATCTGAAAAGTTGATCGAAGACACCAGCTTAGGCCTTCTCCAGTTTACAAGCTTAGTTTCTACTCACACTTAGAAACAAAGAGGATAAGTGTTGGGAAATCTGTCTAAGGTTTCCTTTCCCAGTAGCTTACTTGTTTAGATTATAGTTTTGGTGGATCAAATCCTAAGTCCTACCAGCGTCAGTTGTCTCTACATAGCTCTAGTCTTAAATGTAAAGTCCTGTTTAGGTCTTTGAGTTGTAAGTCGCAGCTGATCAAGACTCATGCTGACACTGTTCACCAGCATGAGAAGAGCTTACCACTGGCTACTGTTCACCAGTTGGGAAAAGTCTCATCAGCAGGCGGCTGACAAAGACTCGCGCTGACACTGTTCACCAGCGGTGAGAAGTGCTTATGACTGGCTACTGTTCACCAGTTGGGAAGGGTTTCATCAGCAGGCGGCTGACAAACCTTACCAGGAGAATACGTGTTCCTACTTACACTATTCACCAGCGGTGATTTCACCAGTCATGGGAGATTCCGAGAAGAGTTAACATCTAGAGATTTGGTAGACTTTGATGATGCCAGGGCAAGTCACCAGCAGAGACTGCCAGCACAAGATCACCAGTATGATCTACCAGTCAGATGTTACCAGCAGAATTCCAGATTCTCTCTCCCCTGCGTAGTAGAGACAAGAAGAAGATTCTCTGAGGAATCGACTGACAAAGGATGACTTTAAGGAAGGATAACTTAAAGTCTATCAGTCACAAGACGCCAGTCTTATTCCTCGGACTGACTAATAGAGCCGTTCTGACACAAAGAGATCTGTGTCAGATAAAGCGGTCTAAGGTATGGCTCTTTTCCAAAAAGCATACCTGCCGCCGTCAGAAGGACATCCGAGGTCTGACAACTTTCGGGATGCGTCCAAACGGCTAGAAAGTTTTGAATCGGTTCCTGCGGCTATAAATACGTCGCAACCACCAACATTCAGAACTAATGGCTCGGTTGATACATTGAATAATTCCACCAATCTGCTCAACCACCGAAAGAACTGAAGTCATTGCAAGAACGCAAAAAGTACTTTCGAGGCTTTTCATAAAGCTTTCCGTGTGTTGATTTATCAAACACGAGACTTCAAGCTTTAAGCTTGTAAGTTAAAGATCTCACTTGGTGTTCTTTCTCATTCGAGAGAGTTCACAGCAGCTCCTGTGCCTACCAGCACTCGAGTTATTACGGGCATTCTGCCGTAGAGACCGTTACGTTCTTGGGAGAACTAAAACACCCAGCTTGCTGTGGAGGTTGAAGTGACGTGCTCGCACTCCATCGGCTGTGAAGAGTTGAAGAAGGATCCAAGACCGGGAGCGGTTGATCTAGTGAACTGGTGGACGAGGCATTCACCAGCTAGAGATAGATCGTAGGAGACCTGTACCTGATTACTCTTAGTGGAATTTCCAGTGCTTCGACTGGAGAGTGGACGTAGATCGATTGATCGAACCACTATAAAATCCTTTGTTATTTATCAGCTTTCTGCATTTCATTCATATTTTAAACCCAGCACTCAAGTGCTGGAGTATATTCTGAAACTGATATAATTGTGCAAACAAGGCTAAAATATTCTAAGTATTGAATCACCAGCTGACCAGTTGTCAGCTGTGTACTGAGTAACCAGCACCAGCTGACCAGTTGCCAGTTGTCAGCTGTGAGTAAGTAGCGTGCAAGAAAACAATTTAACTTTATTTCTGCTGCGTATCGAAACGTATTATACTCTGATAAACCGGGACCAACAATAAGTAAGAGGATTCCTTAAAGATCAGTTTTTAAGAATGGAGATTCCTTAAAGACTGAAGTTATGTAAACCATATCAGATTTCCTGGACTAGAAAAACCATTCCGACACAAAAGCAACAACTCGACATCCTATGTTAGAAAACGACGAAGCTGGTGCAGAACTTCAGGAAAAGCACCCTGCTCTCTTCAGAAAAAGAGATGCCTTAGATTGGACAATGTTCAATTGTCTCTAAACTACTATAATCTGGAAACGCTTCTACCTTGTCTATAAATAAATGAAGTGCTCAAAGTGACAAAATAAAGAAACCTCAAGAAAGCAATGATACTCTGCGTAAGTGAAAACTCAAAGTGTTTCTATCCTCAAGGCTAAATTTTAGCCAACCGTGTGTCATCTTTTGAACACAAGACTCACAACTTCTCAGCTTGAGTTATTTCTTGGTACTCTTTCTTTCTAAGAAAGAACATAGCTGTTACAACTATCTCTAAGTTGTAACTATCATGGGCATTATGTCAAGCTCAAGTAAACTTTGATGTATTTTCTAAGCATTTTGGGTGATTAATGAAGAAATAACAAGAATGTGCAATCAGGACTGCCAGGGTCTCGCCTTAAGCAAAAATTGTAGCTTGGCCATCCTTTTATAAGATACTTCACATTTTGACTTAAAAAGGAAAGTTGCGGATTTTCTATAAAAATCGGGATTTGGAATTCGAATCTTCAAAGATTGATCTGATTTTTTCTATTATCATTTGTATTTAATACTCCCCAACATTATAGGACCTGTTTTGGGGGATTTCTTATTTATTATTATCTTTTCATTAGTTTAAATAGGATTATGCTAAGTTAGAAACTTGATCTTTGTGGATCCTCTCCACGAGGTGAGCAGCTTTTTTGCACCAAATTTCTCTGGTTTTCTTCACTTCCATGGATAGCTAAATATTGTTTCTAGTTTAAGGACTTTCCATGTTTTGAATTATTGGATTGTGAGTTTACCGGTTCACATGCTTTTCGGGATTTGAATATTCTTTTATTACACTTTTATTCTATCGATTTGGTTGGATTAACATCTTCGGGCTCGTAGCTACATTTGTTCATTTGATCTATCGTATTGTCTAATTAGATTGATTGCGTGTTAGGCGTTAATTGACTAACACGAGTAGACACAAGCCGATTAAATACATTCTGGGTGTAATTTATGAGGTTTAGCAAGATAGAGAACTAAAATTATTTCTTATGCTGGGTAAGATTGTCGATTAGTATCGATATATATGCGCTGAGTTATAATTCAATTTATTCATGAATCTTTTATAATTATTTGAAGTAAACGATGATCTATTTTTAATTCAATTCTTGTGATTTGCTCATCAACTAAATTTATTTCAATTTGTGAAGTTTGTTCTCTTTTAATTACTTTGTTTAATTTATAAATCTGAAAATCCGAATCCCTCCACTCAATTGCTTTTGTTTGTTATTACTTTATTTCATTTAAATCGATTAAATACTGTCTCTCTGTGGACTCAACCCTTCTCATCGTTCTGTCTTAAGTAGGATTATTTTTTAAGGCTTCAACAAGCCTGTCAAATTTTGGTGTCATTGCCAGGGAGATGGTTTGATTAAATTGATTTAAAATTTTCATTTTTAGTATTAATTTTGTCTATTTTTTTTAATATTCTAAAAAAACTTTTTAGGTTGTGAAAGATCGAAGATATTATGGCTGAGCTTACTTTGCGACAACTTCTAACTCCAGACATCTGACAATCATTTGTGTGCATCAATTATGAGTAGTATGTTACCAATGTTTCGAGGCTTACAGAATGAGAATCCTTATATGCATTTAAAGGATTTTCATCTTGTGTGTTCAACCATAAAACCTTATAGAGTATTAGTAGATCGAGTCAAATTACGAGCTTCTCCATTCTCTTTATTTGATAGTGCTAAAGATTAATTTTTTTGTTTTCTTCCAAGCTCGATCACCACAGAGAATGACCTGGCTACACAGTTTCTCGATAAACATTTTCCAACTTCAAGAGCAGCAAGTATACGACGAGAAATATATTGCATTCAGCAAGGAGATTCAAAGTTACTGCACAACTATTGGGAGCACTTTCAATAGATGTGTGCAAGTTAGCCTCTACATGGGAATTTCGAACAACTCCTTATTCAATTCTCTTATGAGGACCCACCCCACATCCAGATTTCTTCATCACTGCCATTCAGATCTGGAAATCAGAAGTTGGAGTTCAGGTATTCTGTAAATCCATCATCTTCAATTATATATTAGGAGCATGCATAGCGTTTGCCTGATTTATTCACTCTGATTTGTTTTTGATACCCTAAGAAAGATCTAAATGGTTGAAATAATAAAATACAATTCACAATGTCTATTGTAGACTCAGTTACTATAATTGGTATCAAAGTCTGGTTTGGATTTTTATGCTCTATCTTAAATAAATTAAGATTGAATTAAAAATTTAGTTATATTTATTGTGGATGCATTTGGATTGTCGTGGATGTTTATGTTCTTGTGGCCATCTCGTTATTAGGTTTTTTTGCACCACGAAAAAATTTGTGGTTAGATTTGATAGGAAAAATCATGTAATAAATTTTAGATCTATTTTTTTATTTTTTTAAATCTGTAAATCAAGTGAGACAAAGAACGACGAACACGAAAAATAAAGTGCAACAGACACGACAACAATTTAACACCACCGAAGCACACAACGGCTGCGACGGGCAGAAGCCTGGGGTTTTGGTCTGAGGCTAGGACACACTCAATTTTACCGCTGCTGTGAACCACATGCATCCAACAAACCCCACGCATCCGACAAGCTCTCAGGTGGTCTTGTGATGCACGCCGGTGGTAGGCAAAGGCAGGAGCGCTGTGGCGGCAGCTAGGTTTTCGTTGTAGGTTGCCTTCGCACAGCTTCTGCAAGTTGTATGCTTGCACGACAGGTTGGCTGCACCTATATCCTCTCGCGACTGCTTGTCTTTAGCAAGTCGCAGGCATAGACTCGCGCAACAGGTGGCGATGACGGGTGCGGGCGCGGTAGGCAGGCGACGTAGAAAGGTCGTGCGCTGTTGCATGTGGCGGTGGTTGCTTGCAGCAACACGAAAGGGTGGCCGCAATCTGTAGCAGCGTGCAAACTGCGGTGGCTGCTTTTTCGCATCTCCAGGTCCAGCGGCGGTCACCACCCGAGAGCATAGGTGGTGCGCGAGCATTTGCAGCCGACGGCGGCTGCATGGCGGCACCAAAAAGACCGCAGCCGCTGTAAGAAAAAATAGGGTTTGCAGCAATAGCATTTCGACGGCTCGGAGGCAGCACACGGTTTGAAAAATTAGGGTTTTGCTGTGTTTGGACCCTGTTTGGGCCTGAAACTGTAATTGGTAGTCCAATTGCTTTTTTTTTTTAGCCGGATTCAAATTTCAAGTCCAACGGAGGCCTAGTTTGAAGATCTGTATGAGAATTTAATCTTGTAATAGTTAGATTTAGTTTATTTCCCATGTAATCGCATCTGAGGGGTCATAAGAATTTTATTTGTTTATTTATTTTATTCTCGTTCTGATGTGATTTATTATGTGCGCTCTAGTAAATAATTGGAAAACATGTTTACTACTTTAATTATTTACTGTTAAAAGCATGTTGTAATTTTATTTATTAAGCATACTTTATGTGATTTATTTTACGTTTTAAATTGTTGCTATAAATTCTAGGATCATATTAATTTATGATGGAAAATCTGATGCGACATCATTTGTGTGGCATAAAATAATGTGTGCAGATGAAACCTTTAGAAATTAAAATACTAATTTGGATTTGGTTCCTTTTCAAACTAAAATCATTAGACCTTCACAAATACGACCTCTCATTAGAAGTAAGGCATTTCAAAGCGTAAACTTCTGCTAAAACAACTTGTGTTAGAAATAACTTTCCAATTTTAATACGATGAGGTTTCTAAATCAAAACATTTAGTTTAAGATGAGAAGTGGGAGCCTCTAAGCAAACGCATGTTGTAGCGGCTTGCATTGAGACAACTTTCACAAGTCTTTAAGATTAATCTAAATGGGATAACGAAGGATTTAAATGGCATGCGATATGGGTCTAATACGTATACTAAATTACCTTTTATCATATGAAGTTAGGATTGTGGTTATTTGGCTTAGACATTGCCTGGAGTATAACTCATGAATGATGTCCCTGCTCTAGATAGGCGAACATATGACGATGAGTGAAGTCAAATTTATGTAATGCTATAGGCATAATAAACCGATATCAATTTAACTTGGAAAGACACATTAGCTTATAATATGCCCTGTGGGTTGAATTGGATTTCCAGGAGGATCATAAGAAGGAAATTTATCTCTAACTATGTGTTGGCCTTGGAAGAGGAGTTATAGGAATTTGACACAGAAGTGTGTTGCAAATTCTGGTATAAAGGCTGAGTGTGTAACAACTTCATAAGCTTGCTAGAAATATTATAACTCCGGTCTTTTCCTCTAAAGGTGTGTGTTCAAAGTTTGTCTAAAAGAATGACAAGGTACTGTGATCATGCTTGTGCAATGAGCAACTCAAGGGCACACAAGAATCACAAGGTGGTGAAACATATAGAATATGTAGTACAACATCATACGAGAAACTATTATAGTAGGCGATGTGCATAAAAATGATCGATTGATATGAAAGGTCTAGCAGATTTATTTACACAGTGTTCACCTTAGAGGATTTATGAGGATCACGCTCATAGTCTGGATCTAAAGGTAAAATCGATCATAAGATGATGAACGTGTAAATGAGCTAGGTCTGGTGTAGACAACTTAATACTCTGATAAAATAATGGTATTATGCTTTGAGTATAAGTGGGAGATTGTTGGGATTTTATAATAAAAGCATATATGATTAAGTGTGCTCGTTTGATAAACTGATTATCATAAATGTGTTACATCAACATGCTCGCTATCTAATATAACAAACATGCGATACGAACAATTATATCCAATTATCTCACCTATATTGATGAGCATATCGTGTGTAGGAGATCACAGAGGATCATATAAATCGTTTGACCTAGCGAGATATAAACAATATTACGGCTGAGATAGTTCCTTGATAGACTATTGATTTAGGTTGCGACACATCAGTATATAAGTAAACTTATCCTAGCTACTTGATGTGTCGGTACATCTTTAGGTATTGATAGAATCAAATTTGAGATGCGTCATTCTCATTGACATATGAATGAGCCAGATCTCAACATACTTGTTATGATCTTAAACCTAATGGAAGGCTAAGGGGAATACACAAGTTGACCATACTTTGACTTGCTATGGTGGCGAGTCTTTCATGTACTCTAACACCTGCATCTTGGGTGTGGCTTGACATGTAGGTAATCATATACATTTTAGGATGGACATTCCTTGAGGAGCTCACACGGTTCATTATAATAAACCCCTGCAGGTTGAATTATTAATTCAGGCATAAGTGAAAAAGAGTGAGTGGTACTACTGAGGAAATAAGAGATTAATTAATTATGGCTAATTGTCATAAGCCAAATTAATGAATGAATGTTTAGAACCTTAAATATGTGGATCATTCAAGTTTGATGCAACATGTTCCATATATTGTGGTAATAAAGGGTGAGTCAACATTCATTGCCTTGGTGAAAGCAAATTCATATTTTATTAATTGATTGTGTTCTGGGTTGGACATGAAAAAATTAATTAATAAGGAGGACCCACTTTATTATTTGCATTTTATCCCTAGTTTGGCCCACAAACTGCTTCAGCCTATTAGTGCAAGGGTTTGCAAACCCTAATACTATATAAAGGCCTTCTCTCTGCAGATCAAATACAACTGTATTACGCAACACATTATTCTAGTACGTAAGTACAGAAGAGAGAGAGAAATGGTGCGTCAACACCAATGAAGAATGGTTGATCGACTTTCTTGAGGACATTGTGGAACTTGGTAGCGTATCCTCACCAGATCTCCTAGGAGCAAGGGATTTAGATTAGAAGATCAGATATGTTGGAACATTACAGCGTTGATTGGATCCCACATCCACATTTCTTCATCGCTGCCATTCAAATCTAGAAATCAAAAGTTGGAGTTCAGGTATTCTGTAAATCTATTCTCTGCAATTAAATATCTGGAGCATGCATAAGGTTTGTTTAGTTTATTCAATCTAATTTTTTTTCGATACCCTAAGAACAATCCAAATAGCAGAAATAATAAAGACGATTCACATTGTCTATTGTAGAACCAGTTCCTACAAAGGGCACATTTCTTCTAGCTGACATACATGCCCATAGAGAATTTAAGAAGCTTGATGGTATTCATATTTAACCTTTAAGTACCTGCTCGCTAATACAGGAAAACTGCAAGGAATAGATCTGGTCCAAAGAGACTCAAAATAGTCAGTTGTGAAGACCAACCGCTTTGGTACCACTTGTTGGTCTGAATTCAGAGAGTTAAACACGCAACACAAACATCTTACTCATTCAGAGCCCACAACAGACTATTTCTGGCAATCAAAACTTGTTAATAGCGGTCAAGTCTTTACTTAGCTGATTTCATAGGATATGCATTTCAAATCGAGAGCAGGAAATATCAAAGCCAAACAAGTAGGGTAAAGAAACAAGGATTTATAGTGGTTCAGAGCCAAATGTCCTACGCACACTCTTCAATCTCACGGGTTGGAATACAATAGATCCAGTTACAATGTGATATAGAACTATCTATTGCTGTCGCTTGGGGCTCTTCCGTCCACCTGTCTCGCCTAATACACCAGGAACTTGCTCTCTCCAGCTTGATGTGCGAACACATCACGCAACCACTATCTAGAAGGATTGGATGGTCGAGTTCTTCCCAGAACGTTGATGGAGGGCTGAATAGTTGAAATACCATCTGAATTTCTTACTTAGACGGTAAGAACTTCGGTAATAGTTCTAGTAGAAAGCTAAGAACCTTGTGTATAAGAAATAAAAAAAGCTACGAGGACTTTGGAAGCTTCATTGCTCGTCAAATAGTGACAATAGTTCTCGTACTATGTATGTCGAGCACAGATAACCCTCTCTCTTTGTGCCTTATTCTCTATTATAGGCGTGAGTCTTGAGAGAATCGAGATGTAGCTATCTCACACAAAATCGAAATCGATCAATGAGATCTTCTGACATTTCATGCTTTATGCGCTACAGTTTTTACGGAGTACTGCGGTAGGTAGATCTAACAGTTCTAAACATTTTAATTGACAACTTGTTGGTTTGACAAATCAATAAGGAGAATTACAAAGTAATTTCTAACATTTGTTATCTCGACCCTTCTTTGACTAGGTTCGAGCGTCGTCCTTGCTAGCTTTTTTGTTCAATAACTATTAGGAATCTCCAATTGCTTCTGGCTCGATACCAAATGATGAATTTTGCTCAACTTTTTCGCTATGGTTAACTTTAACACCAACAAATTCTAACTATCAATTAATGATTTTTGACATAGCATAACAACATATAGGGTGATTCAAAATGTACCCACATTTTTACTAAATATAGCCCCCTTAAAAAAATAAAAAATTAAGTTTTAATATATAATGACAATTTTAACCTTGTAGCCCCCAATTTAAAATTTAATTAAACTAAAAATTTCAAATACGTAACCCCATCTCCATTTATATCAAAACCTCTAAAAACAAATTTCTCTAACATTGACACCGCCTGTAGCAAGATCCAACGCCGGCGAACTGAAAAACATAATGGAGAACTCCTCGCTTCTAACCAAAGCAGAGCTTGAGCAAATAGTGGCAATACTTGTTCGTGCATCTCTGTGCTCATCGACATCATTAAAGTCGTCGAGAATATCTCTATTTCCGTCAATGAGCTCTCGCAGAAGGCAGGCTTCGAAGAAGTTAAGACGTCGCTGCCGCCGGCGCAATTGCTCCACCATAGGATCGTGAAGCCTTGTGGATGATCAAGTAGTCATAATTCTTGGTAAGCTTGTGGAGCTAAAAATAGTCGTAGAAATCATTGAGATTCTGACGAATTCGTTGGAGATCAAGACATATATTATATATATATATATATATATATTATTTTAATTATTATTGATTAATAAACATTAGATAGCTAGATATTTCTAGGATGGAAGTATGAAAACCTTGGTGTCGCACATAAAGGTTCATAATGTATTTTTATGGGAGATATGTAAAATTAATTAAAAAAATAAATAATGAAAAGTGATGATCCTTTAGTTATATAGATGTTTAAAATTAAATTGTATGTCAATAGTAATTAGGGTTGGCTGCAGCGACGTCAACGTTAGTAGAAATTTGTTTTATTAGGATCTTGATTTAAATGAAGATTGGACTATGTATTTGAATTTTAATTTTAATTAAATTTTAAATTGGGCTATAATGTTAAAATTCTAATTGTATATTATAACTTAAACTTTAGGCAAAAATTTGCGTTAGGCTCGCCTAAACGGTTTAGGCGGGTTTTATCCATACCCAAATGAGTTTACCCATCCAAATAGGGTTTATTAATCCCCAATTAGGGTATATTAGATGGGTTTAACTTGAGTTAATGGATAAAACCTGCCTAAACCGTTTAGGCGTGCCTAACCTGAGACCTTCCCTGAATTTTAATCTTTTTAAGGGACTATGTTTAACAAAAATGTAACTGCATTTAAAATCACCTCAACATATGTCATTCCTAACAATCTAACACTATGTTTTGTTAATAATTTCATCCTGACCAATTTAACGCTGTTAACTTTTGCTATGTTAGTCATTATGGCTGATATAACATTTAGTTTTACTTGTTTTAAGAATTTGATGATTCGATAACTAAATTGCAATTAAAAATTAAATTTAAAAATCTAAGTAATTATGATTTTATAATTTAAAATTATGTAATTAAGTTAATTTAATTCAAATTAAAATATTAGAATGCTAGATTAAAATTACATAATTCTGAAAGGATTTCAATTTTAATATAAATTAAAATGCTACGTATTTAGATTTTTAGTTAAATGTGACTAACCTAATTCTTAAGAAAGTTTTATAAATATATTTTTTATTCCAAATCAACAAAAAAAATTTAGAAAACTAATATAAAATAAATATCACTTAAGACTTAATGCTGACATGGGGAAATATTAACGGAGTTGAGTTGGTTGTGAGAAAATTACATAACAAAATATCGTATAGAATAAGATTTTATAAATTTCGTATTATTGGATTAAATTTCATAAATTACTTAAAAGGTTTAGATAAATAATCATAACTATTCTAAAATCATCAAATTCGTTACATACTCTATCATCAATTAATAATTATACTTTGAAAAGGGTCATGAAACTTTGAATTCACCTTCTTTGAAACGAAACAAATTATTAATTAGGGAGAAAAGATTTAAATATATCATGAATTATTGTAGTTTTATTAAATATATTATAAAATATATATTGATTTATTAATTTTGTTTTAAATGTAAGACAAATTATCATTTCCCATTCATATTAGAATATGAGCAAAAATTTGGTGATTAAAATTTGGATAAAACTATAATAATTTTTAATATATTTACATATTAAAATGTACTGTGATTGTTATCTGTTGAGTCATATCAACTTTTCGACATCAAATTCTTGCATTTATCATACTTCCTTCGACGTATGCCTGACCGACTTCCGGCACCAATTTCTTATATTTAATAATACAAATAATTTAATATATATATATATACATATAGAGAAGGGATCATGTAAAAAAAAATCCTCATGTGAGAAAAAAGAATGAATCATGTTCATCAGATCTAAAAAAATTAATGATTGATATTTAATCAAGCAACAACTAAAGAACAATCAAACAACATTGTAATCAAACAATGACCTGAATACAATTAAGCAATGTCGTGAATGTAATCAAATATCTTTCTTATTTTCTCACGTTAAGGTTTTCTTACTGAATCCGCTCCCTATACATATATTGAAAATCTGTAGTGATTTATAATATATTTTAACATTTATTATTTATAATTCAATGGATGCACATTTTGAAGGTGTAGTTTGGATGAGAAGGAAGAGTAAGAGCAATAATTGGAGAGAGAGAGAAGAGTCTGATTCATGATTGGAGTTCAAATGATTGTGAGAGAGTATGGATGTCGGGGCAGCAACAGACAACATCACACGCACGCACGCATTTTGGATCGTAATCTTCCACCCACACACTTAGTTGAGAATCAGGATTAATTTTTTTTTTAACCTTTAAAATAGAAATATTAAAGAATGTGTATAGTTTTTAAATAAAATATAAAGCACAATTAATCGCAATATATTTTTAATATATATATGAGAAGTGAATTATGAGAATGTTTGTTACCATGAGAAATAAGAATAAATTCGTTAATCAATAATTGTGATGTAATTATTTATGCTATCATTATTATTAGAAATTTAAGAATAACTTTGTAATTTTAGCTCAATTTAAGTTCAAATCTTGAGCGACTTTTCCCCTTTTTCCGTCTACGATTTGTGATCTTCCTTATCTTCCATGTGCGATCTTCAAATTGAGATCCTCATTGTCTATAAACTTCATCAATTTTTTGCATTTTGTTTGTCTGGGTGATCATCTGCGATTTAGTTTTCTTACCGGCGAGTTATTTTCAGATGTTATTTTGGATCAGTGATTACTAGTTTATTGTGGTTTTTAGTTTCATTATGTAGTTTATGGATATTAAACATCAATTTATTGTTTGTTCTTCTTCTTCCCTGTTGTATTTAGGATTACTGTTCGCACACTTAATTTTTATTTGAATATCTGAATTATATATCGTTTTACTCGAATTATATATATAGGTATAATAACCGCATTATTGTGTATCAATGATTCTTAATCTACGGAGATTCGGTTTTATTATAAATCTTCATTATATAATGTTAGAACTCACATTATAAAGGTATAATATGTGCATCATATAGTGTTAATATTCGCATTACATAGGGATAATACTTGTATTATAGGTTATAAGGTATATATTTAATTCATGATTTTCTCACTATAGATTTTTTTGTGCTAAAATATGATGATAAGATAAAATCTTGCATTGAAAAGTTATTTACAACAATTCGTGATGGTATCAAGTTCTATTAAAGTTATGCTCATTTGTTTTGTCATATCTTCATATTCTCAAGGGATGAAGGAGGTTTTTCTATGAGATAAAGAATGATAGCAATAGAAAACGGAAATGAAACAACGTTGCGTGTTTACGTGGTTAAATATTTTTACAGCTGTCAACTGTCTACATGCATGTAACACCCCTCGCGAATTTTGGTGTAATTATCAAAATTTCGAAAATAATATTTCTTATTAGATTTAATTCGAGACTCTTCGCAATCGATTAAATTGGATTCTATTATTGAGCATTATTCTCAATCATCTCTATATTTTTACTGAAGGAATCTAATTATTTAATCGATGAATTTAAATTTAATCGAGGGTCGATATATTTCTGTGCAACTTGACTTTTTCGTATCGGGATAACATTGATCGATAAGTTTTGTAGATCGATAAAGTATTACATTTTCCCATAAAGATGACATAGAAATGACATGAGTTGATGTCAAAGTGAGCAATGGAACAACCGATTGACAACCACTTTAACTTCTTATTTTTATTTTTTACTTTTGAGTATTTATAAGAATGTCATTACTCAACTTCTATAAATAGAAGTTCAATTTCTTCATTTATACTCTTCCAACTCTCCACAAATTTCACCAACATTTTTCCGGCAAGTCTCGGACGACATTTTGGCGAAGCTCCGACGAAGTATTTTCGAGGTAAAAATGAGTTTTTTAGGGTTTTAAACCCCATTCTTTCCATTTCCAACCTCATTTTCTCCATTCTCTTTGATTTAGAGGTTGTGATCAAGCTTAAACCAAGTGATCTTTGAGCCTACATGATCCACATGTCTTCTAGAGGTAAACACCAGCTCGAATGAATACTGTTGAGGTTCGGTTTTGTACGGATACGGGGCCCAAGGAAGTGAGGAGTAGCAACAAGAAATAATTAATTTTAAAGCAATGGAAATAATATGCCCGAATAGATTAATGATGATGAAAGAATGCAAGATCGACAAAAAATATCAACTAATAAGTACTGAAATTGAAAATGAGACCGAACAATCGTTCAATGACAAGAAATAACAGGTGTATGATGTATTGTAGCAGGTCGAGCAGAGTTATAGCTAAGCCGCAAGTGAGCGTTTTTTATTACAGAACTCAAGAACTCATAAAGAAAAGTCAACTACCCCTTTTTAAAGTTCATAGGTTTTCCTCAATGCCTGTCTCCTCAAGAACTCAAGAATTCAAATACATGTCTCCTCAATGCCTAAATCCTAGCCGCTTGGTTTTCCACCAATTTTGGAGTTGTTGGAACTTTTTCTGCGGAAATAGGGGATTTTGCACCCTTTTCGCAACTATTGATGCTTATATGTGAGCTGCGACCTCGGCGACCTTATCTGGAGAACTCCCCTGAACAACCTCCTCTGAGAAGGTGTGCTTGACGACCTCATCAAGGGGTCTCTAGGTGCAAGTTTTCCCTAGCGACCTGCTTATTTCAGTTGCGTCTTGCTCCTGCTTGAGGCTGACTTGGGAAGCTGCACCTGCATAGCTCCTCTGGAGCTGTGAAGGTGCTTTCTACTGCACATCTTGGGCGGTTTTTGGAACTCAAGCTTGGACCCTGGGCCACTTCATTAATGGGCCTGAGCAGGTCAGATTAGGCCTTGGCCCCAACAATAGCCCCTTCGGTACTAGGGTGTACCCGCAGTAGACAACAAAATCGAAATAATTCATTAGTTCAATCTTGTGGGGTCAATCATTTTTAAGTTTGTCATGTTTGAAGTGCTAGATTTTGAGCTCTTGCGTTGAGAAGGCCCATATTGTTAAAGGTGCGGGTCCTGATGAGTGTATCTAATCAATGTTATCAACTCATTTAAGGATTTCGTGCAGGTAAGCCCCGGCCACATCCAGAAAGAAGACTCGAGTGCGCAGTCGTGGGTCCTATAACCATGACATTCATTGAGAAGCACCTCGTTTGGAAATTCAAGGTTGGATTCTATGCTCCCATGACTACTTTGGTTCCCCGCAGGGATTTTGGAGGCTCGTGTCTCCTTTTGGTTCAGGTTATTGTTTTTAGCAAAGTCCCATTTACGATTTCGGTGGCTCGTTCAGGTCGTGGCCTCAGTGAGCTTATTGCTCGCAGGGCTCCCGATGGCTTCCCTAGTTGTCAGGCATTATTTGGTCATCCGGTTCAGCCCCTGGTGTGGTTGGTCGTATGAACATTGAGGCTCATGCGTTTAGCTTCGTGAGCTCCTTGTCGGGGCTGTGGCCTAAACAGACCTACCCAGACCTACATAATATGGCTAATACTTGACTGCAGGCTCCCTGAGTAGCTCTCGGTGCATAGCTGAAAGCACCTGCGCAGCTCCTCTCTGGATCCGTGATCACTGTAAAACTCTACAGATTAATTGCAGAATAGTGACAAATAAATTTATTAGAGTACACTAAGGTTGTCGAACCTAGAGGAATTGCGTAACAAAATTATTTTATGTACTAGCTATAATCCTAAGATATATTGTTTGAGTAATCAGAAAATTGGGGTTTTGATTTGAAAAGTGAAGGTAACAAAACGGAAATTGAAAGAGTTTCGGAAATCAAATTAAAGGGACACAGACTCTAGGGTGAACTATCAATCAAAACACATATCACTTAATTAACTTGCATTGGTGAGAAATCGTAAAATACTGTAACTTCTTGGTCAGACAATTATAGCCTAGGTTACTAGCATGTGAATGTATATGCTTTGTCGGCCCCAATAACACAATACTAATCAATCTTTCATAAATCACAGATTAACCCTACAATCACTATCTTCCCCTAGGACAGATTGTTAATCGTATTCGAATTCCTTTTCCTGTTATTAATTTTCTCTTTTAAGTCCTTCAATCAACAATTGTAAACCTAGAATTAATTCCATCTTTCAACCTGATGAATTCTAAATCCTAATAATTCAAACAGGAATTCAAAACCAAGCAATTCAATGTTAATCAATTAAACATGCATTTGATTGATATTCGTTACCCTAGAACCCGCTAGGGTTTCTAGCCACTCATCGCAGATAGAAAACCAAAACAAAACATGTTATTAAAGTGCATAAAAATAACTTACAAAAATAAAGGTTCGTGCTGGAAAATAAAGATTGTCAAATGCTTCAAAGGTCCAAGGCTGAATGAATATATGAAAAAAAGAAGATAAAAGGTTGAAAAAGATGATTAAAATTTTAAAATAATGACTATTTATGGGAGTGGATGTGTATCCTATCAAGTCAAGGGCTGGAAATTTGATTTGATTCAAATTTAATCAAATTTCGCCAGATTTTCCCGCACTTTGATCGACGTGGCTTTGCTCGACGCACATGTTGTTGCGTCGACCAGTCTACGCGGTCTCACGATTTTGGCCATAACTTTCACTCCAGAACTCCGATTGACCCGATTTCAGTTGCGTTGGAACGATAACTCTAAGATCTATCCATTTCCAAGCGCTAATAGTCCGAATTACTTGTGTGGAAGAACCCTTCACTGCTACTCTTGCACGTTACTACTTTAAGAAAGGTTTTCCAGTGAATTTAAGCCTAATACCTGCAAAAACACACCATGACAAGCATAACACCACATATAATAGACTCATGCATGAAATATAAATATATATATATATATATATATATATATATATATAAACTTAAGAAAACTACGTAAAATAGTAGAAAATAATATAGATAAGTGAGTGAAATAATGAACTTATCAAACCCTCCAAACTTGAACATTTGATTGTCTTAAATCAATAGGCAAGAAAGAAATCGAAAGGTCATGTAAATAGAATGCAATGCCTCACAAGATTCTTCACAGTCAAGTGTAAAAAATCCACTATCTACGAGTATTTCACTTAACTCACAAGTGTATAGAATAAATATGGAAGCACTCAACACACGTATGAATGAATTTCTACCGTAGGCTTGCAAATTTTCTACTATCTCCACTGCTAGAACGTGGACACAAGTCTAGAATCAAAAAGGACTTTCAATAGGTTGTAACGTAGGCTTTTTCTGAAGGGTAGGAAAATTTGGCCAAGTGGCTACAAATAAACTGAGTTAATTACTCTCAGTAAGTCTCAACCCACCATCTAACTTCATCCACCCCATTTCCTCAAATATATCAACAACACAACTTTTTTTCTGGCTCATTTTTTGATCTCTTATGCTCTTTCACAATAATTTTTTTCTTTTTCTTTCATAGAGCTTATGAGAATTCTAATTATTATTTACGCTCTTTTTTCACACCTTTCCAACCACTAATTTATCATTTCTTATCTCCAATTCACTTTCAATCCACCCCATATACCACAACTCAAGACACGAGTGAGACAATACTTTCTTAATCTCATATACAAGGAAAGAAAATTGTAAAGGCTCAAAGTGGCTAAATAGGGAAAATTTTCATGTGAAGGGACAGTGTTTAGGGAATTGGGCTAACAAAGATGGCTTAAGATCATTTCCTAAACTTGTGCTCACTATGCAGTCTCAACATAGAAATTAAGCAAGTTCTAGGAAATTAAAAACAAATGAGAATATCACATCAAACGAATTTAAGGCTCAAAATTCTCACATAAGGGTTTAAAAATTTCTTCCACAACTAATTTGAAATCAGTTCAATCAGCATGCAAGTATAAGTTTCAAACTAACCCTATCATGCTGTATTCTACATTCATAGGTATCTAATCACATTCCAAATTAATTCAAACTCAGCCCTCAATCAATTCTAATCTTAGTTCTTATTCAGGTTATATCAAAATTCAAATATTTTCCCCACAAAACATAATAAAATTTAAAAATATGCAAATGAAAAAATTAAATTATTGAAAGCAAATAAGGATAGAATATTCCTCCTTTTGTCAACATTCCCCCAAACTTATTTTCAACTCAAGAGTGGGAAAAAGTATGAGAATCAGACAAAGGGAAGGAATATACCTGGTAGTTGATTTAGACATCAACTTTTTATCCCTGAAGGCTTCGGAACTCGCACGACGTGAATTTGGGGCATCTGGCACTTCGCATCGACCGACACAGGCTCGCATCGGTCGACGTGAAGCCTTCTTGTCGACTCCTTCCACGGGTTGAAGTGCATTATGTCGCCGATCTCGACTTCGATCGAGGCCAGGCTGCATCGATTGAAGTCGAGCATTCCTCATTTTTTTATGCTGCAAAATAGAGTTAGTGCAAACAAAATCCAAAATAAAATAAAATAAAATGAAAAACAAAAATTTAAAAAGAAAACTATTAAAAAAGTTAGGTTACCTCCCAACAAGTTCTTTTATTAACGTCGTAGCTTGATGATACCTCGGATCAAAACCAGAGAGGTTGTGTCCAGACTCTCCGACCCTTCGCGTCCACCTTGTAAACTTTGCAATCTTTGATGATGGACGTTAGCTCGGATTGGGGAGGCTTAGTTGACAATTTCACCCCTCGTTCCCGCGCTCCCACTCTATAGCAGCGACTTCTTCTTCCTCGGACTCATCTTCTTATACAATGGTAGTGATCCGGTTGCATTCCGCCTTTCTCTTGCTTTTGTCGATCACAAAGGTGATCTTCTCATCATTGGCCTGGAGTGTGATCTCGCCGCCTCAGCAGTCAATGAGAGCGGCGCTAGTATCGAGAAATTTATGCCCCAAGATCATGGGCATGTTCTCGTCCTCCTTCATATCGTGCACAACAAAGTCTGCTGGGAAGATCAGATGACACACTCGAATGAGCACATCTTCCAGAATTCCCTTTGGGCAGGACAAGGACCGGTCCGCCATCTAAAGAGTAATAGTAGTGGGCCTCATCTCTCCGATGTTGAGGCGCTTGTAAATAGAGTATGGCATCAGGTTGATACTGGCCCCAGTATCACACAATACTCGCTCAAACGTGCATCCTCCAATCTCCACCGGAATAGAGAAGCATCCAGGGTCGCTTCTCTTGATGGGCACCTGCTATTGCAGTACCAGGTTGCACTGCTAGTGGATCTTCATAGTTTCGTTCTCTACGAACTGCCTCTACACTCAGTGTCGCCGCCCCTCTCTCTCTCTCTAGGGTTTGTGTTGTCTTGTTGTGTGATACAAATTGAAAGAGAGATCTGTCTATTTATAGACCTAGGGTTTTATCCTTACTGGGCTACTGGGCTCAATTCAGCATATTTAATTGGGCCAGACCTGGGACCTAATATAAATAATAAACTGGGCCTATGAAATAATTAATTCCCATGTCCGCAACCCAGGATACAATTAATTAATTAATATTAATTCTTTTTCACCACAGAATTAATACTGACCTACCCCTTTATTACTACGTTATGAGAACGGGCTGCATTTATCTAAGAATCCCCATATTTAAGGTTACCGAAAATTTATTAATATATTGGAGCTTCTTACAAGCTACCACAATTAATTAATATCTTATATTCCTGAGCAGTACCACTCAAACCTTATCACTCGTGCTTGAAATTAATCAGCCAGCAGGACTTTGGCACGATGGACATTATTGAGCTCCTCAGGGAATGTCCCCATCCTATTACTCGGATATGGTTGCCTAACTCCAGTCTCAGGCTGTACAACACGAACTACTGCTACCCAAGATGCGGATATACAGCGTGTTACGTAGGCTCTCCACCATGGCAAGTCAAAACAACAGTCAACCCGTGCATACCCCTGAACCTTCGATAGGGTTTGGACTCAATAAAGAATGATATCTTGTATTCGTTGATGTCAGATAGACAAATACATCTCAATGTGGTCCAATCAATACGCCACCCTTGTGTACCAGCATATCAAGTAACCAAGTAATCTTCCGACTATGTTGCAGCCATTCGGACAGACGTATCCTCAATTCTGTGTCGGCTATGATAATAATTATGTCTTACTAGGTCAAGTGATCATACTGTTTTCTGCGATCTACAACACGCCGTATGATCGTCCCTATCGGTGAGACAAGAGGATACCATTGTTACGTGCATGTAATTTTGTTTAACAGATAGGAGAAAAGTCAATTGTATACTCATTGTAATAAATGCTTTCTGTATACAAAACCCAAAAATCTCCCACTTATACTCAAAGCATTAAAATAGCTATTACAGAGTACACTATGCATCTATCTACCCTGGCTATCACTTTAACCACTGTCAGTGGTCGGCATCCACCTCAAACCTAGCTCACGAATATGTCTTTCGTAAACTTTCTGTGGCAAGCTCTTTGTAAATGGATCAGCTATGTTATCTCTAGTGTCAATCTTCTTGATCAGTACATCACCTCTCGATACGATCTCTCGTATGATATGGTACTTTCTCTCTATGTGTTTGCTTGCCTTGTGAGTCCGTGGTTCCTTCGAGTTTGCTACTGCACCAGAGTTATCACAATAGATTGTGAGGCTCTTTGGCAAGCTCGGAATCACATCCAACTCTAAAAGGTAGTTCTGGAGCCATACCCCTTCTTTCGAAGCTTCGGAGGCGGCGACATATTCCGCCTTCATGGTGGAGTCAGCAATGCATTTCTGCTTTGAGCTCCTCCAAGATACAACCCCACCTCCCAAGGTAAACACATATCCTGAGGTCGATTTCTTCTCGTCCTGGTCCTCTTGGAAATCCGAATCTGTATAACCCACAGGGCATAAATCCTGACTTTAATAAACCAGGCAGTAATTCCTAGTTCTCTTCAAATACTTGAGGATGTGCTTTACCGCAGTCCAGTGCGCCTGTCCAAGGTTAGACTGATATCTCGCTACCATGCCAACGACATAACAAGTATCTGGCCTGGTTCACAGAATTGCATACATGAGGCTACCCACCGCAGAGGCGTATGGTACAAGACTCATCTCATCTTTCTCCCGCTGTGTCTCAGGACACTGCCCTTTAGAAAGATGAACTCCATGTCCGAAAGGTAGCATGCCTTTCATGGCGAGTTGCAGGGATAAGCTTAACATCCTTCTCTTATGATCCTGTAAGACCTTAATCTTAAGGATGTACCCAGCTTCTCCCAAATCCTTCATTTGGAACTGTTCGGATAACCAACTCTTGATTTCCGACATTACTCCCTCGTTGTTTCCAAATAGGAGTATGTCGTCCACATATAGTGCAAGGAAAACCACGCTCCCACTGACACAAAGTCGGTACACACAACTTTCGTTCTCCAACTATGAAAATCCATAGGATTTAATCACATCGTTGAAATGCAAGTTCCACGACCTCGAAGTTTGCTTAAGTCCGTACAAGGACTTCTTAAGCTTCCAGACAAGATTTTCTTTGCCCTTGCGTATGTTTCCCTCGGGTTGCCGCATATAGATGTCCCTACCTTCTTCAAGGTAACTGTTTAGAAAAGCGGTTTTGACATCCATTAGCCAAATCTCGAGGTCCATATGCACAGCTATGGCAAAGAGTATCCGGATGGACTTAAGCATGACTATGGGTGAAAAGGTTTCGTCATAGTCTATGCTCTCTTTCTGACTATAACCCTTTGCCAATAGCCTGGCTTTAAAAGCCGTAATTTCTCCATCCGCTCCTTTCTTTCTCTTTTATACCCACTTGCACCCTATGGCTCTAAAGCCATCCGACAGCTTAGTTTTCTGGTATACATCCATAGCAGTTAAGGATTCAATCTCAGGATCCATGGCGACACTCCATTTTCAACATCCTTGTCCTGCACTGCCTCTTCGCAAGTCAGCGGGTCAGAGTCCTCATGTTCGTCTTCTGGGCTCAATTCCAAAGACTCACCCATGAACATATACCTTTTCGGCTGAAAAATAACTCTCCCACTGCGATGAGGCATCGGTATTGTGTCAACAGTAGGTGCAGTAACTTGTGGTTCCGCAGCTTGCACTGAAGAGCGTGCTTGCGGAGCTGAACCTCTCACTGGTGCACTCACATTCGCACGTTCCCCTTCCCTTGGATTCACATTCTCGTTTTCAATTTCTTGAAGAATGATATCACTCATTGACTTGTGGTTTCTCACATACTCGTCCTCCGAGAATCTAGCGTTGGTGCTAACAACAATTCTCTAACTCTCATGATAGTAAAAGTAACCACCTTTCGTTTGCCTGGGATACCCTATACATAGCATTACTTTGGACCTGCTTTCTAACTTATCAGGTTCCTTTGTCAGCACGTGTGCCGGACAACCCCATACTCTGAACTTGCACAAAATCGGTTTGCGACCAATAAAGAGCTCAGCAGGTGTCTTAGGAACCGATTTAGAAGGCACCACATTCAATATGTAAGCGGGTGTTTCCAATGCGTATCCCCAAAACGAAATGGGTAAGCTTGCATAGCTCATCATTGATCTTACCATCTCTAAAAGAGTTCTATTTCTTCTTTCAGATACACCTTTTTGCTAGCCCGGTGCAGTCCACTGGGATGTAATCCCGTGATTTGACAAATACTGCAAGAACTCATTACTTAGGTGTTTGCCACCGTGGTCAGATCGTAGTGACTTGACAGTTTTCGCGGCCTTCTTTTCTACCTCAGCCTTGAACTATTTGAATTTCTCAAAGTATTCAGACTTGTAGCAAAGCAGGTAAACATATTCGTATCTTGAGTAGTCGTCAATGAAAGTGACGAAGTACTCATAACCTCCACGAGCCTGTGTGGACATGGGCCCACATAAGTCAGAATGGATCAATTCCAACACAGCCTCTGCTCTAGACTGACTAGCCTTAAAAGGCCTAGATGACATCTTGCCCTAGATGCAGGATTCGTAGACTTGATAAGGTACAGGCCGCACTAAGTCCAATGTACCGTCATCTTCAAGTCGCTGAATCCGCTTCAACCTGATGTGACCAAATCTCAAGTGCCAGAGATATGTAAGATCCTTGTCAGAAGAAGCAAGTTTTCTCTTTCTAGGATTATCAATTTCAGATGAGATACATGCAATACTTGCGGAAGACTTATGATTACAGTTAATAACATAGAGAGAGTAATTCAGCATCCCATGACAGATAACACCGTTATTACCATTGATAGAAACACCACTATCAAAAATAACTAAATATCCATCAACATAAACTTTGGAAACTGAAATATGGTTCCGCCGGAAATCTGGCACATATAAAACTTCTCTCAAAGTCAAAACAGAATCATCAAAGTACAAGGTGAAATCTCCAATGGCAGCTGCACTCACTTGTGCTGCGTTCCCCATCAAGATGGTAATCTCGTCATTCTTCAGCACCATCCTCGGTGTGAACCCCTGCAAAATGTTACAAACATGATCAGTAGCTCCAGTATCCACTACCCACGAATGAGTATAAACCGATGCTAAACATGTTTCTGTTATAAATGCAAATGACGTACCTTGTCCTTTAGCATTCAGACAATCCACCTTTCCACAACCAGCACACCTGCCTTTCTTTAGAATGACCTTTCGCTTCTACTTCCTCCTTGAATTATCGTCGCTGCTTGTTTCTCTGAACTTGCTTTCAACACTACCTTGACCTACTTCAAAAGTAGTCGAGCTAGTACTGGATGCAGATAGAACAGGTTTCCGTGCACGCATAGAAGTCTGCTCCAGTACAACGTCCTCAAGTAGCTCATACAGAGTATACTCTCCCCTTGTAGCAGCAATCCTCTTAAAGTTAAAGTATGAATCATGAAGAGAATACAAGATAATATCAATCTCCCCTTGGGCACTGATATTACCTCCTCGCATTGTGTACCGTCTCATGAGCTCAATCATAGACATCACATGCGCTATCATCGAACTCTCTTCGACCGTTTTCTTGCACACCAGATAGTGTACAAGACTATAGTCAAGAGTCTCCTCCACCTGCCCAAAAGCAGACAAGAGATCCTTCCAGATCTCTCTAGCCCCATCAAAGTTTTCATACTTGTGCTTTAATTCTCTAGATAGGCTAGCCATGATGAGCAAGTAGGCAAAACCATCATCCTCATCCCATATTTCATAAAACTCAAGCTCAAGTTCACAAACTTCATCATAGCCAGGCACAAGTGGATCCATGAAAAGAACATATGCTTGGTTTTTCAGATAAAGGACGTGTTTGATGCAAAAACTCCATTCAGGGAAGTTCGGACCAGTTAAGGGATTGAGAGCAAGAATATGATCAACAGTAGACATAGACATATCTGAAACAATAAAGAATCTCAAATAAGAACATACATGCAGAACTTCAAAAACAAATGCATTGGAAACCTTTTGATAAATCAACAAATGTTTTCCACTAAAAGCCCAAGTGTTCCCATGGCAAGCTACACTCGTAGACGTTTACGATGTCACCCTCCTCAACCAGAACTACGGGTTTTAAGCCCAAATTCTTTAATTTCGTACCATGTTCAGGAACCTTCAAACACTTGAAATTAATAATTAGTGATAAAACTTAGACCAAGACATCTTTCAAGAGCAGGGAAGCAACAACTGCATTATATCCTCAGATGCTTCTAAGCGATTAACCACAACTCTAACTCCATCCAAAAGAGACAGTTTACCTTGGCACATAACCATACCGCACAGCCCTTAAAGCTTTTGTTATCTAAAATTTAAATAATTCATAGAATACTTATGAAATAGATCTACGAAAGCTACACTCGTAGACGTTTACACAAAACCTATAGGGTTTGAGTCTACGATGGACAACACGAGTTGCCATTAATTAAATTCTTGCCAAGGATCGTTCTTAGGGTACCAAGAACAAATTTCAATTAAATAAACCATGCGAACCTATGCATGCTCCTACAAAATTAATTGCAGAGGATGGATTTAAGAAATACCTGATTTCACCGTTTGATCTACAGATCTAGATCGGAGCCAATAACGATGAAATAACCTTAGATCTGGGATAGAACCCCGGCGATGGATAGTTGTTCCTACAGATCTGGTCTTCTGATCTGTTCCCTTGCTCCTTGGAAATCTGGTGAGGATTATCTACCAAGTTAAATCCGAGATCTGGAGGAATTGATCAATTCCTCCCACAGATAGCCGCCGCCGTTCTCTCTCTATTTTTAATATACTGAAAAATCTCTTGTGATCTGATAGAGAAAAGGCCTTTATATAGTGTTAGGGTTTTGAGAAACCCTAATGGGCTGTGAGCAGTTCATGGGCCAGACCAAGGACCAGATGCAAATAATAAAGTGGGCCCTCTTTATTAATTAATCCTTCCTTGTTCAACCCAGAACGTAATTAATTAATAAAACATTGTTTTAAGCTTCACCACGGTAACAATGCTACTCGCCCCTTTATTACCACGTTATTAGGAACGGGTTGCACCAAACTAACATGATCCACATATTTAAGGTTTTAGACATTCATTAATTAATCTCTTATTTCCTGAGTAATACCACTCACTCCTTTTCACTTATGCCTGAATTAAATAATTCAACCTGCAGGGTTTAACATAATGAACCTTGTGAGCTCCTCAGGGAATGTCACCATCCTGAAACGGATATGCTTACCTAAACGTCCAGACTAAGCAGGCCACACACAAATTGCCAACACCCAAAATACGGGTATAAGAGTACATGTAAGACTCACCACCATAGTAAATCAAAGTGTGGTCAATCTGTGTGTGCCCCTTATCCTTCAGTTAGGTTTAAGATCATAGGAAGTATGTTAGGGATCTGGCTCATTCATATGTCAATGAGAATGGCACATCCCACTGTTGATCCCATCAATACATAACCATGTACCGACACATCAAGTAGCTAGGATAAGCCCACTTATGAACCAATGTGCCGCAGCTTAGACCGACAGCCTATCCAGGGACCGTCTCAGCTGTGATACTGTTTATATCTCGCTAGGTCAAAAACGACTCATATGATCCTCTGTGATTTCCTACACACCATATGGTCATCCCTATAGGCGAGATAATAGGATATTATGGTTCGTTGTATGTTTGTTTCTCAGACAGCGAGCATTGTTGTAGCAACACATATATGAAGACCAGTGTACAAAACACTTAATCATATATGCTTTCAGTATATAATCCCAACAAAACCCTCCCTCTATTCACACGATTTAAATTGTTTGTCTAGAAATCCCAACAACTGCAACCCATGAGCCTCAAAGAATTAGCAAGCTACACTCGTAGATGTTTACTAAGACGAGAGATGCATTTACAGCCTAGGACCACTTTGTGGAGGTCTGTTGATTTTAAAAAAATTTGCTTAGTATTTTGATTCAGAAGGTTTCTTAAATTTGCATATAGATAATTTCATTGTCATTATATTTTCCAAATTTTGCATTTAATTAAACAAGCCCAAAATTTCCCAAAATATCATCCAACAAGAAATTAATCACATAAGCATGCTTGTAAAGCTGTAAATAAATAAAGCACTAAATCATGCTTTTCCTATTATCTACACATGCTTATTGCGCAATTAATATATCACATATCATACAAGGACAATTAAGGCAAACAAAAATTCCCCGTGGCCACAAAAAATAGTAAAATAAATCCTATCTATTATAAATTTGAAAAATAAATCTTGTGGATAACTCCAAATCTTTCTTCAAATCTTCTGGGCCTTGAAATCTTCAACCACCTAATCTTTTGGATCTAGGGTTTTGTGATTTGAAAATTGGTTCCACAACTCAACTGCAAACTCTAGGGTTTACATCGAATTGCACCAACCGCCAAAACACGAACCACTGCCGCAGGAGCAGCAGTAGCCGATGACATCCCCCATTGCCGCCCAGCCGCTCCTGCCGACCGCCCCCGCCCGCGTGCGTCGCCGTCGCATGCCCGCGGCCGCACGCGCACGGAGGCCCAGCCTGCCGCCGTGCGCGCCACCTGCTACCATCGTTTCGCCGCAGCTGCCTGTCACTGCTATGTGCGTCACCCTCATCCCGCCGGTCTTTGTCTTGTTCTTCGTCCTGTTCTGTCCAGTTTATAGGTTTGAAATAAAAAATAAATAGACTAAACTATTACAATTTTTCCTATCAAATCTTATCACGGATTTTCTCGTGATTTTACAAAACAGATTTAATCCAAATGCGGATAAACCACCGCAGATTAAATCAGACGGGTTGCCACGAGGAACAAAAACCATCCACGACAAATAAAATTCATACATGCATAATAAATAAATTGCATTCAACAGAGCCATGAAATAGGAACCTCGCTTTGATACCAATTGAAGGGATTTTCCTTGAACTGAATCACCAAATCCGATTAAGCAGGACCAATCATGGGTGTTGAATACAATAACCAATTCACCGAACCCTAGCATGCTCCTATGAATTTAATGCATGGATTAAGGGATTACCTTTATTCCGTAGAGTCTGATCCAATCTTTCGCGTTTGAATATCCAACTTTAATTCAACCACGCAATTCAATTAAATCTGCGGAAAATGAAATTGGCCAAACTAATTTATGATTTTATTGAAATAAAAAGAGAAACAGAAAAAGGAAGAAGGCTTGTTCTCCAGATCAGATCTTCAGATCTGTATCCCAATGCTGTTCAGATGTGCTACTGGTGAGGATTCCACTGATCTGTAATTGTGTAGGCCAGAGTCGAAATCCTCCTCCCTCTACACTCAGCGCCGCCGCCCCTCTCTCTCTCTCTCTCTCTCTAGGGTTTGTGTTGTCTTATTGTGTGATACAAACTGAGAGAGAGATCTGTCTATTTATAGACCTAGGGTTTTATCCCTACTAGGCTACTGGGCTCAATTCAACATATTTAATTGGGCCAGACCTAGGACCTAATGCAAATAATAAAGTGGGCCTATGAATTAATTAATTCCCATATCCACAACCCATGACACAATTAATTAATTAATATTAATTCTTTTTCACCGCAGAATTAATACTGACCTGCCCCTTTGTTACCACGTTATGAGAACGGGCTGCATTTATCTGAGAATCCCCATATTTAAGGTTACCGCACATTCAATAATATATTGGAGCTTCTAACAAGCTACCACAATTAATTAATATCTTATATTCCTGAGCAGTACCACTTAAACCTTATCACTTGTGTCTGAACTTAATCAGACTGCAGGACTTTGGCACGATGAACATTATTGAGCTACTCAGGGAATGTCCCCATCCTATTACTCGGATATGGTTACCTAACTCCAGTCTCAGGCTGTACTACACGAACTGCTGCTACCCAAGATGCGGATATACGAGCACGTTACTTAGGCTCTCCACTATGGCAAGTCAAAGCAAAAGTCAACCTGTGCATACCCCTTAACCTTCGTTAGGGTTTGGACTCAATCAAGAACGAGATCTTGTATTCGCTGATGTCAGACAGACAAATACATCTCAATGTGGTCCAATCAATAGGCCACCCTTGCGTACCAGCGTATAAAGTAACCTGGATAGATTACCTCTTCCGACTATGCTGCAGCCATTCATACAGACGTATCCTCAACTCTGTCTCGGCTATGATAATATTTATGTCTTACTAGGTCAAGTGATCATATTGTCTTCTGCGATCTACAACATGCCGTATTATCGTTCCTATCAGTGAGACAAGAGGATACCACTGTTACGTGCAAGTAAGTTTGTTTAACAGATAGGAGAAAAGCTGATTGTACACTCATTGTAATAAATGCTTTCAGTATACAAAACCCAACACTCTATAAATCTGGCGAACTTGGAGTCCTCCTTTTGCTTCGTGAACCTCTGAGGGAATGGCATGGGTGAGACAGGATCTTCAGAATTTGCAGAAATTTTGCCCATGGTGGGCCTCAACTTCGACCAACGCAGGGGCACCTTGGTCGATGTCGATTTCCACGCACCTCGATCAATGCCCGCTACATTTATCGAAATTGAGCCTTCATCGTCACTTAATTCTTCTCCATTCCCCTTGACTTCGATCGATATAGGACATACCTCAATCGAAGTTGAGCCTCCAGTGGCACAATTTTGCACCTCTTCAACTTGAGACTCGTCCTGGACCATCTCAAGACCCTTGTAACTTGTCCCGGATCTCAGTGTGACATCTTTGCAATACTTTTGAACCCTTAGGTTCACGTCGGTTGTGCTCGGCAGCTGCTCTTGCTTGTGGTGCGCGCAAATGGTGTTGGCGATCTGACTGACCTGCGTTTTAACCATCTGCAGGTGCTTTCCCATCCGATCCACCTTAGTATGTACTCCAGTCACTTCCTGCTCTAGCTTGCCAAACCACTGGTCTGAGGCCTTAATGAATTTGGCCAACAGATCATCCAAGTTGTCCTTCTTCTTTTCCGCCATTTCTCCATTCTGAACATCAAATCTCGGTGGTGGTAGCTCGGCTACCTCAAGATGGGAGTAGGAGAAATAGTGGTGGTTTCTCGCCGGATATTGATATCCCCCATTCCTTTGCTGGTGCTGGTAGGGGTATCCCCCTCTATTCAGATAGCTCACCTCCGCAGGAGCTTCGGGTTGCACCTGTGCAACCACAACAGTAGAAGCTATCGCAGACAATTTTCCAAATCCTCTCTCAGCTTCTCAACCTCAGTTTTGACAAGATCTTCAGTCTCCACTTTATCCACAACCTTAATCAGCGGCCTCCTTGGGTTTGCCCACTTTTGATTGTGCAGCGCCATCTTCTGAGCTTTCTCCGCGGACTTTCTAATAATGGACCCCCCCAGCTGCGTGGTCCACAGACTGTTGAGTCCCTTCACTCATGCCCCGGCAGAAAATATGAGCCTATTCTTTAGTATCGACTCCATGGTTGGGGCAGCTCTTGAGCAGTTCATTGAACCTGCTCCAGGCTTCAAACAGTGACTCGTCCACCCTTTGATGGAATTGTAGAATATCCATCTTCCTCTGAATGATGACATAGGGTGGAAAGAATTTTGAGAGGAATTCAGCTCTCAGTTCCTCCCAAGTCTGAATCCTGCTGTAGTCAAGTTCGGTAAGCCAAGATCGGGCTTGATCCCTCAGTGAAAATGGGAACAACCTCAGTCGAATCACGTCCTGCCTGACTCCATTTTGCTTGATGGTGTCGCAGACTTCCACAAATATCCTCAGGTGTGTATAGGGATCCTCCACAAATCTACCGCCAAACTAGTTCTGCTAAACCATCTGGATCAGCCCGGTTTCAAGTTCAAAATTATTGGCATCAATGCCAATATTGAATCCCTTATTGCCGGGCTACGGCTTGATTTTCTGCCCCATTGCGTTTGGATCCTCATCACCCGAATCATCCAGATGCTGTCTCTCTCCTTATTGCCTTCTTCGTGCAGCCTCTCTTTCAATCTCTCTTTCAGCAGTCAACTGCCGAACTGTCTCTCGCATCTGGTGCATCTCCCGAATATGAGTCAGAGTATCTCCCTCTATAAGCTGTCCATCAGTGTCCTCCAATGGGGGCGTATTCGGATCAACCTCCTATGGGTTTCAAGCTTCCAGTGGATCCATCTTTTCCTTTCGACACGAAGTTCCTATCTCAGGGTTGAAAGCTTCAAACGGCTTCCCTTGCGACCTAGTGTTCATCCACCACCTGAAAGTGAAAATAGGGAAAAATCAGCTCAGCATTGACCGACACAGATGGGTGTTGATCGATGCACGCTAGTTCTCGACATCTATCGTTGCGAGAAAGCATCGATCGAAGTCGACAAGAAGAACACAAAAACACACGCACACGAAATTAAAAATACAAACTCAATCCAATTAATCCTAAAATAAATTAGTAACAAAATAATATCTAACAACTCCCGGCAACAGCGTCAATTTGATCACTGTAAAAATCTACAGATTAATTGCAGAACAATGGGTAATAAATTTATAAGAGTACCCTAAGGTTGTCGAACTCAGAGGAATTGTGTAACGAAATTATTTTATGTACTAGCCATAATCCTAAGATATATTGTTTGAGTAATCAGAAAATTGAGGTTTTGATTTGAAAAGTAAAGATAACAAAAACAGAAATTTAAAGAGTTTCAGAAATCAAATTAAAGGGACACAGACTCTAGGGCGAACTATCAATCAAAACACATATAAATTAATTAACTTGCATTAGTGAGAAATCATAAAATACAATAACTTTTTGGTCAGACAATTATATCCTAGGTTACTAGTATGTGAATGTATATGCATTGTCGGTCCCAATAACACAATACTAATCAACCTTTCATAAATCCACAGATTAATCCTACAATCATTATCTTCCCCTAAGACAGATTTTTTATTGTATTCGAATACTTTTTCTGTTATTAATTTTCTCTTTTAAATCCTTCAATCAACATCTATAAACCTAGAACTAATTCTATCTTTCAATGTGATGAATTCTAAATCCTAATAATTCAAACATGAATTCAAAACCAATCAATTCAATGTCAATCAATTAAACATGCATTTGATTGATATTCGTTGACGTAGAACCCGCTAGGGTTTCTAGCCACTCATCGCAGATAGAAAACCAAAACAAAACATATTATTAAAGTGCATAAAAATTACTTACAAAAACAAAGGTTCGTGCTGTAAAATAAAGGTTGTTGAATGCTTCGAAGGTCCAAGGCTGAATGAGTTTATGAAAAAAAGAAGATAAAAGGTTGAAAACGATGAATAAAACTTGAAAATAAGGACAATTTATAGGAGTCGATGTGTATCCTATCAAGTTTAGGGCTGGAAATCCGATTTGATTTGAATTTAGTCAAATTTCATCAGATTTTACTGCACTTCGATCAATGTGGATAGGCTTCGATCGACGCGCGTGTTCTTGCGTCGACGAGTCTGCGCGATCTCACAATTTTAGCCATAACTTTCACTCCAGAACTCTGATTGACCTGATTCCAGTTGCGTTGGAAAGATAAATCAAAGCTCTATCCATTTCCATGCGCCAATAGCCTGAATTCCTTGTGTCTAAAAATCCTTCACTGCTACTCTTTCACGTCACTGCTTTTGGAATGGTTTTCGAGTGAATTTAAGCCTAAAACCTGCAAAAACACACCATGACAAGCATAACACCACATATAATAGACTCATGCATGAAATATATATATAAAGTTAAGAAAACTACATAAAATAGTAGAAAATAATATAGATAAGTGAGTGAAATAATGAACTTATCAATCCGCACAGGTGCAACTTGCTAACACACTTCAAGTTAGAACTAAACGTAGCTGAGACCAGCACGTTGTGAAGGGGAAGCCCGTACCTCGAGAACTCCTTAAGGAGATCTTCACATGCACCTTCTTGGGAGAGGTCGTCCAGGAAGATGCGCGGCTAAGGTGTCCAAAGCAGCATCTCGCAGATAAGTCACGAAAGTTGCTAAAAAGGCACAGGCAATTTTAGCTGCCCCTATCTCCTTGGAGGCGGCTCGCAGAACTCCTAGATTCAAGGAAAACCTAGTGGCTAGGGTCTATTACTGGTAATTGACTCCCCTATGAACTAAAAATAAGGGTGGTTAATCTCATTTCAACACTCTTACGACTTTTATATGTGACACTTACTTTTGCTTAACTGTAACACTGTCGACCTGCTTTGGCATATTTCATATCTATTTTTTGTTCAATAGCACGATTCTAACTTTAGTTTACATATATGGTTTATCATTGATTACTTATTTGTTGGTTGTTGTACTTTATTAAATTATTTCTTGCTATTATTCTCACCTATTCCTTGGGCCCTATATCTGTACGAAATTGAACCTCATCACTCATTATTTTTTGTGCATCATTCATTGGGAGAAGGTAAACATGAGATTTTCCTTGCAGGGAGGTTGCTGAGGTACTAAGTCATGAGATGCTGAGGTGTGAGGTTGTTGAGGTGTGAGGTCATTAGGTGCGTCCCTTGGGTTTTTTTTGCCAAGGTTGCAATGGCAGTTTTGTTAATAACCACCACGGTAGAGGCGGTTATGGAGGGTAGCTGAAGAGTTAGAAGTCATATCAGACATGCCTCCACATGTTAGTCACATCTCGCACATACTTACCTCATGATCTTCTCTCTCTTTGGGTTTTCTTTTCTTGGCGATTTCCTTTCCACTCTCGCAGAAGTCGGTTGTCCTCTCTTCCGACGAGCGTTTTATTCTGGTTTCAGCATGCTCTGATGAGTGACCATCGCCAGTCTTTGCGATTGTTTTTTGTCCCTTTCGTGCGGTACCCTCTTAACCCATATCTTCTATTTTTGTTGATCGATTTGTTGTATACATGTTTTCTGACTTTAGGGCTAGTGAAACAATTGTTTTCTTGTGCCGTTTTGTTGATTTGGGGGTGGATTCTGAGATTCTCCTCGTAGGTTCAGTGTCGTTCTTGCGTGGGTAGTGTAGATTTCTTGATTGTAGATCCTTTAGGGTGACGCTTAACCCTTTGTGGTCTTCTATTGTTTTCCCCTTCTTTTTATGTTTATGGATTTTACTCCGCCGTGGATGCCTAATCCACTTGCCTCTCCAGTTGATTTTGCTGGCTAGTTTGTAGGAGATACTATTTTCATTCCCCGTACTGAAGCACCGATTGAGCCATTATTTGCACCACAACTCCAAGCACAGGGGTTAGTTTATGTTCTGGTAGAGGTGTCATCCTCCTCAGGTTCTAGGGTAGAGTGCACCCTAATGAGGATCGGGGATGCCATATCAAATACTACGGAGGAGCAATTTTAGGAATTTGTGGGTAAGGTGCTTTGCTCCATGATGAATCATCTAATTCCTACCCACGACCAGAGGTGCAACAACCCACCTTCTGGTTATGCCACTTTCTATATCCACACTTTGGATTAGGGAATTGGTTTCCCTGTCCACCCTTTCTTTTGCAATATCCTTCATTCGTGGAGGTTATTCCCATTTCAAATGTCTTTCGTGAGTTGGTGTCATCTCGTAGGTGCCTTCTTGACGTTCTTTGACCTCGAGTTAGGGCTTCCTAGCCTTAGGGAATGGCATCACATATACCACCTCAACTGCTTTGACAATAATTATCATTACATCATCAAATGGTCAGGGGTAGGTCTCCAGTAGTCTCAGGTGACCTAAAAAACTTATCAGGTTAACCAAACAAGTATTTTAATCTTTCAGTTGGATCCGGTAGCTGTAGAGTTCCTCACCTATAGTGGCATAACAATGAGTAGGTGCCTTCTTTTAGAATCTTTACATGTTTGCTTTCTTTTTGTTTAGCTAACCGGTTGTATTCTTTACTTGTGAATATGTGCGAAAGACCGTGCTCACTCTCGAAAACACTGCGAGGACTGATTTTGTCTACCTAGAGGGTGAAAGGGGTTGGGATCAGGTCCTCATAGGTTGTAGCGTGAATGTGGATTCCATTCGCTACTCAGACGGGAGAGTGGTTGAGTCGCCATGTGATTACAAGTGTGAAGTGATGGTCCCCGCTACTATAGAGGAGCTCCTAAACGCTGAGATGCTGGCCAGGAAGACGAGGTCTAGGGAGGAGCTCTCGTAGGCACTGGAGGATAAACCTTCCTCCAAGAAGGCTACAGGCACCTCTACTACTCCCACTGCTAGAGAGCATGATGGTCGCCATGGTGCGGGTAGGCACCCAGTTTCATAACATTTTTGAAAGAGCCAAGATGATCCTTCCTAATGCAGGACATGTTTGTCTTGCCACGGGTCCATGGAGGAGCTTTTAGGAGAAGGTCGTCTGCTGTCCCGGAGGCTATAGGTGAAAGATGTTGCTGGTTCGGGGCTTGGTAAGGTGTCCAACACCCCTTATTCGCAGGGTAAGGTGATCATTCAACTTCCCCCCTCAGGTCCAATCTTGGCTCTTGACGCCAAGGCGGCCCAGGTGCATGCTTTTTGTGGTAAGGTGAGTCCGTACCTTTGGAGGAAGGTGATATCGATCTTGCCCACGGGGTCCTTGATGTAGACCGAAGGTTCCTTCATGTTGATCTTTGTTATTTTAATTTATGTTATTTGAATTCCATTTCTGAATGTGTCCTTGATTTTGAAGATTAGCATAGATGATATTAAATTGTATAAGAATTTGGTTGCCAAGGTGGACCACCTGGGATTTGAGCTGCGGAGGTCGAGGTCAGACCTTACCCGAGAGAAGGGAGGTCGTGCGGCGTTGGTGGAAAGGGTGCAGGTGATGGAGAGCATGTTATGAAAGGCCGAGGCCAACTTTAGGAGGTCTAATGATGAAATGGATGCCCTTGGGCGGAAGTATTTGGACGTTGAGAGGGAGGTTGAGGTAACTTCCAAAAAGGCCGACAAGGTTGACTATCTGCGGAAGTGGTTGCAGGTGCAGTGGGAAAGCTATTCAAAGGAGGTTGTGGCCTACGAGGAGAGGTCACGTGCCTGCGAGCGGGGGAAGAGCTTGACTATGAGAAGGTCATTCTCCACCCTAATTTCAAAGAAACCTTCAATATAAGTTCTTTTAGCCTTCTCTTTGCATCTCTTTCCTTCGTCTTTTTCTTCTTAACTCCTTATTTATCCTTTCAGCTATGGTGGAGGAGGTAATGCCCTTGGCCGAGTCCAACCTTGCTTCCCGAGCTACACAGCAGGCGTCTCCTACACCTCTAGAGGTTGCCCAACAGTTGCCTCCTATGCTCCCAAAGTTGTTCATGTTCAGCCGTCATCTCAGAAGGGTTGTCGACCTCGCAGGCTGATCCTATGTTATGAGATTGAATAGACGAGATCCTGTAACACCCCCAACTAACCTTCCCTAATTTGGGGACGCGTTACACTGATGATCAGATTTTTTCAAACATTTTCTAAATTTTAAATCAGCGGAAGACTTAAATAATTTAAAGAAACAATTGGAAATAGCATTTAAATCCCAAAACATCGAGTCTTCAATTTCAAGGAAAGGTTAATCATCAGTTTACACAATCACTTCAAAATATGGGAAGGAAAGAACAAAGCGTGTAGCAGCGTTGTGTGTAACGTGGCCGAGATATGCATATGAAGATGCATATCTCAGGATCTTTAAAATCTGAAAATCTTCACCTCGCCTGCTTACACCCCTTGTACTCCGATCCTCGCTGCTTAACCTGTGCATTTTAGAAATAACACGAGGGGCTGAGTACTAATGTACCCATTGAAAAACATGCCTGAAAACATACATTTATATGAGGATGCTATGAAACTCACACGGATATACACGGGGTTTTATTGAAAGGAACCTTGACACCCAAAACATTTTATTTGCATGTTATTATATCTGTTTACAGTGTTGTAACTGGAAGTTGGCCGACTTCCAAGTTACGATGATCAGTCAGGAATGAATACACACTCAACCTACTGTCATCTAAGTGCAGTAGTCTCAAAACTACCTTTGAGACCCGATCGTTTATAACCACACATGGATCCAAAACATGTGGGGGCTTTTCACCCCACTTCATAAAAATGTGGGGGCTGTACACCCCACTTCACAATATGTGGGGGCTGTTCACCCCACTTCACAATATGTGGGGGCGTTTCACCCCACTTCAAACATAATGAGTTCTAGCACAGTAAAATCCTGGTTCTAAACTCATTAGTATAACTCTCTGCAGATGGGAATCGATAGAGGACAAATATAATAGCACGAAACATGCATAACATTTCATTTTAAAAATAAAGCATTTTATCACATTTTGAAAAGAAAACACACTTTCATTTTATACTCAAATAGTTTCCCACATGATGTTAGGCTTCAATTATAGATGTTTTTCCTGCTAAATGAGCTTAACTTCCTCGACTTTCAATTTCCTACAATAATCAGGGTTAAACTAATTAGGACAGATTATCTAGGACGGTACTTGAATCGATTAATTCCAACATCACTATCTCATCATCGACTTATGCTAACATTTCGCATGGTCCGATGTCATAATATAGCATTCCTTCATATTCAAATCATGCTTCTCTAGTCATGAAATAAACTCATGCATTAGAAATGACTCAAAAGGGTCTAAATCAAACAACGAAACAAACTTTTCAAAGGCTTACTGACTGTCTCGACCGAGACAAACTCATCCCGATTGAGATGGCTATCTCGACCAAGACACAACCATCTCGGGCGAGATGGCTGTCTCGATCGAGACCCAACACATCTCGGGCGAGATGGCTGTCTCGATCGAGACCTTTCCAAAATGGCCGAAATATCTGTCTTGACCGAGACAGGTCCATCCTGGGTGGGACGGTTGTCTCAACCGAGACACACCCCAAATTGGTCGGGACACATCGTCTTCTCCGATGGGACGACGAACCAAGCCTGCAACTCGCTCCAAAACCCACAAAACACACATGCAACACCATCTGAACACACTAACAAGGTCCCTAGACATCCTAGATCAAGAAAACTAGTTCAAAACGGAGAAAAACATACTAAAACAAAGGGAATGGAAACTCACCGGAATCCTCCACTTCTAAGGCGGCAGCGAGCTTGTCCGGCGAGCAAATCCTAGTTTCAGGTTATCAAAATGATCTCTACACGATAAGGAATACATTACAATCGACTAGAATTCGATTCTATGGCCAAATAACAAGATCTAGCTCCTAAACCCGGAAAATCAAGTGTGAAGAACATCCTACCGTCTCTCTTCGATAACTCCGTCGATTCTTCACCTCTCGACGTCCACATTATCTCTATAGAAATCTGGGAGTGAAATCTTCGTAATGGTGGTGGCGGCTTGGTCGGGGGTGGCCGGAGTTGGCAGGAATTCGTCCGGGAAGGTGGCGGGTTTAGGGTTTGGGATGGAGAATAATTCTCAATTTCTCTCTCTAGCTTGAAAATGGCAAGTGGAAATGAAGTATTTTTGCTCCTATATTTGATAAAATATTGCTCTTCCTATGCATATATATGAATATGTATAAGTGTATATTTATCTCTAATATTAAATTCCCAATAATTCATATCACTCTCCAGGATAATATATATGCTACACCAAATCTAAATCCCAACAATTATTCCATCTTCATAAGTCTATTTCACCTTAATAAACCTTTCAAACTCAATAATTAATCAACCTTGATTTAGGAAATTTTGATTATTCGATCGTGATTAATTAATTTCGAAACTCTCAACATAAAATAAATACTCCAATTAAGGGGAAAATTCTACTATTCGAACGAATAACCGTTACAAAAGTTTAGTTACATGCAGGGTATTACAGATCCCCTTCAAGAAACTGCTCAAGGGAGAAGACTTCATTCTGGGACTCGACGAGCAGCCTCACGTCGCACCTATCAAGAGCCCCAGTTTGCCTCCTATGAATGTGCCTGCCACTAGAAACTATGAACTTCCCACCTCCGGACTTGATGTCACCGCCGACCTCTCAGAGCCTGCAACTCTGCTACCAAACCGTCTGAAGTTCGGCCTTAATTGAGCAACTTACTCTTTTCTGCATAAACAACTTCAATTTCTGTATGGATGCTTTTATTATCCTTTGCCCGGACAACTTTTGTTTTTGGGCCGCTGGTATGCATCTTCTTTTTTTTAAATAGCTAGTGCTTAACGCTCTAGTATCTCATTCTTTCGTACTGCATTTAGCATATACATCTTGCATACATGTAAATCATGAGTGTGAAGTTGGGCGATGTCTTTGGCATCACCCCTCCGACGCCCAAGTCAGCAATCATGGATTTTTGAAAATGTTGTTTAAGTAATGTAAGTAGTCAATCGACATGTACAAAGTTAAGGGAAAACATACCCGGGTCAGTCTTGCATGGTATTTATATGCGGCCGTGAGGGAGGTTTTGGGCATATCTAGGTCATCAGTAGGTGTGACCTAGTAGTTCAGCGTGTATGTACCTTCATGGGACAAGTGAGTGAGCGTGGCATGACCTTTCCAATGCTCAAGTTAGTAACAATGTAAATAATAACTTGAATTGAAAAAGTAGAAGGTTCAAAGAAAGCATATTTAGAGTCACATGTTTGACGTCAAATGTGGGTGTGATCTTGTCAATTGGTGTATCCGCACCTTCAGAAACCAAATGAGTGAATGAGAAGATCAAGTCAGTATGTGTAAAAAAAGAATTGAAAACTTACAAAAGAATGAGTTAAGAAACGCATATCCAAGGTGCCAAGATAATAAGTTGGAACTTATTGATAGTACTTCTTGAGGTACTTTATGTTCCAACTATTTGCAATCTCCCTTCCATCTAGTAAAGTCCGATTGTGGGTACCTATCCCGACCACCTTAGAGATAAGGTAGGATTCTTCCTATGTGGGTGCAAGCTTCCCCTAGATTAGCTCCTTCGTGTTTTGGAACACCTTGCGTAGTACCAAATCTCCTTCTCTTAAGGTCCTTAGCTTCGGTTTGTTGTTGAATAATCTCTCTACTTGAGTTTTTCTTCGCGCTATTTAGCACGAGCTTCGTCTTTCAACTCGAGGTCTTTGAGTAGGTCCTCCGAATATCTTTCTTCACCATGTAACTTGAATCTTAGGCTTTGGGCTCATATTTCTGCTGGTACTACCACATCTACTCAGACGGCTAGTGAGAAAAGTGTAGCCCTAGTTGTTGTCCGGGGTGTTGTCCTATAGGACTAGAGGGTCGCTGGTAGCTCCTCTAACCATCCTCTCTTGTGAGTCCTGAGTCATTTCTTCAAGGTCGCCATTAGGGTCTTGTTAGTGGATTCTGCTAGGCCGTTAGCTTCTTGGTATCTTAGAGTGGAGGAGGTAAGTCTAATTACGTACTCATCGCAGAAGTCTTTGAGTTTACTGCATGTAAATTCAGCCCCATTGTTTGTTCCAAACTCCTTTGGTACTCCAAAGCGACATAGAATGTGTGTCCATATGAAACTTGATGACTTCTAAATCTCGCGCTTTCCTTAAAGCTTCGGCTTCTACCCACTTCATGAAGTAGCCAGTAGCCACGAGGGTGTACTCCTTTGTGATATGTTATTCGGTAGCTTTCCCACAATGTCTATCCCACAAACTATGAAGGGCCATGGGATGACCGTGGTGTGTAGTGGTTCTGTGCTCCGGTGGGAAATTATCTCAAATAATTGACATTCATCGCACCTCTTGACATAATCTTTTGCATATTTTCTTGAGGTCGGCTAATAGCAACCGACTGATATCACCTTGTGCACGAGTTTCTTCCTCATGCGTGATTGTCGCAGTCGCCTTCGTATATCTCCATTAGCAAGTTTATAGCTTCTTCCTCATTGTGAATTTTGCAGCTTATCTTTCAAGTTTTGCACTTTTATATTTGTCCTCAAGACGCCTTCCCTCTCTAATGACTTGGATGATCGGGAGCATCCACGATTTCTCATCTACTAGTTGAATTGGCAAGGCCTCTTGCGTATCATGCTTGATTGGTGGTTTGTCAACCCATACGATGGGTACTGCATGGGATGTCTTTTCTAGAGTTGTGGAAGTGAGATTGGCTAATGCATCAACTTGGGAGTTCTCTTCTCTTGTGACATGCTTGACATCATATTCTTCAAACTCAGCCTTTAATCGAGTTTCTAGCTCATGGTAGGGGAGCAGTCTTGGTTTTTTTGCCTAATATTCATTAGTCATTTGGCAAACCACGAGCTACGAGTTGCACCTTATCTGTACATAGCGAACCCTAGTCCTTTGGCCAACTGCACACCCTTGATTAGTGCTTTGTATTATGCCTTATTATTTTTGATGTCGAAGTTGTTAGGGCTATGGCCTAAGCAGACCTACTCAGACCCACTTAAACTGGCTAATACCCGACTACGGACCCCTAGAATGGCTCTAGGCTTACAGTCGAGAGCACCTGCGCAACTCTGGAGGAGCTGTGCAGATGCTACTTGCAGGGCAAGTCCAGCTTGCAGACTCACCATAGGTTGGAGTACGATGCAGCTGAGGCCAGCAGGTCGTAAAGGGGAGCCGCACACCTTAAAAACTCCTTAAGGAGGTCATTTCATGCACCTACCCTAAAGAGGTCATCCAAGGTGGTGCCCGACCTTGGTCTGTAAGACAGCAGCTTGCGAATAAGTCTTTGCAGTTGCTAAAAAGGTGCAGACAGTTGCACCTACCGCTATTTCTCCGAAGGCGGCTCCAAAAACTCCTAAATTCAAGGAAAACCTAACTGCTAAGGTTTAATACTTGTAATTGACTCTTCAATGAACTATAAATAGGGGATATTCGACTTCAATACAACTATTCTACGACTTTTATTCGCAACGCTTATTTTTGGCTTAGCTGTAACTCTGTTCGACCTGCCTCAGCGCATCTTGTACTTACTTTTCTATCGAAGGGAATACGGTTCATAATTTGTTCTTATTGTTCATTGTTTTTCGTCTGTTAGTTAATTGCCTATTCATTCCTTTCTCGTAATATTCCTTGTTGTTAATTGTTGGGGCTACGGCCTAAGTGGACCTACCCAGACCCACTTGAATGAGTTAACATTCAATTCCCATCATGGCTCTAGGTGCGGAGCTGAGAGCACCTGCACAACTCCGCAGGAGCTGCGTAGGTTCAGCTTGCAGGTATACTTAATGGAGTAGGTAGAGCTGGTAGGTACGGCAGGCAGAGCAGATGCAGCCCGCGTATTCGCCATAGGCTGTAGCAGTACATAGCTAAAGCCAGCAAGTCACAAAAGGGTCTCGAGCACCTCAACAACTCCTTAAGGACGTCACCACACACACCTACCATAAGTAGGTCACCCAAGGAGGTGCCTGATAAGCTCATTGTTTTACTCGCTTATCAATATTATTTTCTACTAGTTTATGTAGTTTTATTGAGTTTATATATATATTTTATGCATGAGCCTATATTGGGTGGTATTATGCGCATCTTGGTGGTGTTGCAGGTTTTAGGCCTAAATTCACTTGAAAACCGTTCCGAAAGCAGTGACGTGTAAGAGTACCAGTGAAAAGTTCTTCCACAAAGGGAATTCGGGCAATTGGCGCATGGCAATGGATGATGCTTTGTATTAGCTCTCCAATGCAATTGGAATCGGGTCAATCGGAGTTTGGGAGAGGAAGTCATGGCCAAAACCGTGAGACCGCGCAGAACGCGCGAGAGACCATGTCGATCGACGCCAATCAGCATCGATCGACGCCGAAGAGAAGCCACATCAATCGACGCCAATCAACAATGATCGACGCGGGTCTGCTGATGTGGGAAATTTGATGAAAATTGGATTTATTCATATCTTTAGCCCTAGATTTGATATGATACACATCCACCCCTATAAATACCTAGTAAATTTGACTTTTTCAGTACCAATCATCATATTTTCATTCCAAAATTTAGTTTTTAGAGTTTGGAAACTTGGGGAACACGAAACCCTTTTATTTTCATGTAAGTTCTTTATGTTTATGCAATTTAATATGTTTTCTTTTGAATTTCTATCTGCGATGAGTGGCTAGAAACCCTAGCGGGTTCTAGGGTTTGATATTATTATGGATGCATGTTAGGATTAATTAATTAGGTTCATGATTCCTATGTTTATTTTTAATTCTAGATTAATTCAAGGACCGAGAGGTGACGATTAATTTAGATGTCTAGCTATTGATAGAAGGACCGAGAGGTGAATATTGATAGTGGGATTAGGAATGCATGATACAATCTACACTATCCAAACAGATGTACTAGACTGTAGGAATTGAACTGATTTTCATATCAGATTGACTAATTTGGTGTACTTGAGACCGAGCGGAAATAGTCACTAATTAGTAGTCTAGCTTATATTTGCCAAACAAGGAAATATAGCATTGTTGCAGTATTCCACCTGTTAAATTAATTGAGTCCTACATGTTATCCATAATAAGAATTCTTCCCTAGAATCTGTGTTCTTTTAAATTTAATTTCAAAACATCTTTAATTTTCAAGCATTGTCACCTTTATTTTCCAAATCAAAACCGTGATTTTTTATTCACTAAAACAATGATTCTTAGGAACATAGCTAGTATATAGGATAGTTTCCCCACACAATTCCCCTGGATTCGATAACCTTAGGGTTTACAAATTTATTTGCCACTATTTCTTTAATTAATCTGTAGATTTACAGTGATCAAATTGGCGCAGTTGTCGGGGAATTGTTAGATTTTATCTTGTTACTAGTTTGTTCTAGGATTTGCTGGATTGAGTTTTATTTTCTGTGCGTGTGAGTGTGTGAGTTTTCGTTTCTGCATTCCACGTCGATCGATGCCCCTTAGCGTCGACTGACGTCGATCATCTTATTGCGTTGATTGACGGACACCTTACGTCGATCGACGCCGACCACTTTCTTGCATCGATCGACGTGACATCCACATCGATCGATGCTGAACTAATATTTACCTATTTTTTGTGCAGGTGCATGAACACGCGAGCCAAAGAAAAACACTCGAGGCCTTTGTCCCTGAAAATGAAGCAACCTGCAGGAAAATCAAAAAGAAAGGAAAAGACAAACAACGAGAGATGACTTAGAATCCTGAAGCACCTCTGCAAAATATGACTCCCGAGGAGCAGAGGCAATTTGTGAATGAAGTACAACAGCTGCGAGCACAACTACAAGCAGCCCAGGCTACTCAGGCGGAACAAGCTGCAAGACTGGCAGAGTTGAACGATAGGCAAGTTGTGATCCCGCAAAGGTCCATCTTGGATCGATTTCTTCCACAGCAAGCAGAGGCCGGATCCAGAGTCGGCATTGATGCCAACAACTTTGAGCTGCGCACAGGCCTTATTCAGATGGTGCAGCAAAACCAGTTTGGGGGGAGAGCTGTAGAAGACCCATATACCCACCTCAACCAATTCATTGAGGTGTGTAACAATGTGAAGCAGAACGGAGTAACCCAAGATGTGATAAGGATGAGACTGTTCTCGTTCTCACTCAGAGACGAGGCACGATCTTGGTTTGCTGGACTGGATAAGAGTCAAATTGGGACATGGCAGGAGCTTCGAGCAGAGTTCCTTACCAACTACTTCCCACCGAGCCTGCTGCTGAAGAGGAAAGCTGTCATTACTACTTTCTAGCAGATGTATGATGAGTCACTTTACGAGGCCTGGAAGAGATACAAAGAGCTTCTACGACTCTGTCCTGGACATGGCATCGATCTGGAGATGCAAGTGTGCCATTTTTATGAGGGTTTGAATCCTCACATGAAGGAGCTGGTTGATGCATCTACTGGTGGGATACTGATGAAGAAGAGTGGTGCAGAAAGTATGAGGTTGCTGGCCCACATGGCGCTGAATAGCCATCAATGGCCGACCGATAGACAGATTCCGGTCAAAGCTGTGGAAGCCAAGCCAGAAATTGATGTGGTTGCCAAGGTGAAAAAGCTCCGGGAAGAGATTGAAAAATTGAGCACCTCACAAGCTGCAGCTGTTGCAGAGCCAAGCATGGCCATTGTTCCGATAGAGGCCGACTACATCAACCGGGGTGCAAGCAGTTCATCTGGAACTGCAGGGATGGAGGTGAAATACATTGGCGATGGTTATCACAATAACTACCGAGGCAATCAAGGGTATCACTACAACCATGGGCGATCTCACCTTGGTTTTTCTTATTCTAACCCTTCTGCTGCAGAACACCCTCCGTCTGGTTTTGATGTAGATACTGGAGGAGAGATTGTGGAAAGGAAGAAATCCGTGCTGGAGGAGACGCTCGAGAAATTCATCAAGAGCTCGGATAACCGATTTGGGAAAGTAGAAAAAGAAGTGAAAGGAATGGCCAACCACATGCAACTGATGACGAAACACCTGCAGATGATGCACACGCAATTGAGCCAGATTGCCACCACACTCAGCAACCAACACAAGCCTGGACAGCTTTCGAGCACAACGGCGGTGAACCCAAAGGCTCAAAAAGACTACAAAGCCGTCACTCTGAGGTCCGGGATGAGTTACAAGGGTCCCGAGATGGCTGTGGACGATTCTGGAGTCAAAATGGGGCAAAACTGCGCCGGAAAGGGATCCACGTTGATCGACGCACCACCCGAGTCGATTGACGCTGAAGAAGAAGCCACGTCGATCGACGCCACCCTACGTCGATCGATGCCAAAGTCTGTTCCAGCCGAAAAGTTGAAGCAGTCTGAAGATCAACCCCCTCCTATACCATTCCCACAGTGGTTCGCGAAGCAGAAAGAAGACGAGAAGTTCTCCAGATTTGTGGAGAATCTGAAGAAAGTCAGCATCAATATCCCGCTGATCGAAGCACTAAGGGAGATTTTGGGGTACATGAAGTACCTCCGGAAATTGATGAGTGGAAAGAAACAATTCATGGAGAACGAGACGGTGAAGATCCACGAGCAATGTAGCCTGCTATTTCAAAAGCAGGTGCCCATCAAGGGAAGAGACCCTGGATGTTTCTCTATTCCGGTTGAGATTGGGGGACACACGTTCGAGAGAGTACTATATGATACTGGAGCCAGTATCAACCTGATGCCGTACTCCATCTACAAGCATCTCAACATCGGAGAGATGAGGCCCACAACGATCACTCTGCACATGGCGGACCGATCTGTGTCCCGCCCAAAAGGTATACTAGAGGATGTGCTCATTCGCGTGGACCATCTCATTTTTCGTACTGATTTTGTGGTGCACGAGATGAAGGAGGACGAGAACATGCCCATGATCTTGGGGCGTGAGTTTCTCGACAGTAGCGCTGCTCTCATTGACTGTCGAGGCGGCGAGATCACCCTCCGGGCAAACAATGAAAAGATCACCTTTGTGATCGACAAGAACAAGAAGAAGGCGGAGTGCAATCGAATCTCCACTACTGATGAAGAGGATGAATCTGAAGAGGAAGAAGCAGTTGTCATCGAATGTGGTTAGATGCCTATGAATGTAGAATACCGCATGATAGGATTGATTTGACACTTATGTTTGCATGCTGATTGAGCTTATTTGAAATTGACTGTGGAAGAAAAAATTTTGAACCCTTGTGTGAGAATTTTGAGCCTTTATTTCGTTTGATGTGAGATTCGCATGTGTGTTTTGATTTCTCTAGAACTTGCCTATTTTCTGTATTGAGATTGCATAGTGTGCACATGTTTAGGAAATGATCTTAGGCCATCTTTGATAGCCCAATTCCCTAAACACTGTCCCTTCACATTAAATTTTCCCTAGTTAGCCACTTTTGAGCGTGTACAAAATTTTTCTTTCCTTGTCTATGAGATTAAGAAGAAGTATTGGTTTCGCTCATGTCTTGAGTTGTGGTATATGGGGTGGAATGATTATGAGATGGAGATAAGAAAATATAAATTAGTGGTGAAAAGATGTGTGAAAAAGAAGCTCAAAGAAATAATTAGAATTCTCATAAGCTCTCTGAAAGGAAAAGAATACAAAATTATCAAAAAGAGCATAAGAGATTCAAAATGAGCTAGAAAAAAAAGGGTTGTGTATTTGTTGATATATTTGAGGAGAAGGTTCGATGATGAATAGAAGGTGGTTTGGATTGATTGAGGAAGTACAACTTGATTGATTTTAGTCACTCGGCCATATTTCCCTACCTTATCAGAAAAAGCCTACATTACAACCTAATGAAAGTCCTTTTTGATTCTAGACTTGTGTGCACATTCTAGCAGTGGAGATATTAGAAAATTTGCAAGCCTATGGTAGAAATTTCTTCATACATGTTGTTGAGTGCTTTCATCTATACCTTAAACACTAGAGAGTTGAGCGATACACTTCCTGTGAGTTCTTCCACTGTTGATGAATTTTTCGTCTCTTTCAAATTGCTTGTGTGTAGTGGATTTTTGACACTTGACTGTGATGAATCTTGTGACGCATTGCACTTTAATTGCATGACCTTTTGATTTCTTTCTTGCCTATTGATTGAGGACAATCAAACGTTCAAGTTTGGGGGGTTTGATAAGCTCATTATTTTACTCTCTTATCTATATTATTTTCTACTATTTTATGTAGCTTTATTGAGCTTATATATATATATATTATGCATGAGTCTATATTGGGTGGTATTATGCGCATCTTGGTGTTGTTGCAGGTTTTAGGCCAAAATTCACTTGAAAACCGTTCCGAAAGCAGTGATGTGTAAGAGTAGCAGTGAAGAGTTCTTCCACAAATGGAATTCGGCTATTGGCGCATGGCAATGGATGATGCTTTGAGTTAGCTCTCCAACGCAACTGGAATCGAGTCAATCGGAGTTCGGGAGAGGAAGTTATGGCCAAAATCGTGAGACCGCGCAGAAGGGGCGAGAGACCACGTCGATCGACGCCGAAGATGAAGCCACGTCGATCAATGCCAATGAACAACGATCGACGCGGGTCTGCTTATGCGGGAAATTTGATGAAAATCGGATTTATTCATATCTTTAGCCCTAGATTTGATATGATACACATCCACCCCTATAAATACCTAGTAAATTCAACTTTTTCAGTACCAATCATCATATTTTCATTCCACAATTTAGTTTTTAGAGCTTGGAGACTTGGGGAACACGAAACTCTTTTATTTTCTTGTAAGTTCTTTATGTTTTTGCAATTTAATATGTTTTCTTTTGGATTTCTATCTTCGATGAGTGGCTAGAAACCCTAGCGGGTTCTAGGGTTTGATATTATTATGGATGCATGTTAGGATTAATTAATTAGGTTCATGATTCCTGTGTTTATTTTTAATTCTAGATTAATTCAAGGACCGAGAGGTGACGATTAATTTAGATGTCTAGCTATTGATAGAAGGACCGAGAGGTGAATATTGATAGTGGGATTAGGAATGCATGATACAATCTACACTATACAAACGGATGTACTAGACTGTAGGAATTTAACTGATTTTCTTATCAGATTGACTAATTTGGTGTACTTGAGACCGAGCAGAGATAGTCACTAATTAGTAATCTAGCTTATATTTGCCGAACAAGGAAATATAGCATTGTTGTAGTATTCCACCTGTTAAATTAATTGATTCCTACATGTTATCCATAATAAGAATTCTTCCCTAGAATCTGTGTTCTTTTAAATTTGATTTCAAAACATCTTTAATTTTCAGGCATTGTCACCTTTATTTTCCAAATCAAAACCCTGATTTTTTGTTCACTCAAACAATGAATCTTAGGAACATAGCTAGTATATAGGATAGTTTCTCCACACAATTTCCCTGGATTCGATAACCTTAGGGTTTACAAATTTATTTGCCACTGTTTCTATAATTAATCTGTAGATTTTACAGTGATCAGTGCCCGGCCAGAGTCTCAAGGACAACAACTCGCGGATAAGCCCTGGAGGTTCCTAGAAAGGTGTGGATACACTTACCACTATTTTCTCGGAGGCAGCTCCAACAACCGAAAATTCAAGGGAAACCTAGCGGCTAGGGTTTAATAATTGTAATTGACTCCCCTATGAACTATAAACAGAGACAATCAACTTAATTTTGACTACTCTATGAATTCTATTCACAACTCTCATTTTGTCTTAGCTATAACTCTGTTCGACCCACTTTAGCGAACATTGTACCTACTTTTATCAAAGGAAAATACGGTTTTACTTTACTTTAAGTGTTCACTACTTATCATTTATCGTTTAATCATTTGTTCATGCATTTCTTGGATTATTTCAAGATATATCCTAAAAACTTTAACCTTCGTTATACGGGAAAATGGTAGGATATATGTCTTCCTCAGGAAAATAAAGGGACACGACCCCGGAGGACACCCATCCACAAGATACCATAGTGCCTACTGATCCTCCGGGGACTAAAGCGATGATCCAGCGCATCCTTTAGCCGCAAAACTAGCAGAATAGCAGAAGTTATTCCAGAAGCAGCTTGACTGGTCAAACTAGAAACTTGAAGACCTCATGAGGTTGTATCGGAAGTTGCAGGTGGAAAACATGGCGCTCCGCCAAAAACCTCAACCATACCCGCAGGAGAGGAAGGAGCCCATAATTCAAGAGATAGATGGGTCAGGGGGACCGCCACCACTTCGCCCACGAAACCTGATTGGGAGTATCGAAACTGGCCAGGATGATGTGCTGCATACCCTTCCAGGGTCAGGACATGATCTCAACTTTCCAGAAAAGGATCTTGGGGCTAAAACTGATCCACAAAATGGCATCACGGAGATGATATCACGAGCTTTCAGGGCCATGAAATCAAGAATCAAGAATAAAATGGAGGAGTACAATTCATTGTTAACGAAGGTGCCAGGGATGTTGGCTCCCGAGAAGTTTATCCCGCAAGACAGCTTCGCCAAATCACCATTCACCTCTGAGATAGCAGTAACATAGATACCTACGAAGTTCGCTCAACCAACATTCATGCTTTATGATGGAACAATTGACCCAGAGAGCTATATAGCGCTCTACAAGCAAAAAATGTTTGATTTGTATGGATACAGGGCCCAATGAACCAACAGAGTAACAACAAGAATAATTCGAGAGCTATGGAAAAAATGAGATCTAATAACCTTTAATGACAACAAATAACAGGTGTGCAATACATCGTGGCAGGTTGAGCAGAGTTGCAGCTATGCTGCAACTGAGTATTTTAGTATAGATATGAAGAAGTCGTAAAGTAAAGTCGACTTCCCCTGTTTATAGTTCATAGAGGATTCAAATACATGTCTCCTTAATGCTTAAATCCTAGCCGCTAGGTTTTCCACCGTTTTAGGAGTTTTTGGAGCTATTTCCGCGGAAGTAGGGGGGTTGTTGTTCTGCTGGCATCCTTTTTGCAATTGCTATTGCTTATCTGTAAGTTGCGACCTCGGTGACCTTATCAATAAACCTTCCCTAAACGACCTCCTTTGAGAAGGTGCGCTTGATGACCTACAGGTGCGAGTTTTCCCTTGCTATGTGCCTATTTCTGTTGCATCTTTCTTCTGCGTGCCTTGGGCGGTTATGGGAACTCGAGCTTGGACCCTGGGCTTCCTTAATGGGCCCGAGCAGGTCTGTTTAGGTATTAGCCCCAACAAAGTCTATATTCGATTTTGAGCATGTTTAGCAATTTTTCCCTAGTTGTAGTTATATGATTCTAGGTTTGTTTTTTAGCTTTTGAGAATGTATTCATGTTTAGCATGATGAATATTGAACCTAGAAGCCGTATGATAGCCTAGGAATCAATACTGTGATCATTTGGAGTACTTTTTAGATTTCGGCTCCATTTTGACATGTTGAGCATTTATTTTGATTTTACCAAGTTTATGTGTTTATCATGCTTAGAATTACGCCTAGACTCGTTATATATGTTTAGAAATCATTTAGTGTTAGGGCGAGCTCGAATAACTGTTTAAGCCAAAACTTTATTTGTCATGCCGAAGTCATGTTGCCTCTATTTCGGTTGACGCAGCTCTATGTCAATCGACATGGCCTGTATCAGTCGATGTGACCTTATTTTCAATATTTTATTCACTTCAATCAACACAATTTGTATTGGTCGACATACTCTATGTCGACCAATGTTGGGGCCACGACATAAGTGGACCTACCCCAACCCGTTTGAATGAGTTAACACCTGATTCCGAGCCTGGCTCTAGTGCGGAGCTGAGAGCACTGCCTTGAGCAAGTGCAGCCAGCAGGTACGACAGGCAGAACATGATGCAGCCAAGCCAGCAAGCCACAAAGGGAGCCTTGAACCTCACAACCCCCTTGAGTACGTCACCTCACGCACCTACCATGAGCAGGTCACCCAAGCAGGTGCTCGGCCAAGGTCCCTAGGACAACAAGTTCTGGATAAGCCCTGATAGTTCCTAGAAAGGTGCAGATAGTTGCACCAATCCCTATTTCCTCGGCGGCGGCTCCAACAACTCCAAAATTCAAGGGAAATCTAGCGGCTAGGGTTTAATACTTGTAATTGACTCCCCTATGAACTATAAATAAAGGCAGTCAACTTAATCTTGACTATTCTATGACTTTCATTTACAACGTTCCTTTTCAGCTTAGTTGTAACTCTGTTTGACCTGCTTCAATGAATCTTGTACCTACGTTATCAAAGGAACTATTATTTTTCTTTGCTTTAAGTGTTCATTACTTTTAAGTTATTGTTTACATCGTCTATTTTTGCTTTTCTCGTATTATTTCTTGATGTATTTTTCATTGGTCCTAGGCCCCCGTATCCGTATGAAATCGAACATCAATTACCAACATCCCTCATTTTGGTCTACATAGACGGATTTTGAATTAATTATTTAACATTTATTAACTCGTCCCTATTCCGGTAAATGCATCAATTTCGGTTGACATCTTCCATTCAGATCGACATAGGCTGATCGATTAACACCCTGTTTGTTGATCAACACAACCTTTTTTCTTAATTGTTCAACTTTTTTTCGTTGATCGATTCAACCTATCTTCTATTTTAGTTGAAATCTCCTTCATCGGTTGACAAAGCGAGCAATTCTTTTCTTTTTAGCTATCCCTGAAACTCTTTGATTCAAACCAACTTCGATTGATTGATTTGATCTTTCATAACTTATACTTTTCTTAAAATTTACTTTGAATTGAACTTGTTAAATCTTAACATCGAAATCTTATCAAAATCCAATTTGTTCGAAGATTGAAATCTCTCTCGATTGTATCTCTTGACATGACATGACACGAAGTCATTCGATGAGTTCTTATACTCATGATCAATTAAACCTGGTTCGTATTTGATTATGGAACTTCTTTAAATTATAATCCTTGACTTGATTCTAAGTCATTAGGCAAAGTCTTGTATACTTGTTCGATCTAAGTGAACGATGAACTTTATTTCTTGAATGACACTCGATGTTGATTCATGAGTTGTATCATCAATGTTTGACTTCCTTGTTTGCCAAACCAAACTGATGGATTATTCTTTCATACCCTTATATCTAGAGGCTCAAGACTTGAAAAATCCATGAATTTTTAAGAGTCAAAATTCATTGATGTATCAAATTATAAATATCTCAATTTGTACGACTTATTCAAATTCCTTATTTTATTGGAAACAGCAAAGGGAAGATTGTCAACTAAGACTGACCAAAATTCATTGATGTATCAAATTATAAATATCTCAATTTGTACGACTTATTTTAATTCCTTATTTTATTGGAAACAGCAAAGGGAAGGTTGTCAACTAAGACCGACCCACTGCCTACTTGCACCTACTCAAGGGGGTTTTCTTACCCCTTTATCGTGGGTTAAACTAAAATAAAATTATATTTTCTTTTCAAAGCTAATCAAGCACGACATAAATAATGTTTTCGCTTTTATTATTTTGTCATTGCTTACTATATTATGTTTGTTATCTGTCATCTCTGTGGGGGAACCTCACTGAGATAAGAACATCAAGCGTATTCAATATGAATGTTGGTTCTTCGTGCTCTGTTAGTGAAAGAGATACCACAAATTATTGCATTTTGATGTTCACATCCTAGGAGTCATACCCTACTTGGACTAGCATCATAACTATAGTAGGAGGCCACCTCCCAGTCACACTTGTATTTTCGCAAATAGTGTAATTGTTGTATAGGTGCATGCTCACCTATAATTATTTATAAAATGTACAAGTTAAGGATGAGCTTTGGAGCGGTGAACGATGTTGCAGTTGAGCATGCCGAAGACCTCTTTTCGTAATAGTTATATGCTGAAGTGTGTATCTTCATATACATACTTCATTGATAACTTTCCGCTGCTAAGACTCTTAATCTTTTGCAAGACTTTTGATATCTTTTGATGGTGTGAAGCAATGAACTACATGTTATTTAATCCCACAAAAAGCCAAGATCCCTTCTCGTGGAGGCACTTTGTATCTCCTTTAAAGTTCGTCGGATATTTTTGTTGAATTGTTATATTAAATTGAATGATGCTTATTTCCTTATCATTATCCCAAATGCATGCCTCACACTTGATGTGCCTTAAATCCTGAATTACGCCTTATTTATAAATCGGGGCACGACAAAGTGGTATCAGAGCAAGGTTTCTTTCTTTTGCTCTGAATAGGACCTCATTGTTTTGAGTCCTCAATTAATTCAATAAGTTAAAAACAACCCTACCCAGCTCCTACTCATGCACTCATACTCGGCGCCACATCAATCGAAAATGTTTTGAAAAATAACTATGCATTGATCGTTGCATTTCACTTATTGATGCAGTATTTTTTTATCAAGTAAAAGTTATCGAACACGAAGACTCAACTCGCCCGTTGTTTTGAGTAAAAGGTATTGATTTATGAACTTAAATATCTAGACGCGATAAAATGGCTTTGAATGTTCAATTGTAAACTACCTAAAATTCTAAGATTAATGCAAGCAACTAAATAAAATACCAAATGACTAACGTAAGATTACCAAAGAGAGAATAGTTGAGGAACATAGGATGGATTGGGGTGGATTAAGAATACGTTTGGACTTGTTAACTCTAAAAAACGATTTCCATAAAATAGTTTGGGTCAATTCACTGACTCTAGTTGTTACCCTTAGTACCGGTGCAATAACCGTAGATTAATCTCAATCTCAACCTAAGTCTAAGTTTATTGATTTCAATTAACTCCCAATAGCTCAAGAATTAATGACCTAAATATCGATTCACCTATCTTCTAAGTGAAACGGCACCCAATTACTAGTGCAATCCCCTCTAATTAACAAACCTATTGAGTTAGTTCATTGAGGCATTATTTCCAACACATGGTGTTCAAACATGCAAGGAATGCAAAATCATAACCACAATAATAAACAAACCTTTGGAAATTCTATTACTCAAATCCAAACAATATTCAAAATCATTCCCAATCACATCCAAATGCTCAACAATGAGTTTAGTTACTCATGAATATAATAAAAAAAACATCAATATCCCAAAATGAAACATAGAAGAGAAGGGAAAACAAGAAGTCTTAGGCTTTAAGGATGAATCCTCAATTCTAGCTTCGATTCCTTCCTTCAACCTTCAATTCCCAGCCTTGAGATCGTGAGTTTGGCTTCTCCTTCGTGCCTTTTTCTCTCTAGGGTTTCTCCGAGTCTAACCCTTGTTTTGTGACCTCCCCTGGCCTTTTATAGTTGAAAAATCCACAGCCTCAGTAATTTGGTCCCGAGCGGGACCTCCTTTGAAAACCTTCATCCCGAGCGGAATGAGAATTAAGTTGTTATAAAAACTCTTGACAGGTCCCGAGCGGGACAGAGCGGTCCCGAGCGGGATAGGCTACGAATTACCAATTCACCACAAATTCATGCCAGATTTTCGAGTTTCGAGCGAGATTAGTGCCTCCCGAACATTGGTCCCGAACGGGACAGGCCTGTCCCGAATGGAAAGGCTTCAAATTTTGCCTTTTATGTCCTGGTTTCTGTCCCGAACGGAATGGCTCAGCTCCTTAGAGAAATTTTGCTCCAAAACTCGAATTTCTTGCTCGTTTTATGCCCTGCACACTCAAAACATCTCTCGAACACCAAGTGAAGGTAAATCAATAAAAAGAAAAGATATGTGTGTGAGTTGTGCACCTAATCCACATCAAATCATTCAATTAAACACTCTAAAAATAGCACAAATTACACACATATCACTTATCAAGTTTTAATGCATAAATTGCTGCATTTAAATTGCCCAATTTAAATGCATAGATCGTTGCATTTAAATTATGAAAAAATTGTTGCATTCAAGTTATCAAAGAGATTTTTGAAAAAAAAAATTAAAAGTTTTCCTCAAATAAAATGAATTAATGAACATCTTTCTCATATGCATTTTGAGTGTTTAACTTATTGAGGCCCTATTAGACAACTTAGATCCTTTTAGGAAGCATGTCACTATTATAGCTCGCCTCCGCAGAGACTTAGAACAAATGTGTATTTAAAATAGGATTCTTATGCGGCATAGTTAACCATAAAATTATTACCTTTGTAAGTATGTTTAAGTTTGCTATTTAAGCATTTAATTATGCAACCTACTATTATGACTTGCATCATTGACCTAACCCTCTAACTCTTTTGACTTTACCTCATCAAAGATGGTCAAGCCATTTTTCATCCGTTGCAAGCCCCAACCCCCAAAAGCTTCTGCTGAAAGGAAGATCAACCACTTCATGACCAACCAAATCTATTGTGGTGATTACCTTAAATGTTTCTTAATGGTCTTTTATAGGCTCTACTTCAATGCTCACCCACATGGGGTGAAAAGGACGTAAGGACTTCAAAGACTATTGGAGCTCCTATCCTCTCAATGGTATCATTGGGCCCGTGTAAAACATTTGGACTTCTTAGCCCACTCCCCTGCTAACGAATCTGATCTAGAAGGGTTCATTGCCTTTATTTGCAAACAACATGCTACCTTCAGCAACACTCCACCCAACCCGCATGCCCACGACCATGAAGTCAGAACCTCTCGAGTTCTGATAGGTGTATCTAACCATGAGTCAGAATCTGAGGAATAAGACTTGAAGAGGAATCCTTGTATAGACCGGATGAAGAGGAAATAGATAGCCACCACTATCATGTCTACTCGGATGGAGACTCCGTAGACTCCCAGAATCTTGACTATGATCGCCCTGTGTTGGCAGCATGGAAATGAGAAATAAGAGAGAGATTGGGAGATCAGTACCTGGACCCCGATGAAGGATGGAGTTTGATGACGTTGAGGAGGAGAATGAAGAAGATGATGAAGAGCTTGAGAAAGATGGCGACCATGTGGTTCCAGAGGAAGAGTCCGCTAGGGTTTCTAGCCACTCATGATGGAAAGAAACACAATAAACATCTTATTGAATTGCATAACGAAAACGTACAGTGAAAAGTACAGATTGTTAAAATCTTCAACCTCTAAAAACTTGAATAAAAACCAAAAACTCTTCAACAACCTAGCAACTTCCTCAAAATTCGAGTATATCATTATTTATAGAGGTAAAAGTGTGTATTTTGGGATCTAGGGCTAAAAGTAAGATTTAACCAATTAAATCTCGAATTTCCCTTTTTTTCATTCTGTGTCAACCGAAATAGTGCTCGCGTCAGTCGACACACAATCCTCCTATTTGATCTCCTTCAAGGTCGACACCACGTCAGTTTCGACCTCTCCATGTTGGTCGATGCGAGGCTTGTGTCGGTCGACGTGGAGTCTTCATTCCAACAAATCATCATTTCTTCGCATCGACCAAACCATTTTCATGTCGGTCAAAACATAACATCTCCCACTTCAACTTTTTCATGTTTTGATCCTCTTTCTAGCCCAAAATCCTACAAAATATCACCATGACAAGCATAATACCTCTTGATAGCAACTCATGCAAAAAATAAGCTGATAAACTCCACAAAATAATAAAAACTCATAGAAAATAGAATAGATAAGTGAGTAAAATTATGAGCTTATCAAACCCCCCAAACTTGAATGTTTGATTGTCCTCAATCAATAGGCAATAAAGAAATCAAAAGATCATGCAGTTAAAGTGCAATGCCTCACAAGATTCATCACAGTCAAGAATAAAAAATCCACAACACACAAACAATTCGAAAGAGATAGATAATCCATCAACTGTGAAAGAACTCACGTGAAGTGTATCACTTAACTCTAAGTGTTTAGGATTAGATGAAAGCACTCAACACATGTATGAAGAAATTTCTACCACAAGCTTGCAAATTCTCTTATATCTCCACTGCTAGAATGTGCACACAAGTATTAGATCAAAAAGGACTTTCATTCGGTTGTAATGTAGGTTTTTTCTGACAAGGTAGGGAAATTTGGTCAAGTGACTAAAATTTATCAAGCTGGCCGACTCAACAAAATATAACCGCTCTCTAGCATCATTACCTTATCTCCTCAAATACATCAATAAACTTGTCATTTTTTTTATTTTTTCTTCCTTTGTCTCTTTTTCCTAGCTCTTTTGAATCTCTTATACCCTTTTAATAGTTTGCACACATATTTTTTTCTTTTTTTCTTTTATTAATTTTTTTAGAGGGCTTATGAGAATTCTAATTTCTTTGGAGTTATTCTAATACCCAATCTTTGCACCAACTAATAATTTGATATTTCTTATCTCCAATTCACATCAATCTACCCCACACAAACCACAACTCAAGACACGAGCGAAACCAACACATTCTTAAGCTCACAGATAAGGAATGAATTGTAAAGGCTCAACGTGTCTAACTAGGGAAAATTTAATTGTGATGGGACAGTGTTTAGGATATTGGGTTAACAAAGATGGCCTTATATCTACTAAACTTGTGCACACTATGCAGTCTTGAAATAGAAAATAAGCAAGTTCTAGAGAAATCAAAACATACATGAGAATCTCACATCAATCGAACATAAGGCTCAAAAATCTCACACAAGGGTTTAAATTTTTCTTCCACGGTCAACTTCAAATCAACTCAGTCGTCAAGCAAGTGTAAGTTTCAAATCAATCCTATCATGTGGTATTCTACTTTCAGTTAACTACAATCACAATCAATTCAAACTCAACTATCAATTGATTCTCATCGCACATCCTCATTCAAGTTGCATCAAAACTCAAAAATTTTCTCACAAAATAACATAAATTCAAATTCTAGGCTAAAATTTAGATGAAGAAAGCGGAATAAATAAAAGATAGAATGTTCAATCTCTTGTCCACATCCCCCCAAACTTATTTCCAACTCAGAGAGTAGAAAAAGTTTGAAAATCAGATTAGATAGAGAACTGTATGTGGTAGTTGATCTTAGACATAAACGTTGTATCCTCGGAACCTTAAGAAAACACGCGGCGTGAAATTTTTGGTTGCTTGCACTCTGCATTGACCAACGCAGGAACTCCGTCGTCGGGTTGAAGTGCTTCATGTCGAGCACTTTGTGTCAACCGATGCCAGGCCTGCATCTGTCAAAATAGAAACTATTCCAATTTTGTTATAATAATGAAACATAATTGAAAACAAATTGCAAAACCAAAACTAACAAGAAGTTTGAAAAGAAAGCAAGTAAAAATTGGGTTAAGTCCCAACAAGTGTTTGATTTAACGTCGCAGCTCGATGATACCTTAGATCACCATGACCACGGAGGTTGGGTCCAAACTCTTCGTCCTTTTGCATCCAACATGTAGAATTTCTGGTCTTGAATGACAGTACTACGCTCGGAAAGAGATGGCTAAGTTGACAATTTCACCAACTCATTCCATCGCTCCCATTCAATGACAGCTTGCTCCTCTTTCTCTTTCTCGATTTCCTCCATTTCATCTTCAAAATCTTCAACTGAGGTCATCCGGTTGCACTCAGACTGCTGTCGGATTTTGTCGATCACGAAGGTGATCTTTTCATCATTGGCATGAAGTGTGATCTCTCCTCCTCGGCAGTCAATCAATGCAGCACTAGTGTCAAAAAATTCTCATCTCAAGATCATGGGCATATTGCATTCCTCCTTCATGTCAAGCACTACAAAATCTGCAGGAAAGATTAGATGACCCACACGAATGAGAACATCCTCAAGTATACCTATGGGGCGAGACAGGGATCGGGCTGTAATTTCCAAAGTAATTGTAGTCGGCCTCAGTTCTCCAATGTTGAGGTGCTTGAAGATGGAATATGGCATGAGATTGATGCTGGTGCCAGTGTCGCACAACACCCTTTGGAACTCTATCCCCCCAATCTCGACAGGAATCGAGAAACAACCTGGATCACTCCTTTTGATTAGCACTTGCTTTTGAAGTAGCAAGTTGCACTGCTCATGTAACTTCACAGTTGAGTTTTCCATGAACTACTTCTTCCCGCTCATCAGCTTTCGGAGGTACTTCATCTAACCCGGTATCTCCATCAAAGCTTCAATAAGTGGTAAGGTGATACTCACCTTCTTCAGATTCTCCACAAACCTTGAAAATTTCGAGTCACTTTTCTGTTTGGCATATATTCGATGAAAGGGCATCGAAGGAATAGGATCATCTTTTTTGGCCAAAGATTTGCCTTGAATAACTCTCTGTGTCGACCGATTTGCAGCAAAGTCGACTGCTGCCCCAGTTGGAACTCGCGTCGATCGATGCAAGGTTGCGTCGGTGGATGTTCCCTCGTCACTCAATACCTCCGACTGTCAACCCTCTGCATCGACCGACGCACATCTCGTTTTGGTCAAAACAGAGGTATCCAAAGCAGGATTCTCATCTTCTTCTCCCCCAAGCTTGTCTGAAATAATCTCGGGCCCCTTGTAACTCATGCCGGACCTGAAACAATTTCTAAGTCTCTTGAGTCCTCGTGTACATGCAAGACCTGTGAAAATAGATAAAAATCAAAAAAATGCAAGACCGACACGGGAGATGTGTTGACCGATGCGGAAAAGTTTCTATGTTGACCGAAGCGGCACGTGCGTTGCTCGAAACAGAATACAAAATTCAACACCTAACACACACACACACAAGTACTGAAACTAAATAGAATAAAAATAAAACTTAATCCAATTAATCTTTAAACAAATTAGTAACAAGATAAAATTTGACAATTCCCCCGCAACGCCGCCAATTTGATCACTTCAAAATTCGCATATTAATTGCAAGTACAGTGGCAAATATATTTATAAGATACCCAAAGGTAGTCAAACCCAGAGGAATTGTGTAACAAAACTATCTCATGTACTAATCACAGTTATAAGACTTATTGTTTGAGTAAATCAGAAATTGGGTTTTTGATTTTATGAAAATAAAGATAACAATGTGGAAATTTAAAGGATTTTAAATCAAATTAAAGAACACAGATTCTAGGGCATACAATTAATCAGATTGCATGCTCAGTCAATCAACTCTGCAAAGGTGGAAAATTAGATTAATGTATTATAATTCCTTGGTTCGGCAATTATAACCTAGGTTACTATTATGTGACTGTATATGCTTGGTTAGCCTAAAGAACACAATAATAATCAACCTCAATAAAAATATCAGATTCAATCCCTACAATTAATTACTCTTCCTTATAAGACAGAAAATCAATTATATTCAAATTCATTTTCCTATTATTAATCTTCTCCTCTCGGTCTTTCAATTAACAACTATCAACATAGAATCAAATTCATCTCTCGATCCATCTTCAATTCTAATTTCTATCAATTAATTCGGGGGCAGGTTCCATGCTTTCTCTCTTGTGTTTACCCCCCTCTCTCTACACTTTTCGGGGCTACGAGAAGGGGCTCACCAGGGAGACATTATTTATAAAGGTAGAAGTGTGTATTTTGGGATCTAGGGCAAAAAATAAGATTTAACCAATTAAATCTCGAATTTCCTTTTTTGCATTCTACGTCGACCGACATAGTGCTCGCATCGATCGACACACAGTCCTTCAATTCGATCTCCTTCAAGGTCAACACCACGTCAGCTTCGACCACTCCATATCGGTCGATGCGAGGCTTGTGTCGGTCGACTTGGAGTCTTCATTACAGCAAATCATCATTTCTTTGCATCGACCGACACGAAAATATGTCGGTGATCGCTGTAAAATTCTACAGACTGATTGCAGTTACAGCAACAAATAAATTTATAAAGAACCATAAGGTTATCGAATCCAGGGGAATTGTGTAACGAAATTACTTCATGCACTAGCCATGATTCTAGAATCTATTGTCTGAGTCATCAGAAAATAGGGGTTTTGAGTTTTGGAACTAAAAGAAAACAGTACGGGAATTTAAAGATTTTGAAAGCAAATTTAAAGAGACACAGATTCTAGGGCTAACTATCAATCAAAATACACATTAATTAATTAACTTGCTTTGGTGGGAAATCTTATTGTATTATAACCTCTTGGTCGGACAATTATAGTCTAGTTTACTAGTATGTGAATGTATATGCTTTGTCGGCCTAAAAAACACAATACTAATCAATCTTTTATAATTCCTCAGATTAATCCCTACAATCACTATCCTCCCCTAGGACAGATTATTAATTGTATTTGAAATCTTTTTCCTGTCATCAATTTTCACTTTTCAGTCCTTCAATCAATAACTGCAAATCTAGAATTAATTCTATCTCTCGATCTGATAAATTCTAAATCCTAACAATTCAAACAAGAATGCAAAACCAAGCTATCATTGTTAATCAATTAAATATTCATAAGATTGATATTCATTGCCCTATAACCCGCTAGGGTTTCTAGCCAGTCATAGCAGATAGAAAACCAAAACAAAACATATTATTAAAGTTCATAAAAATAACTTACAAGAATATAAAGGTTCGTGCTGGAAAATAAAGGATGTTGAATGCTTCAAAGGTCCAAAACTGAATGGAAAGATGTGCAGAGGTGATAATTGGTGTGTAAAACTCGAATTTGTGGCCTATTTATAGTTGTTGGTATATATCCTATCATATCTAGGGTTCGAAATCCGATTTGATTCGAATTTGAGCAATTTTTGCCAAATTCCCATCTACTTCGATCGAGGTGGATCAGCATCTCTCGACGCGTGTGTTTTCCACCTTGATCGACATCGACTCTCGCGTCGGTCAAACTCGAACTGCGTAGTCTCACGGTTTTAGCCATAACTTTCACTCCCAAACTCCAATTGACCCGATTCCAATTGTGTTGGAAAGCTAATTCGAAGCTCTATCCATTGTCATGAGTCAATAGCCCGAATTACTTATGTGGATAAACTCTTCACTACTACTCTTGCACGTCACTGCTTTCGGAACAGTTTTCTAGTGATTTTAAGCCTAAAACCTTGCAAAAACACACCATGACAAACGTAACACCACAAAAACCACATATAATAGACTCATGCATGAATTATGTATATAAACTTAAGAAAACTATATAAAATAGTAGAAAATAATATAGATAAGTTAGTGAAATAATGAACTTAACAAACCCCCCAAACTTGAATGTTTGATTGTCCTCAATCAATAGGCAAGAAAGAAATCAAAAGCTCATGTAATTAAAGTGCAATGCATTACAAGATTCATCACAGTCAAGGGTAAAAAATCCACTATCCACTCGCAGTTTGAAAGAGACAGAAAATCCATTAATAGTGGAAGAACTCACGGGAAGTGTTTCGCTCAACTCACAAGTGTATAGGGTAAAGATGAAAGAAGTCAACACATGTATGAATGAATTTCTACCATAGGCTTGCAAATTTTCTACTATCTCCACTGCTAGGATGTGCACACAAGTCTAGAATCAAAAAGGACTTTTATAAGGGTTGTAATGTAGGCTTTTTGTGAAGGATAGGGAAATTTTGGCCAAGTGACTAAATTAAATTGAGTATGCATCCTCAACTAATCCAACCGCCATCTAACTTCATTCAACCTTCTCCTCAAATATATCAACAAACACACAACTTTTTTCTAGCTCATATGAATCTCTTATGCTCTTTTATAATATTTTTTTTTCAGAGAGCTTATAAGATTTCTAATTATTTCCTTGAGCTTCTTTTTTCACACATCTTTCTCACCACTAATTTATTTTCTTATCTCCAACTCACAATCAATCCACCCCATATACCACAACTCAGGACATGAGAGAAACCAATATTTCTTCTTAATCTCATAGACAAGGAAAGAAAAATTTTGTGCAGGCTCAAAAGTGGCTAACTAGGGAAAATTTAATGTGAAGGGACAGTGTTTAGGGAATTGGGTAGATGGCCTAAGATCATTTCCTAAACTTGTGCACACTATGCATTCTCAACAAAGAAAGTAAGCATGTTCTAGAGAAATTAAAACACACATGAGAATCTCACATCAAACGAATTCAGGCTCAAGTCTCACACAATGGTTATAAATTTTCTTCCACAATCAATTTCAATTCAACTCAATCATCATGCAAGTATCAGTTTCAAATAAACCCTATCATGTGGTGTTCTACGTTCATAGGCATCTAATCACAATCTCAATCAATTCAACTCAACTATCAACCAATTCTAGTCTTAGTTCTCATTCGGGTTATCTCAAAATTCAAAAAATTTCCCCACAAAAATAGAACAAAATTTTTAAAATTTATGCATGCAAAAATTGAAATACTGAAAGCAAATAAAATTATAAAATATTCCTCCTTTGTCCACATCCCCCCAAACTTATTTCCAACTCTAGAGCGGGAAAAAGTTTGAGAATCAGACAAAGGGAAGGAATATACCTGACAGTTGATCTTAGACATCAGCTTTTTATCTCGTAGGCTTGGAACCCGGGCGGCGTGAATTTTGGGCGGTTGGCACTTCGCATCGACCGTCGCATGCTTGCTTCAGTTGACGGAAGCCTTCTTGTCGACTCTTTCCATGGGTCGAAGTATAACACATCGCCGGGCTCAACTTCGATCGACGTCAGGCTGCGTCGACGAAGTTGAGCAATCCGTGCTCAACTTTTTTTTGTATGCTGCAAAACAAAGTTAGTGCAGACAAATTCAAAATAAAACAAAATAAAATTGAAAAATGAAAATTGAAAATGGAAAATAAGGACAACAGTTGGGTTACCTCCCAACAAGTGCTTGTTTAACGTCATAGCTCGACGATATCTCGAATCAAAACTAGTGTGGTGGGGTCAAGACTCGCCGACCTTTGGCTTCCACCATATAGACTTTGCGGTCCTTGATGATGGTGGTAAGCTCGAGTTGAGGAGGCTTAGTTGATGATTCCACCCTCTCGTTACCGCACTCCCACTCTATCTGCAGCTTCTTTTTTCTCGGACTCATCTTCTTCATCAGTGGTGGTGATCCAGTTGCACTCCGTCTTTCTCTTGCTTTTGTCGATCACAAAGGTGATCTTCTCGTCGTTAGCCCAGAGTGTGATCTCACCCCTCGGTAGTCAATGAGAGTAGTGCTAGTATCGAGAAAGTTACACCCCAAGATCATGGGCATGTTCTCGTCCTCCTTCATGTCGTGCACCATGAAGTCTGTTGGGAAGATCAGATGGCCCACTCGAATGAGCACATCTTCCAGAATTCCCTTTGGGTGGGATACAGTCCCATCCACCATCTGCATAGTTATAGTAGTGGGCCTCATCTCTCCGATGTTGAGACGCTTGTAGATGGAGTACGGCATTAGGTTGATACTGGCCCCAGTATCGCACAGTACTCGTTGGAATGTGCATCCCCGAATCTCAACCGGTATAGAAAAGCATCCAGGATCGCTTCTCTTGATGGGCACTTGCTTTTGTAGTAGCAGGCTACACCGCTCGTGGATCTTCATAGTTTCATTCTCCATGAATTGTTTCTTCCCACTTATTAGTTTCCGAAAGTACTTCATGTACCTCGGGATCTCCTTCAGTGCCTTGATCGGCGGAATATTGATGCTAAACTTTCTCAAGTTCTCCACGAATCTCGCAAACTTGGAGTCATCCATTTGCTTTGCGAAACTCTGAGGGAATGGCATGGGCGGGACATCAAATTTCGTGCACATCGATCAATGCCAGATGCATTGATCAAAATCGAGCCTTCAGCATTGCTCGATTCTCCCTCATCTCCCTCGACTTCACTCGATGCAGGACGTGCGTCGATCGAAGTTGAGCCTTCAGTGGCGTGATTTTGCGACTCTTCAGCTCCATCCTCATCTCGAACCTTCTCGGGACCTTTGTAACTTGTCCCGGACCTCAGTGTGATGGCATTCACTTACTTTTCCTTTGTTGGATTCATCGCGGTTGTACTTGGAAGTTGTCCTGGCTTGTGCTGATTGCTGAGAGTAGTGGCGATTTGGCTCAGTTGGGTGTCCAACATCTGAAGATGTTTCGTCATCAGCTTAATGTGGTTGGTCTTCCCCTTCACCTAGGTTTCCACTTTCCCAAACCGATTGTTAGAGCTCTTGATGAATTTCTCGAGCGTCTCCACTAGCACAGACTTCTTCTTCTCCATGATCTCTCCTCCAGAGCCTACATCAAAACCAGGTGGAGGGTGTTCTGCTGCAGAAGGGTTAGAATATGAAAAACCAGGGTGAGATCTCCCATGGTTGTATTGATACCCCTGATTGCCTCCTCTGTAGTTATTCTGATAACCACCTCTAATATAGTTCACCTCCGCTCCAGCAGCTCCAGATGAACTGCTCGCTCCCCGGTTGATGTAGTCAGCCTCCACGCGTACTATGGCCATGCTTGGCTCTGCAGCAGCGGTAGCTGTGGCTTTTGCTGCTTCCAATTTTGCAATGTCTTCCCGGAGCTTTTTCACTTCAGCAACCACGTCAAATTTTGGCTTTATCTTTACTGCTTTAACTGGTAGCTACCCCTCGGTTGGCCACTGATGGCTATTCAGAGCCATATCCGCCAGGAGTCTTATTCCCTCGGCTCCACTCTTCTTCATTAGAATTCCACCAGCAGATGCACCAACCAACTCCTTCATGTGTGGAGTCAGCCCTTCATAGAAGTGACAGACCTGCATCTCTAAATCAATCCCATGCCCAGGACACAGCCGTAAGAGCTCCTTGTACCTCGTCCAGGACTCATGCAGTGATTCATCATACATCTATTTAAAATGGGTAATCGCAACTTTCCTCTTCAGCAGCAGGCTCGGCGGGAAGTAGTTGGTGAGGAATTCTGATCGAAGCTCCCCCCATGTCCCCATCAAACTCTTATCCAATCCAGCAAACCAAGAACGCGCCTCTTCTATGAGTGAGAACGAGAACAGTTTCATTCTGATTACATACTTGTGTACTCCATTCTGCTTCATAGTATAGCACACCTCAATGAACAAGTTGAGGTGGGCATATGGATCTTCTACTGCTCTCCCCGCAAATTGATTTTACTGCACAATCTGAATAAGGCATGTACGCAGCTTAAAGTTGTTGGCATCGATGCCAACTCTAAATATGGCCTCCTCTTGTTGTGGAAGGAATCGATCCAAGATGGATCTTTGCAGAACCACTATTTGCATGTTGTTCAACTCTGCTAGTCTTGCAGCTTGTTCTGCGAGTCGCTTGGGTTGCTTGTAGTTGTGCTCTCAATTGTTGTACCTCATTGACAAACTGCCTCTGCTCCTCGGGAGTCATATTCTGCAGTGGTGCTTCAGGATTCTCTTCCATCTCTTGTTGTTTGTCTTTTACTTTCTTTTTGTTTTTCCAGCAGAAGGTTCCTATCTTAGGGTTGAAGGCTTCGAAAGGCTTCCTTTGGGACCTAGTGTTCATGCACCACCTGAGACAGGAAAACCCACAAATCAGCTCGATGTCAATCGACACGGAAGGGCATCGATCGACGCTCGTAACTTCTCAACATCGATCAATGCTTGGGGGCATCGATCGAAGTCAAGACGAACATGCACACACGTACACAAAAGTAAAATTAAAATACAAACTCAATCCAGTAAATCCTGGGATAAACTAATAACAAAATAATATCTAACAATTCCCCGGCAACGGCACCAATTTGATCGCTGTAAAATTCTACAGACTAATTACAGTTACAACGGCAAATAAATTTATAAAGAACCCTAAGGTTATCGAATCCAGGGGAATTGTGTAACGAAATTACTTCATGTACTAGACATGATTCTAGAATCTATTGTTGGAGTTATCAGAAAATAGGGGTCTTGAGTTTTGGTACTTAAAGAAAACAGTACGGGAATTTAAAGATTTTGAAAGCAAATTTAAAGAGACACAGATTCTAGGGTGAACTATCAATCAAAATACACATTAATCAATTAACTTGCTTTGGTGGGAAATCATAATGTACTATAACCTCTTGGTCGAACAATTATAGCCTAGTTTACTAGTATGTGAATGTATATGCTTTGTCGGCCTAAAAAACAAAGTACTAATCAATGTTTTATCTTCCCATAAGACAGATTATTAATTGTATTTGAAATCCTTTTCCTGTTATCAATTTTCACTTTTCAGTCCTTCAATCAATAACTGCAAATCTAGAATTAATTCTATCTCTCGATCTGATAAATTCTAAATCCTAACAATTCAAACAGGAATTCAAAACCAAGCAATAATTGTTAATCAATTAAATATGTATAAAATTGATATTCATTGCCCTAGAACCCGCTAGGGTTTCTAGCCACTCATAGCAGATAGAAAATCAAAACAAAATATATTATTAAAGTTCATAAAAATAACTTACAAGAAAATAAAGGTTCGTGCTGGAAAATAAAGGATGTTGAATGCTTCAAAGGTCCAAAACTGAATGAAAATATGTGCAGAGGTGATAATTGGTGTGTAAAACTCGAATTTGAGGCCTATTTATAGTTGTGGGTATATATCCTATCATATCTAGGATTGGAAATCCGATTTGATTTGAATTTGAGAAATTTTCGCCAAATTCCCATCAACTTTGATCGAGGTGGATCAGCGTCGCTAGACGCGCGAGTTTTCCACCTCGGTCGACGTCGACTCTTGCGTCAGTCAAACTCGAACTGCGCGGTCTCACGATTTTGGCCATAACTTTCACTCCCGAACTCCGATTGACCCGATTCCAGTAGCATTGGAAAGATAATTTGAAGCTCTATCCATTGACATGCGCCAATAGCCCGAATTTATTTTGTGAAGAAACTCTTCACTGCTACTCTTGCACGTCACTACTTTCGGAATGGTTTTCCAGTTTGTTTAAGCCTAAAACCTTGCAAAAATGCACCATGACAAGCATAACACCACATAAACCACATATAATAGACTCATGCATGAATTATGTATATAAAATTAAGAAAAATATGTAAAATAGTAGAAAATAATATAAATAAGTGAGTGAAATAATGAGCTTATGAGTCGGGGTCAAAACAGAACATCTCCTACTTCAACTTTTTCATGTTCTGATCCTCTTTCTAGCCCAAAATCCTACAAAATATCACCAGGACAAGCATAATACCTCTTGATATCGACTCATGCATAAAATAAGCTAATAAACTCAACAAAATAATAAAAAATCATACAAAATAGAATATATGAGTGAGTAAAATTATGAGCTTATCAATCTCCTATGGAAATAGACTATTCAGACGACGAGATGTTTGACTCCTCGAATGACATTTTCTAGTACTTGATTTTGTTGTGAGGCAACCTTGTAAGGCCCTTGTAATTAACCACTGATGTAATAGTTGGTAAGGTAATTGCAACAACTAGATGACTTCAGAGGGAGGTGTAGACTGATCATTATGGTAGCAGGCAATGCCAATTTTTCAACATTGCAATTCAATTTTCAATGCAATGGCTACCGGCCCACTTTCCAGGCATCCAGATTTAATTCTTGATATGATGCTCAAGTTTGCATGTATAGATCACTAATATTTGTCCCTATTATTATATTAAATGGTGTAATCTTCGTCGTCACCAAGCATCAAAGGGACTACCTTCCCTTATAAGTTTTAACCTCTAATTGAGGGATAACTACCTTATCAACGTAACATAAATTGTTGTGTTGCATGCGAAAGGGGTTATTTTTATTCGTTGTGCATACCTTTGGGTTATTAGTTCCCCACTAAATGATTATTTATTTTGCAGAATGCCACATCGAGTGTCCCCTACTAGTGGCTGAGGCCGAGGAAGAGGCCAACCCCCTCTGAACCCAAAAGGGCCGCAAAATGAATAAAATTAGGAGTTATAACAAGTCAAAATTAAACTAGTAAATCAAGCTTATAAAGCAAGCCGAGGAGAATCAGGGAGATATTTACCCGACAGGATCCGCCACTACTACAGGACTGAAGATATACCTAAGGCTAAGGCATGTATAAAAACTTTGGAAATAATTTTCAGAATACTGGCTTATACTAATAAAAAGAAAGTTTTGTGCGTATCTTTTCAGCTAGTTGATGAAGTTGAGCACTGATGGGAAACTTACCCGAAGACTCTTACTCTCAAACAAGAGGAAACCCTAACTTGGGAGAATTTCAAGGACGAAATCTTTACGAAGTACATCCCTCTTACTTACAGAGTCCAGAAAGAATCAGAATTTCATCACTTGGTACAAGGTTAAATGAACATGACCGAGTATGATAAAATGTTCAACAACTTGTCTGAGCATGTTCCCGATGCCGTCAGTATAGAACAGAAGAGAGCCATCTAGTTTATGTCAGGACTGCGAACCAAAATCTAAGCGTCTATTGCCTGCCTCACTAGACTGGACAATTAAGCCTCACTTCATCGGGCTTAGAACATTAAAGCAACACTGAAAAATGGTCTCCGAGCAGCAACCCTAGCCAGCAAGCCAAAAGAGGAATTGACAAGACCACCAGAATTTCCGCAAGAACCAGACAAGAAATTAGAGAAGCTTTCAAAAACAAGGACACAACTGCCAAGGAAATTTTTCCATCAGACGATGCAACCGCTGTGGGAGAGAACATCAAGGATAATGCCCTGCACTTCGTGCAATCTACTACAACTACGGAAGAATAGGAAACTACTCATCGCAGTGTCACTAGGGCAACAATCGGCAACATTTCTGGAACCAGTGCCAAGGTAACCAAGACAACACTCAACTGCGCGCACTGCATGGTCGATCATAGCCTAGAAACTCTTGCAATTGTACTATTCAAGCAAAGTCGATCGAGCAGGTGCCCCTGCAGCAGCCGCAGCAATAGCAACCACAACAGCGACAATAGAAATCCCATCAGCCAGCAAGACAAGGAAGAGCTTATGCGCTGGAACAACCTAAAGAGAAGGAAGATCAGGGAAACCTGACAGACATGGGATAGATTAATTAGTCGTCTATTGTTGTGTTTTTTGACAATGACACATCGCATTGTTTTATATTTGATGACTGTGTTAAGAATTTTGGACTTAGCACCGAGACAACGACAAACAATTTATGCATAGTTACCCCAACCAAAGGAACAACTTTCTCGAACCACATCAGTCAGATCCTATAGATTTCTTAGAACCACAACAGTTTGAACGTCCTGCAAATGAGAGACGTGGACATTATACTAAGAATGGATTGGTTGGAAGCGAACCACGCCAACTTATGATGCAAGGACAAGATATTGTCCTTTGGACAGTTCGGAAGAGGCCCAGTATACTTTCACATAGTTCGGAAAAGAACAAGGATCCCCATAATTTCTGCAATGCAAGCTTACCGTCTGGCAAACATAAATGATAGTCGAGCTTTTCTTGTATATCTAAATGGGGATGACAGGAAGGACATTACTGTCAGTAACATCGATGTCGTAAGAGAATTTGGAAGACGTCTTTCCACATGAGTTACCCAGATTGTCGCTAGATAGGCAACTGGAGTTTGTTATCGATCTAGAACCAGGTACACCTCATGTATCAAATTCCACCTACAAAGTGGCTCCAAAGGAACTGCAAGAGTTGAAAGTGTAGTTACAAGAATTGTTGGATCTGGGATTTATTTGACCCAGTGTACCGCTATGCAGAGCCCTTGTCCTATTTTCGAAGAAGGAAGGAATGTTCCATGCGCATTTGTATTGATTACAAAGAGTTAATAAACTCCTTCTAAAGAATAAGTATCCACTCCCCAAAATCGACGATCTCTTTGATCAATTTAAGGGAACAAAATGTCTTGTCAAAGACTGACATAAGATCTGGATACCATCAAATGAAAATCCATCAAGAGGACATTTCGAACACTACAATTGAGACAAGGTATGGCCACTATGATTTTGTAGTGATGCCTTTTGGATTAACAAATGTGCCAACAGTATTCTTGGATCTTATAAATCATGTATTTCATCCCTACCTTGACAATTTTGTCCTAGTCTTCATTGATGACATTCTTGTTTACTCGAACTGTGAGGAGGAATATCGAGAACATTTGAGAACATTCCAGATAACCCTATGAAGGGAAAGATTGTATGCCAAATTCAGCAAGTGAATTTTGACTTAAAGAAGTGATGTTACTCAGAAATTATTTGTTGTAGGAATTAATGTGGATCCGGCTAAGATACGAACTGTAAAGGAATAAGAAGCTCGTAAAACACCAAATGAAATTTGAAGTTTTCTTGGACTGGCCGGTTATTGCTGTAAAATTATTGAAGGATTTTCCAAGATCTCCATACCAATGATGCAACTCCTATGGAAAGGAATAAAATACATGTGGACAAAAGAGTGTGAATCAAGTTTCCAAATATTGAAGAAGCTCTTGATTACTGCCCCAGTTTTAGCAGTACTCGAGGTAGATAATGATTTCGAGATATATACTGATTCCTCAAAGAATGGTATAGATTGTGTTTTGATGCAAGAAGGCAAGGTAATTGCGTATGCATCACACTAATTGAGAATGCACTAATTAAATTATCCAATCAATGACCTGGAGTTAGCAGCCATTGTCCATGCACAAAAGATTTGGAGTAATCATCTCTATGGAGCTAGATGTGTGATCTTCACCGACCACAAGAGCCTCAAGCTAGATATGAAGGATTACGATTTGATTATCAATTACCATCCTGGAATGGCTAATTCATTAGCCTATGCATTAAGTAGATAGACTCTAGCCAAAACATGCGCTGTGATTAAACAAGATGAGAATTTGATCAAGGAATTTGAGAAGCTAAAACTGGAAGTGATTCCAACACCAGAAACAGTGACCACAAGAGTGACAATCTTAATGGCAAGTCCTGATCTAAGGGCGAGAATTTTGGAAGCACAATGAAAGGATGAAGATCGGGAAAAGATGAGACTGCAAATCCGAGCCAAGAAGGCTAATAATTTCTACGAAACTTCTGATAATGCTAATATGTACAATGGAAGATTGTGTGTGACAAAGAGCGATGATTTGAAGGAAAAAATCATGAGAGAAGAACACAAAACCCTCTATATTGACATGGTAGAAAGATGTACCAAGACTTGAAGTCTAAATTTTGGTGGGAAGATATGAGACATAGCAATGTTCGACATAATGTTTCCTTACGTGTCAACAAGTGAAAACACTGCATTTAAAACCCTATGGGAAACTACAACCACTAGACATCCTAGAGTGAAAGTGGGATGCTATAGCCATGGATTTTGTGACAGGTCGACCGAAGTCCCAAGAGGGAACATTGTTATTTAGGTAATTGTGAACTGTTTGACCAAGATTACACATTTTCTACAAATTTAGATTACTTATGGATCAGATAAGTTGGCCCAAATTTATGTCAGGGAAACCATCCAACTACATGGAGTGCCAACGACAATCACATCTGACAGAGACGCAATGATCACATCTCAATTTTGGACTATCTTACAAAAAGAGCTTGGAACTCGATTGGATTTTAGCACCGTGTTCCACCCTTAAACAGATGTGCGAACAGAGAGAAGCATACAAACTTTAGAAGATTTGCTCAGAACAAATGTTCTCAACAGAAGAGTGAAATGGGAATCAGTCCTGCCATTTGATTGGATTTGATTACAGCAATAGCTTTCAGGCTACAATGGAATGGCTCCATATGAAACTCTCTATGAAAGGAAGTGCAGATCCCCTTTGTGTTGAATGAAGTTTGAGATTGGAAAATTTTTGGACCAAACTCAGTTAGAGAAATGATAGAGTAAGACAGATCCACGCTAAAATAAAAAAAAAACCCAAGATCGACTTAAGTAGTATGCTGATAAATGATGAACTGGGTTGGCATTTGAAGTCGGAGACAACGTGTTTTTTAAGATATCTCCATCTAAGGGAATAATTTGTTTTTGAGCTAGGGGTAAACTAAAACCCATATACATTGGTCCTTACAAGATTTTGGAAAGGGTCGTAGCAGTAGCCTATCATTTGGTTTTACCACCCAAATTCGGGAATGTTCATAACATCTTCCATGTGTCGCAATTGCGGAGGTACGTCTTTGATCCAAGACATGTTATTCATCAAGTCAAAGTTCAGTTCTACTCATATTTGACTTATGAAGAAGGACCAAAAGCAATCATGGATTTCAAAACCCAAGAACTCCAAAACAAGAAGATCAACCATTTTAAAATTCTTTGGAAGCATCATGGTACTGAAGAAGCCACGTGGGATCTTGAAGACAAACAAGATGAAGGAGAAACACCTGGAACTCTTTATGTAATAGACGAAGAATTTTGTAGTGGGTGCGAATGTAACACCCCACCCTAATTTTTATGTAATTATCAGAATTTTGGAAATAATATTTTGTTATTAGATATATTTCAAGACTTCTCGTGATTGATTTAATTGAGATTTAATTGTTGAGCATTATTCTCAATCATCTCTATATTTTTAATGAATGAATTTAATTATTTAATCGATGAATTTAAATTTCATCGAGGGTTGATAAATTTTTGGGAAATCTAGGATTTCCATATCGGGATAATATCGATCGATAAAATTTGAAGATTGATAAAGTATTACATTTCCCGTAAAGATGACATAGAGTTGACATGAGTTGATGTCAAAGTGACCGATGGGACAACCGATTGACAACCACATTGACTATTTTATTTTTATTTTTGAGCAATTACAAGAATGTCCTTACTCAACTTCTATAAATAGAAGTTCCATTTCTTCATTTACATTCTTCTAACTCTCCACAAATTTGATAGACATTTTTCCGGCGACACGTCGACAACATTCCAGCAAAAGCCTCGACAAAGTATTTTTTTTCCCTAGTTGAATTCTAGGCTTGTTTTTAAGCTTTTGAGCATGTTGGCATGTTTAGCATGATGAATATTTATCCTAGAAACCGTATGATAACCTATGTATCATTTTTGTGATCATTTGGAATATTCTTGAGAGTTTGGCTCAATTTTGAAATATTGAGCATTTATTTCGATTCTACCATGTTTATGTGTTTATCATGATTAGAACTATACCTAAACCTGTTATACATGTTTAAAAACAATTTGGTGCTGTTGGAATTTGATTGGACGAGCCCGAATAACCGTTTGAGCCAAAACCCTATTTTTCATGCCAAAGGCATGTTGCCTCGATTTCGTTCGACGCAGCTCAACATTTTTTTACCAGACTTTTATTAGTCGAAGTGGCCCACATCAGTCAATGCAGAGCCTTTGCTCAACTCTTCACTTGTCGACATCTTATTTCGATCGAAATAAAATCGAATCGGTCGATATCATTCATGTCGACCAACATACTCCATTTTAGTCGATGTGACCTTATTTTCAATATTTTATTCATTTTTATCGACATATTGTATTTCTTGATATACTCTATATCGACCGACACCCTCCTTTTGGTCAACATAGAATAATTTTAAATTAATTATTTTACATCGATCGACACATCCTTAGTTTGGTCAATGCATCAATTTCGGTCGACATAGACGTGTCAATCGACATCCTCCGTGTTGATTGACACAACTTTTTTCTTAATTGTTTGAATTTCTTTCATTGATTGATTCAATCTATCTTCTATTATGATCGACATCTCCTACATCAGTCGACACAGAGAGCAATTCTTTCTTTTCAGCTCGTCTTGAAACCCTTTGATTCGATCCATCTTCGATTGAAAGATCCAATCTTTCGTAACTTATACCTTCCTTGAAATTTACTTTGAGTTGAAATTACTAAACTATAACATTGAAATCTAATCGAAATTCAATTTGTGACCAAGATTGAAACCTCTCGCAATTGTATCTCTTGACATGACTCGAAGTAATTTGATGAGTTCGTATTCTCTAGATCAATTGAACCACGATTCGTATTTGATTATGAAACTACTTTAAATTATGCTAAGTCATTAGACGTAGTCTTGTATACTTGTTCGATCTGAATGAACAATGAACTTTATTTCTTGAATGACACTCGATATAGAATCATGAGTTGTTTCATCACTATTTGACTTCCTTGTTTGTCAAACCAAACTAATAGATTATTCTTTCATACCCTTATACCCTCACATCCGGAGGCTCAAGACTTGAAAAGTTCATTAATGATTATTAATCTAGAATTATTTAATGTATTAAATTATATATATCTCAATTTGTTGACCCTTGGGGACATATTCAGATTCCTTATTTTATTGGAAAGGGCAAAGAGAAGGTTGTCAACTAAGACCGACCCACTGCCTACTCGACCATACTCAAGGTGGAGTTTCTTAACCTTATATCATGGGTTAAACTAAAATAAAACTTTTTTTCTTTTCAATGCAAATCAAGCATGACATAAATGATGTTTTCGCTTTTATTATTTTGTCATTGGCTACGGTTTTATGTTTTCTATATGTCCTATCTATGAGGGAACCCCACTTAGAGAAGAACATCGAACGTATTCAATGTGGATGTTGGATGTGCGTTCCGCGAGCCTTAGCGATCGTGCCCTGGTAGTAAAATAGATACCACAAGTTAGTGCACTATGATGTTGACATGCTAGGGGTCATGCCCTACTCGAACTAGTATTGTGACTATGGTTGGAGGCCACCTCCCAGTCACACTTTTATTTTCACAGATAGTATAATTGTCGTAAGGGAGTATGCTCATTCGCATAAAATGATTTTTTTGTCATGGGAGGATCTCAAACTTTTAACCCCATGTGCGACCGATGTAAAGGCACGACAAAATTTATTTACAAATGTATTATTTTCAAGCTTGTGTACACTAAGAAAAATTTGTACTTAGTGTTGTGCATTATATTTAAAATGTAAAAGTTAAGGAAGAGCTTTAGAGTGGTGTACGAGGTTGTGGTTGAGCAGGGTCGAAGACCACTCTTTTGTAAAGTTAGACGTTGAAGTTTGTATCTTCATATACATGCTTCAATGATAACTTTATGTTGCTAAAACCTTAATCTTTTGCTAGACTTTTGATATGTTTTGATGATGTTAAGCATTGAACTACATGTTATTTTATCGCTCGAAAATCCAAGATCCCTTCTCGAGGAGGCACTTTGTACTACTTTAAAATTCTTGGGATATTTTGTCAAATTATGCCATTGAGTTGTATGATCTTTATTTCATTATAGTTATCCAAAATGCAAATCTCACACCCGATGTGCCTCAAATCCCGAATTATGCATTCTTTATAAATCCTGGCGTGACAGTGCAATTGTGTGTTGAGAACTATGAAAAGTAGTGAAATCACAAATTTGTTGTATACTGCAAGTTTGAGTTATATAATGCAAACACTTGAGTTATATAATGCAGGTCGGAGTCTTACGTATAATGAATATTATCCAGTTATAATACAAGACCGAATTTTAATTATAAGTGAAAATTAGAAAGTGTCATATAATTTTTTACAGTTGTCTACTGTTATCGTGGAATCGTGTGTTGAAACCTGTGAAAAGTGAGTGAAATACATATTTGTCGTATAATGCAAGTTTTTTTTAGTTATATAATGCAAACAATTGAGTTATATAATGCAGGTACAAGCCTTATGTATAATGAATTTTATTCAATTATAATGCAAGATCAAATGTTAATTATATGTGAAAAGATGAAAGTGTTCTATAATATTTTTACAACTGTCAATTGTGATTGTGCAATCGTGTGTTCAAAATCGTGAAAAATGAGTGAAATTACAAGTTTTCAAATAATGAATGTTTTGAATTATATAATGCAAACATATGAGTTATCTAATGCAAGTCTGAGTCTAATGCAACCAACTATCTTTGTTTCCCACAGTGTTTGAACACATGTTACAACGTAGAGTCTCCTATTGAGTGACTGAGTGCAAACGACTTAGACACTGACACAGCAAGTGGTTGAGGTTTACCACTAACCCCTAGCTAGAGTCTTCCTCCTACAACTTTGGCTACCAATGGTATTTGAATATAGGTTATAGCTTCTGTTCTTCTGTTAGCTAATGATTGTGATACTTCTCAGCTATTGGATATGAAGATTCGAGTTCTTTTCACGAACAACAAGCTTGAAGTAGATACCACTTGATACAATCTCATTTTTTGTTGATCCTGTATATATATGTAGTATCTTGAAGTTAACTCTAATAAAATTTTAGTACAATTTTTGTAATCATGTGTCTAGATAACGCAAAGATCTCGAGCAAAGATGGTTGAAAAGCTTGGAAGGCATAGAGAGGATAGTCAAGTGATCTTTGTATGTTGGATAGATTATAAATATTGTTGTCTCTATTTATCAACGATTGTATCTATGAAAAGTTATTTTTCTCATATTCAAGTGAAGTATTTATGAACTCTACTTGAATTAATGAAGTTGAGAAACGGTTGAAAGGACTCCATGATTTTGTATGTAAACATTTATGTATGAAGTTGTACAATCCTGCGACTTTCAACCTCTACTGTCCTCCTAGATGTGACAATCTAATTTCACATCCTTTCATCTAACAAGTGGAGGTCGAAGAGTTTTAGAGACCGAATTAGTTCAGACATCATCCAAAGTCAGATATATTGGATAATTTTACGAACCCCATTCGTAAGTGAGTTGTGAGTGCCTTACTCTTATATTAATCTCTTAGTTAGAGCCGATGAAGATTAAAGAAGCCTTGGAGTCGTTAGATTGTATCAACACAATGCAAGAGGAACTGGGAGAGTTTATCCGCAACAATATTTTGTACATAGTGGACAAACAAGCACACCAGTCAGCAATAGGTACCAAATGGGCCTTCAAGAACAAGCGGGATGAAACTAGTAATATTATTAGGAACAAACCTAGACTTGTTGCCAAGGGATACATGCAATCCGAAGGCATTGACTTTGACGAGACCTTTGCACCAGTTGTCATGCTAGAGGTTATCAGATTCTTCCTAGCTTCGCTCATCACAACTTTACAATATTCCATATGGACGTGAAAAGTGCCTTCTTGAACAACGAATTGAAGGAAAAGTGTATCTGGAGAAACCTCTAGGCTTTATGGAAGGGAACTGGTTCTATGAGCTGTGGAATGCTCTTTATGGTCTTAAGCAAGAACCGCGAGCTTGGTATGAGACCTTGTCCCTATTTCTGCTGAAGAATGGCTTTAGGAAAGGGGAGATCAGCAGGACTCTCTTCCACATCAAGAACGTTGAGGAAATTTCGCTGATTCAGAGCTACGTGGACAACATCATCTTTGGTTCAAAGAATCTCACCCTCTGTGAGAAATTTCCCAGCTGATGGAAATTTATTTCTAAATGAGCATGATGGGAAAGATGTTATACTTCCTAGGACTTCAAGTTCAGCAAACCCCCAAAGGTATATTAATTAACAACTTTTGTCCACATAAGACGATATTGCAGAGGATTCCGATGACCTCCACAACGCAGCTAGCTCTCGATGAAGATGAAGAACTAGTGAATCCATCCAGCTACAGAGGCATCGCAGGATCCTTGCTCTACTTGACAGCTAGTAGGCCCGATATTTCTTATGCCATTGGAGTGTGCGCTAGATTTTAAGCCAATCCAAAGAATCGCACATGGAGGTTGCCAATAGGATCGTGAGATACCTCAAGTGCGTTCAGTCCTATAGAGGCTAAATATGTGGTTGTTGTGGTTGTGCTCAAATTCTGATGGATTATGATGGATGTGTTCCCATCTATTATGTTAACTATAGTGCCATGTGCATCACGAAGAATCCAGTTCATTATTCCAGAACAAAGCACATTCACATCTAACATCACTTCATTCGTGACCATGAGGAGAAGAAGGATATCTTGGTCGAATACATTTGGAAAGACAACCAACTTGTAGATATACTCACCAAGCCTCTCCAAAAAGTTAGATTCAAGGAGATGTGCATCAAACTCGGTCTCTTAGAGTTTGATGAGATCCAACAAGAAGAATACTGAGTCTAAGCTCCCAGTCTTGATCTTATGCCTTGAATTGATGTGAAATACATTTGAGTCCAAGCTCCTAGTGTTCATTGCTGGTTTCCGAGCTGGTGAATTGGTGCAGCCAACTAGCAGATATTTTATATTTTACTAGGGGTCAAACTCGTAAAATGCTCACCAGCAAAGTAACTTCGAGCTAGTGATTTACTAGGGGTCAAACTGATAATTTCATTGACTAGCATCGAGCTGATTGTAATAAGCAAGCAAGCGTCAAGGGTAGGAGATTGGATTTGATGAGTCTTCAACTGCATGCACGCATTTATTGCTGTATTAATTGCACCATAATATGCTGGATGAATCAATGTGTGCCACGATAGAAAGATCACGCACGAAGTACAGAGGTCTAAATGCAAACAGTCAGAGGAAATCATGGCCTTTCAAATTTAAATCACCGACTATTTCGGACCGCGTGATCGTGTACGAGTTATTTGTTATATATAGGTATAGTTTTCCTCTTGATCAAACTTTGTCGCACCCAAATTTCTCTACAACAAATATTTTGCTGCATTTTGTTCTCTCAATGATTTGTATTCAATGGCGAGTTCTTCCAACATTGCTAAGATGGTGTCTGAGCGACACAATTTTTCTTCTCCAGACTTCATAAAGCGGAGGATGTTGATGAAAGCATTGGCCATGCTCGGCTGGTAGTTCTCTATTAAGTCTAGGTGATGAAAGAGACCTTATCCAATCCCTAGAAGAGAGCCGCAAAAGTTTAGAAGGACAAAATCCTTCATCATTCAGCTAGCGAAGAAGCACTACGGCAAGGAGTTTTTCAGCAAGCTCAACCACCAAAACCTTCTATATTTCCTTACTTGCCAGCCAAAGAGGTTCTATCCGCATATGGAGGATGAATTCTACACAAGGATGGTGATTGCGAAGGGCTAAGCATTCTTCACCACCTATGTTTTTTGGAAAATCATCAAGATAGATGTAGCTCTACTCGCGAAAACCTTCCGATTGACAGAAAAGGGTCACAAAACATCGCCACTAAAAAGGTAGCTACACAAGGATGGTGATTGAGAAGGGCTAGGCATTCTTCACCACCTATGTTTTTTGGAAAATCATCAAGATAGATGTAGCTCTACTCGCGAAAACCTTCCGATTGACGGAAAAGGGTCACAATGTCGCCACTAAAAGGGTAGCTAATAAGATTTCCGTGGAGGAACATTGGCAGAGAGGGAAGAAGGACATCGTGATAGAGGAGTGGAAGTCGTCCATCAAAAAATTGGAGCTTACTGCTCCCTATCGGTTCCTAGTTGATATTATTATCCGTATTATCCAATGCGAGGTTGGCTCACATTCTAAGCTCGACTTGAAGAAATATGCTTTGCTGATGGCCATAGATTATGGCTAACAGAGTGAATCGCAGAGAGAGTACATCTATGGACGGCTACTAGAGAAAGTCAAGAATAATTCCACCACGAGGGAAAAGCGAACCTTTTCCTCAGATGTCAGCTTTGGATTGAAGCTACGTTATTTTTTAGAGCTGCTGATTGATGAGAAAAAAATAGCACAAGTAGAGAAGTCGTTGCCAACTTATCTAATCCCCATGAACCGGATCAAGCAGGATAATGGGAGGGTAAGGGCCTCTACCATTTGACAGAACAATGAAATGTCGACCACAATGATTCAGTAAGTGAAGAGGACATTCTAGACCAGGGCGATATGGTTGCCCAGCCAGCATTGCCACTCACGGATGAACAGAAGACATTAATGAAGACAAACAAGAGGGAGATCGAAATAAAGAGTCGTTTTGAGATCATGGAAGGTCTCACTCCAATCACCGAACTGGGAAGGATCACAGTGTTTGTACTATCTCTCACAAGGAAGTGAGCGCTCTAGGATTGCACCCACCACCATCGCCACAGGGAGCCATCACGAAAGAAGCAAAAGCTAGCATCCAAAATTGCGCAGGCGCCTCCAATTTCTAGAGCAAGTAGAGGCCAAGGAGATGCTTTTAGAGGGCATGCTATATCTATCAAGCTTCCTAATTTATCTGGTGGGTATTCAGAGATTTCTCCAGAGCGTAAGACCAAATAGAAGCTGGTTCTGGTCCGTGAGCAAGAAGAGAAGGCTAGGAAGAAAGCTAGAGAAGCCAAGGAAGCTGAACGAGCCACAACTAAGGGTAAGGTCAAAGGGGCCAAGGAAGCTAAGAAAGCAGCAGCTGAGGCAAAAAGCAAAGGAAAGACGAAAGTATCTGATGAGGAGGAGCCTCTAAAGCAAAAGAATTTGAAACCCCATCAAAAAATTATGATGGATGAGGACCTTGCCAGAAAGCCGCACGAAGAAGAGGAGCTTGTAGCTTTCTACTTGGCACGGGCGACCACCCCAACACAACTAGCGTTAGAATATAAACTTGCCGCACAAAGTAGTGGTGCGCAACAAGTTGAGGTTCTTGTTAAGAGAGACCTTAATGAAAATCTTGTTGATAAGAGCGAGCATGCAACCAACCAAGAGGAACTGGCAGAGTCAGACTGGCAGAGTCAGTAGTGCAAGGGGTATTTACCTTAATCCCGAAAGTACCACTGATCAAGGGGATGCTATCACATCCACCTCCCTTGTATCTTTTGCACGTACATCCAAATGGGCGACCACCCCGGAGAAACTGGTGTTTCAGAAAGGAGATCATCTCGTACCATCAGTCCAATCAAATTATGAAGCCAAATAGGATAGTGAATCCTTCTTGAACAATGAAATGAACGAGAATGCACTGAACAACGATTCAGACTTTGAGGATGAGCGAAAAGGAGTATGGAGGATTCATCCATTGGATATTAGAGAGAATGCTATGTCGCTGTACAAATGCCCAATCCCAAATTACAGGATCCATTTTCCTGGTCTTCCTTATGAGGGGTACTAAGTGGGAAAGCTGATAAATTGGTGCACTCCTCTAACTGACCATCTTGATTCTGACAACCACGATATTCTTCATTGGAGCAAAGAGATCACTCAAAGGGTGCAAGATCAAATTGGGACGGAGCTGCGGGAAGTGTTTGTCGGACAACAGGTACACTGATGATCTTCACACCAATTCCTGTATTATACACAAGCTCCAAAGAGAGTTCATCTAGTGGAGACACCTGAAAATCTCCCGCCATGAGAAGAATTTTGAAGATCATGCTATAATGCTGGCGTGGTTAGGTCTAACCTTCTTAAGAAGTAAGGAGGAGTGGGCTAATATTTAGATCAATCAGACCCACAATAGGCAAATGACTGTGGAAGAGGTGTGAATGAGATTAGAGTGGACACTTCAATATAGGATGAAAACTGGTGAAACGGGAACACCACTAGTTGAATTCATTCCACAGCCTCGACCTCCAATAAGAACTCCATCACCCTTGAAGATCACTCCTCTCTGGTTGAGCTTTTCGAGATTCTCTCATTCCTAGATAATGAAGTGCTAAAGGGCCCTGAGAGTAATATTTGCTTTAATATGATTATCTCCCACCAGATACTGCAAACGATAACTGAGATAACAATCCAGGTGGCCGAAGCTATAGGGTTAGGTTGCTAGCTTGCGCCTGTTCTAAACGATATATTCTGTGAGGCCAAGCAACAGCAAAAAGCGAACAGGATTGCTAAAACTATCCATGGACAGATAATGATGAAGGCTGGAAGGAGGATAGAAGCTTGGAAATGGTGGAAGGTGCTTCAATATCAAAAGACGGTTAGAGGAGCTCTGAATTGGCACCACTTTATGCAAGAAGTGAGGATGCAAGCTTCAGACAGGGTGCACTGAGGTTGTAAGCTCAACAAAGGCAGAGGGCCAAAAAGAAACCTGAGGAGAAGAAGCAAAGAAAAGAGGAGTAAGAGAAGAGAAGCAGAGCTATGAAGGATTGTAGAACTAACCGAGCACCTCAAGTACTTATCAAATAAATCATCTAAATTGTTAGTGCTGGTATTTTTTTGCTCTGATTTTCTTTTACTACTCATGGCATTTTCTTTGTGCTTGTAATTTTTTAACTTATTAATGGATTTGTCTTTGGTTTGAATACAATAGCTCTTTGTCTCATTCTCTTATCATCTTTCTTCTACTGAATATACATGTTCTAGTGTAATCAATCAACATATTTGTTTTGCCCTTATGATTAATCATGCAATATCTCTCCCATTCAAGGGAACATCCTTAGGGTAAGTTGTACAAGACTTTTATTTTTGAGTATAGTTTTTAGTTCTGACTCATTGTAAACTCGAGAACTTATATTTTTTTCCAGCTGAGAGTGGGTTTGACAACGTCAATAAGGGGGAAATTGTTAAGAATAATATTCCTTATTGTATTTTTTGATGTGTCAAACAAGCAATCCGTTAGCGTATCTGTAGATTAGATTAGTTCAAACTTGTAATGTCGTGTGTTCGGGATTATCGAGTTGTAAGGAGCTGATTGTGATCTTTTTTGGAGGTTGCTGGCTGAAATACCTTCACCAGCAAGGGCCTTTACCTTTGAAGGTAGCTAGCTAGCTGACACATCACCCTAGCTGTTCTCCACCAACTAGGAACTTACCTGCAAAGTGTCGCCAACAAGGGTGAATCTCAAACCAGCTATTAAAGACAAACGTACTCTTTCCAAGTTCAGGCTTTAAGAAATGAGATCTTAAATTATGTGATCCTTAAAGCTTATTCGTCAAAGTATCAACCAACAAACATTCCTCAGACTGGCTTAGAGCTGCTCTGACTAAAGTTGCCAAGACTACCTGCTCTAACAGCAAAGGACGCAATAATTTAGGAAAAGTGAGAGATCCGATTGGACAGGTCCCTTTTGTCATACAATGACTCCAGATTCAAACCTCTCCAGATTTGTCTATTAATAGTGGCTACATTCAAATGGAGAAGTTTATTAGATTTATTTGAAAGCGCCAATATTCTGCCAATTTGTATACTTAAAGCTTTCTGCATTGTTATGTTGTCTATCGACATATCTCTGTGTTCAATCTTTAGACACGAGGCTCTGCGCATCTGACAATAGCTATTCACTTATGTTTTCTTACTTTCCAAGTAAGAAAACATCTTGGAGTTACTACTTTTTGGTGGTAACTATTACGAGTGTCAATCGGCAACTAGCAAGGTTGAGTGGTGTGCCTACACTCCAAATCTAAAGAGGTGAAGGAGAACGAATGACTCGTCGGGTGAGCTTGTGGACTAGCAGACACGACCTCTACCAACAAGCAACAAACTGTTCAACATCTCTATATTCCCAAACATAGTGATTTCGAGACTACAAGTTTGAAGAGGGATGTAGGACAGTTGAAGTTCGAACCTCTATAAATCTTTTCTGTCTTTTCTTGCTATTTTATTGCTTTGGATTTAAAATTCAACACTTCGTATAGTTTCTAAAAATGACTAATAATATTTCTCGTTAAGTAACATGTATTCATAACCTAAAAGGGTACTTAAACAACCAGCTTGGAGAGTGCAAGTTTATTAAAATCTTTCGTTGTTTATTACATACTTTTATTTGAAACCACGTTGCTTCTCTCTCTCTCCTTGATTGTACTAACAAGACTTTCTCATAGCTAGTCAGCTGTGGCAATCCTTATAGTTGAGATTATCGACTTCAGATTATATTTTTCTCATATTTGTCAGTTGACCAACTATGGTTAATTATCTTGAACTTGAACTTCGGTCTTCAATTCTCGAGCTTTTCAAGTTGTCAGTTCTCTGCGAACCAAAACTATTACAACTATAGTACTTATACAAGAGTTACAATCTATGATCAATTCTAATATAAATCAAATTTACATAGTTTTTGATATATCATCAAAACATACATAATTCCTCACAGGTATTCGACTCATGGACTTGTGAATTTATTACTTAATATAAAATTAATGATATTTTAATTTAAGTATAATAAGTAGGATAAAATTTTGATTAATTTTATTAATTATAATATTATTAATTTGAGTATAAATATAATATTAACTTGAAATAAAATATTTTTTAAAAAATAATAAATATTTTAAATATAATCTAAATCTAGAAAACTCCTTTAGACTCATATTTTTTTTACTCATTTAAAGCAATTAATTCCAAAATACTTAATAAAAAAATTGGAAACTTCACTCATAATAAAAGAGTCATACTTGAACGAATCATTACTCAATATTGTTCTATTAAATTACATTACATCCCTACTAATTAATATAGAATCCGTCCGATGAATGTAAATTTGTTAATTATAAATCTATTTTAATTAAGAATTGAAATGGAGAGAGAGGGGGAGTGGAGGAGACAGATATCTAAGAGCACGTGCTGAGGAGCATGACATGCCTGGTCCACGTGAGTTCTGATGAAAAGAAGAGAGGGGAATTGTTGGTATTGTTAATTAATGAATGGTGGAATATGATAGGTTGGAAAGAAATTTGTTGTCCCACGTGAACTCCACACTCATCTGTCTAAACATTTGGCCCCAGATTATTTCACTCATTACCATCCTATTACTAATTTACTATTTATTACTACCTCCGTCCCGGATCATTAGTCTTGTTTCATTCCGGCACAGATACCAATGCGAGTGAGATAGAGAAAATTAGTATTTTTTTAATGAGTGTGTATTAATTTTTCATTTTAGGAAAGCAAGACTAATGTTTGGGACAGACGAGAAAGGAAAACAGGACTAATGTTATGGGACGGAGGGAGTATTATTTAGGAATGTAGATTATTTTAACATTTTAATTATTTTGGGAATGGCTATATATCATATTCGTAATAGGATGATAATTATGTTCATATTAAGGCCATAAGAATTATAATACCCACATTTTTTCAGAATTATAGGGAATTGACAGAAACAATATAAACATTACCACTGATTACGCCAGCGTAACCTTAATTTTTTAAATTTAAAATTGTAAACACCAATTATGCTCAATTACAAAAACGAAAATTGTTTACTTTTACATAACCGTATGTAAATGCCGTTTATGTCACTCGGTTAAGTCAACTCTATATAAACTTAAGAGAAAATAAATGGATTGAGTCAACTTATTTTAATTCGGATCAAACCTGCGAAATAAAATTAAAATTGTGTTGAGTTTGGATCATCCGGTAGACCCGCGTAATTCGAATAATTATTCACAAAATTAACCATTTTAATGTTATATTCTATTTTTTATTTTTTTATTCGTTGAATTGAACTAAAAGTCTAAAACCTAAATAAACCTTAATCAAAGTTTAAGTATCTATGGAATTTGTGAATTCGTGTTAAGATCATTTTCATGTTAAATAGGTCATTATTGTATTAATTAGGTCATATCTTATAAGGTTAAATTTTTCACCTTAATTAAGCAGGTAATTTCGGATCACTTTGGGGTTGATCTGAAAATAAACAGGTCGAATTTAGATTGATGTGTAACTTGTAATTATCAAGTCACAATCCAACTTGCTAACCTAAACCCAACTCTATTGCCACCCCTGATGATTTTTACAATTTATTTAATTAAATTTCTCAATTTTTAAAAGTATTATTATCCTTGTAATCTCAAGTATGTACTTTTTCTTTATTGTTGTGAATTGAAGCGATTGCGACACAAATAACTAACAGAAAAAATAAGAACACAAATAATTATAGTGGTTCGAGCGTAAGCTCTACGTCCACTCTTCAAGCCTCCTCGGTGATGATATTATTATGGTGAAGAAAATACATATAATGTGACAATTACAATTGATGGGGAGCAGGGGTAAATATAGGGAGATATTCCTAATCACATAAGGAATATAAAACCTAGACATGGTAAGATATATCTAAACTAAATCTATCTAAAATACATTTATTCTCATCCAAATCTAATACTGATTAGGATAAATCTTGTCCAACAAGGAAACAAGATATGCACAATATATTTTCCATATCTATCCAACTCGAACTTATCCTCGAGTTCCTCGACCCACTCGAACTACTTCCTCGAGTTATATTGAGACTACTCCAACAATTCTCCACCTTAGGCTCAATATCACCTCGGCTTGGCACCTCCTCTTCAGTTCGACTTCAACAGTTTGATCAGTTCCAAACAGTACTCAAACTTAGTACTTGGAACTGGCTTCGTAATCATATCCGCAGGATTATCGAGAGTATTGACCTTGTGCAGCTCGACCTCTCCGGCTGCCACCACATCTCTAATAAAATGGAAATTCACATTGATGTGCTTAGTTTTCTCATGATAAACATCATTCTTTGCCAACTGCAAAGCACTTTGATTATCACAGGAAATCTTCATTTTTCCTTGATCAATCCCCAGTTCATCCATGAATCCGAGCAACCACAAACCTTCCTTAATCGCTTCGGTCAAGGTAATGTACTCCGCCTCCGTTGAAGATAAGGCAACTACCCTCTGCAAACTTGCTCTCCAACTAATCGTCGTTCCGTACGACGTGAACACAAAACCGGTCAATGACTTCCTTGTATCCATACATCCTCCATAATCCGAGTCTACAAACCCTTCGACTGGGAGCCTCGAGCTCGAACCATCATCCTCGAAGACTAGACCCTTTCCAACTGTCCCTCGAACATCCCTGAGGACCCACTTCAGAACTGCCCAATGCTCTTTCCTAGGTTCGGCCATGAACCTACTAACCATGCTGAGAGCATAAGCAAGATCCTGTCTTGTACAGACCATAGCATACATCAACGAACCGACAACGCTCGCATAAGGAACACCTCTCATAAACTCCCTTTCCTCCTCATCGAGTTTCCCAGCAGCACTCAACTTGAAATGAGCTGCTAACGGAGTGAGCACAGGCATTACATCCTTCATTCCATGCTTCTCAAGAACTTTCATCAAGTATCCCTCTTGAGATAATGTGAGTCTTCTCCGAGTTCTGTCTCGAACTATTTCCATACCCTGGATCCTTCGAGCACAACCGAGATCCTTCATCTCGATTTCCTGACTCAAAGCTTCCTTCAGTTCGGCTATCCCTTGCTTATCTCGACTTGCTATCAGCATATCATCCACATACAACAGTAGATAAATTCGAGTCTCCATATTTTTACCTCAAAAATACACAGATGGGTAATGTTTGCATCGAACAAAGTCCTGCTGAACCATAAACTTGTTGAACCGCCTATTCCACTGCCTTGGAGACTGCTTCAATCCATACAATGACTTCTTGAGAAGACACACCTTCTCCCCGCTACCATCTTCCTCGAAGCCCTCGGGCTATGTCATAAGGATCCTTTCCTCCAGCTCTCCGTACAGAAATGCGGTCTTCACATCCAGTTGCTCCAACTCCATGTCGTATAGAGCAATTAATGACAATATCAGTCTTATAGACCTTTGTTTTACCACCGGCGCAAACACCTCTCCAAATCCACACCTTCCCGTTGCGTGAAGCCTCGAGCAACTAGTCTAGCCTTGAATCTAACCCCAGAAACCTCTTGTTTCTTCTTGAAGATCCACTTACAGCTAACTATCGATTGTTTCTCCCCCGGCTTATCCACCAACTCTCAGGTGTTATTCTTCTTCAAGGAGTCCATCTCCTCCTTCATGGAATCGAGCCATTTGAGCCTCTCCTTACAAGTTATGTCCTCGATATAGCTCTTAGGCTCAGTATCATCCAGCTCTACCTCTTCCGCCATAACAAAGGCATATGCTACGACATCAGCATATCTGAATCGAGTGGGAGGTCTTATCTGCCTTCGTTCCCTATCTCTCGTGAGATTATAATCTTGAAGTGCACCTGACCCTCGAACCACCTCGATCTCGCCATCCACCTGAGGTACTCTCTTCGACCCACTGGTCGGCTCCACCTCAATCTCATCAACTGATCTATCTCCTTCGACCTTGTCAGACTGTTCCTCCGAAGCACCACCTTGTTTCTTAAGGATATTTTCCCGTTCCCCGACCCCTTTATCCAGTTCTCCTACCAGCTCCTCCTTGAACGTCACATCCCTGCTAAATGATGCACTTTCTTACATCCGGCTCGAGACACCATAACTTGTACCCTTTCACACCTTCGGGGTACCCAATGAATATGCATTTCAATGCCCTCCTCCCAAGCTTATCTCCTTTGATGTTCGCATAAGCCACGCAACCAAAAGCTCTAAGGTTGGTAAAATCCGGAGGATGACCAGACCATATTTCTTCTGGTGTCTTGAAATCTAGTGCAGTCGAGGGGCATCGGTTGATCAAATAAGCTGCAGTAGTCACTGCTTCTGCCCAGAACAACTTGGGTAACTTCGCACCGAACAACATGCACCCGTTCTTTCCAGCAATGTCCGATTGTACATCTCCGCCAATCCGTTCTGCTGAGGTGTTCCAGCCACTATTTTCTGCCTCGCAATACCGTGCTTTGAACAGTACCTCTCGAACTCCTTCGAGCAATACTCAAGGCCATTGTCAGTTCGCAGCCTCTTCACCTTCTTTCCAGTCTGATTTTCGATCAGCACTTTCCACTTCTTGAAGGTCTCTAAAGCATCACTCTTATTCTTCAAGATGTAGACCCACACCTTCCTTGAGTGATCATCAATGAGGCTCATGAAGTACTTTGCTCCTCCATTCGAACTGACCCTTGAAGGTCCCCATAGATCTGAGTGGATGTAGTCCAGAGTTCCTCGAGCTCTCTATCGACCTACTCCAAACTTTACCCGGTGAGATTTCCCATAGATGCAATTCTCACAGAAATCTAGCTCTCAGATATTATCCCCGAGCAACAGATCTTGCTTCGATAACTCCTGCAGCCCCCTCTCACTAACGTGACAGAGTCGCCTGTGCCACAGTACTGACTTGTCAAACGTCACTATCGAAGCCTCCCCGATCACCGTGCTCCCCATCAGAGTGTATATTCCATTCCTTCGAGCTCCTTTCATCAAGACCAGGGATCCTTTGCACACCTTCAAAGTCCCAGCTTCCATCTTGATCGTGTAACCCAGTTCGTCGAGAATCCCCAAAGAGATCAAGTTTCTCTTAAGCTTCGGAGCTTACCTTACACCTCGAAGTACCCTTTCTGTATTATCGTGCATCTTAATCCTCACCGAACCCATTCCAACCACCTTGCATGGTTTATTGTTACCCAGAAGAACACTCGAGTTCTCCTGCTCCTCGAACCCTTCGAGCCATGACTTATTAGGTGTCATATGGAATGTACAACCTGAATCCAATATCCATTCCCTCTCCGAGCGCTCATTCGAAATCACTAATGTCTCTCCAGAGTCATATTCCTGCTCAGCAACAGCTACATCCGCTTGTTGCTTCTGCTCCTGCTTTGTCTGCCTTTCCGGACAATCTCTTTTGATATGTCCCTTCTTTTGGCAGAGGAAGCACTTGACCTTTGGCTGTGATCCTGGCTTTGGCCTCGACCTTGACCTTGAACTTCCCCTGTTGGAGTTCCTCATCTCCGGTCTTCCTCGAGCCGCCCTAGCCACCAAGCCTTCTCCATGAGAGTTCTCTCGCTCCTCGATCTTCTCATTTAACTCCTTCGAACTTAGAGATGACTGAACCTCATCCATGGTCAATGACTCTCTTCCATACATTAAGGCTTCCTTGAAGTTCGAATAACTCTTTGGCAGCGCACTCAACAACATCAATGCCTGATCCTCATCTCCTATCGCCACATCGATATTTGCTAGATCGAGGATCAACTTATTGAACTCGTTGATCGGTCTTCCCTCTTGCATCTTAAACAAATACAATGATTGCTTAAGATAGAGCTGATTCACAAGAGACTTCTTCATATATAAGGATTCCAGTTTGGTCCATACTTCCGCTATTGTTTTCTCCTTCGACACCTTCCTCAGCACCGTATCTCCAAGACTCAGAATCAGCGCACTATGCGCTTTCGCCAGTGTATCTTTCTTCTGTTGTTCCGTCATCGTGTCAAGTAACCCAGCCTTTCCCTTCAAGGCACCGTCCAAGCCTTGCTGCACAAACAACACTTGCATCTTCAACTTCCACAAACCGAAATCATTCGATCGCGTGAAGCGCTCCACCTCAAACTTGGCTGAACCCATCGCAATCCTTCCTCCTCCACGTTCACCGCACCAATTTGTTGTGAATTGAAGCGATTGCGACATAAATAACTAACAGAAAAAACAAGAACACAAAGAATTATAGTGGTTCGAGCGTAAGCTCTACGTCCACTCTTCAAGCCTCCTCGGTGATGATATTATTATGGTGAAGAAAATACAAAGTATGTGACAATTACAATTGATGAGGAGCAGGGGTAAATATAGGGAGATATTCCTAATCACATAAGGAATATAAAACCTAGATATGGTAAGATATATCTAAACTAAATCTATCTAAAATAGATTTATTCCCATCCAAATCTAATACTGATTAGGATAAATCTTGTCTAACAAGGAAACAAGATATGCACAATATATTTTCCATATCTATCCAACTCGAACTGCTCCTCGAGTTCCTCGACCTACACAACTCGACCCACTTTACCGGACTAGTCTCCTCGACCCACTTGAACTACTTCCTCGAGTTATATTGAGACTACTCCAACATTTATAAACAGAAAATCAAAATTAATATAGGTCTATAATGTATGTAGATATCTCATTATTAATTTGTTATCATAAAAAATGATTTCTATTAGAAACAAATATATATTTTTCATTGTGAATCCTCACATGCTGTGATTTAGGTAACAAAGAGGATTGACAGAGGGTAGATCGAATACTAAAATACAATTTATGCTAAATAGAGTTTTAAGCAAAGTATATAATCCCTATTCATAATTTATGTTTACTATTTAATCAATGCAAATAGCACAATTATACCTCCAATCAGTAACTATTATAATTAATATTTAGGACAAATATCCAAATATATACAAAACTATTCAAATCTTTTCCACATAAAATGCAAACTATCAAACTTTTTAATTATATGGTCAAACTATATTAAACTTATTGTAAAATGCAGCTTTGGCGACCGAGTGGGCATCAAAGTACTCAGCGATCACCCGCGGTACAAAAAATTGTTAATTGATGGTATTAATCGATCACCATCGTTGTTCAGCTATTGCAACTTTTCCTTTTATATTTTTGGTGTTGATGCATGTGATTTAGAAGAGAGGTGCATTTACAAAGAAGGGGAAGAAAAAAGAATAAATGTTGGTTTCCATATCAGAGATAGTATGGATAAAAATTAAGTGTTAAAGTATGTTTCAATTATAAAAAAGTGGGCCTAGACTCAGTTATGCTATAAGAAGTTTAAGCTGAAGTCGAGCAATTATGCAATAATTTTTTAGTTATACATCAATAACTGAGGTTAGTTGTTGGGTTTAAAATTTGTATGTGAAAACTGTTAGGTAAGAATTTAAATATAAAAGAGACACAATTTATAGTGGTTCAGGTCAAAGCTAATCCTAAATCCACTATTCGTTCACCACGGATGAAAATTCACTAACTCTAACTTTACACGTTGATCGAATATGGTTTACCATCTTAGTTCTTCTCCAATGGAAAGTCTCCTCTACTTCCGGTCGCAGGGGTTAACCTTAGTCTTCAAGCTTTACCACAAGACTCCACTCGTTATGCTTTTCAACTATTTATTGATTTGTCGTTTTGAGTTATCACGGGAACGTTGATCGGTTGATAGTGTTTTCTTATGCAAAGTGGGAAGATCTCAAGCTTAGGAAAGCTTAGAAGTTCAAGTTCTAGAATCACGGAATGACTGCAGAGAGCCTAAACGAAAAAGGTTAAATACAATTTTAATTAAAGCATTTCAAGCATCATCCTTTTTCTTCTTCTCCATAGATGGATATTTATACTCTTGACATTGAATTCTTACCATTGAGAATAGTTTATTAGACTCTCTTCTTTGCAGGTGAATGTTGTTGTACGAGGAATGGCTTTTCTGCAGTGTCTTGTACTTGAAATGATGTTTGATAAGACATAAAGCTTTGAGTTTTCGAATGTTGGCTAAAACTAGCTTGAAGCTCAATTTTCCACAGTTGCTAGTCTTATTGAACTCTTGCTCGTAACTAGCATTCCTAAATGGTCTGACAGCTAGTCATATCCTTGGCTGATTTGACCTAAACAGTTAGCTGTCAGCTCCTCCTAAATTGTCAACTTGTGGGTCTTGATCGTTCAAGGCTAACAAATGTATGCTATGTTGGTAATTGGATTTTTTTGATCTAGTGAGATAGTTCTTCAAGTTTTTGCTGCCAACCTTAAACTTTTACACCTTCATAACTATTACAATGATTATAAGTCTAAGATCATTTATTGCAAAGTCAGTTCTAAACAATTGCAATTGACTATTGGTTTTTCACATATAATCAAAACTAAGAGAATCCTAACAATTTCCCCCTCATTGATGATGTCAAAAACTAGAAGAAGAGAGAGAGAAGATTGCGGTGTTATTTGATCAAAGTCAATCTGGGATTTTCCCTTAACATGCTCTTCCCCCAAAATTGTATACCACTTGATAAATGATGGAATATAATTGTGGTGATATTCCATTGAATAGTTTAAAAGCACTCGGGAGGGATAACTGATAGCAAATTGTACTCAGTTGCACATACTCAATTTTACCTTAGAAATCATGTTAGATATCTTTTTTTTAATAGTTATTCATTAATTTAAATTTACACACCAAGATGTCCTCAAGGAAACTTGAACACATTACCTATTGGTCACGGGTAATGTGTTTTCACCACTACACTTTGGGCAAGGTAGTTAAAGACAGACTGTAGTTCAAAGAGATTGTAGTCAATTTTTCATTCATATCAGTTGATATTGCATTTTACAATGTTAGAGTAACTGACTATACTGCTAAATTTAAAACTTTTCTATAGCTTCTTCTCTTTGGCTTCTTCTTCTTATTCTCTTTTTAACATAGAAGATCATCTTTTAGCTTCTCAGCTGAATCATATTACAGTTAGATCAAGTCAACAAGTCCTGTTTAGCTTATATACTTCTCTATTTTCCTCAAAGTAGGGTAAGAACATGGGACAGTCAAATTCTTATAAGTCATCTCCTTTCGGCAGTTGAAGTTATCTAGGTACCATCTACAATGCTCAAAATTTCAGGATAAGAGAAATCCATAGAAATCTTGCCAATTTTTTTTACCAAATGTTTTCCCCCGAATAGTTGTCTTCTTACCGAAGATTGTCACTTAATGATAGTTCAGTTGCCACCACCTAAGATAGTGGCAACAATGTAGAAAGGATGGATGATTTTCATCCCCTCTTCATTGTATTTCTGGTCCCACATGATCTAGGAATTGGTCCATATCCTTATAAGCTCTGTGACTTGCTCGCAATATTTTATCATATTGTTCTTTAAGCAGTCAATATTTTTGGTATTCAGTTCCCTTAAATGGATTATCAGAATGGTTGATGATTTATCAGAGACACCTTTGGGAGCTGAGTTAAGAGTTTTTCGAGGTATAGATATATTCACATAGAATGATGTAAGAAATTGATAATTCTTTCCAAGGGATTCTAGCGGTCCAAAATACAAGGCCGTCTAGAAAGTTGCGACCACAGTCGTTTTTGTACATTCCAGAATGACATTGATCACAGGACAAAGTTTGGCCAACATATTGTTTCGATCTGCTGCCAATGGAATGAAAATGTCAAGTTTATCAATCAACAAGATGCCAATTTGTTTGATCGGATAGCATCACCTTATTAGTCTATGCAGAAGAGAAGATTATGCAAACTAATTTTCAAATCTTTGACGCTCACTCATTCTATAACATCATTTTTACTCGACTGTGGATCCACATAATGGAAGTCATGCCATCCACTTACCACTAGGTGGTGAAATGCCCCACGCCATGGGGAATACATTCAAAAAAGACGAACAATCACAAGCTTAACTTTACTACAACATGGACCCACAACACTCAAGAGAGTAGTATAAGAGCATAATGTAGGAATTGAGTCTACAATAGATAACATGAGTTGTCATTTATTTCTTTAATTAATTGGATCTTTCTTAGGGTATAAAAAACAAATCAGATTGAATAAACCAGGCAAACTCTAAGCATGCTCCTAATATTTATTTGCAGAGGATAGATCTACGGAATACCTGAACTCCAGCTTCTAATATGCTGATCTGGATTGGAGATGGCAACAATGAAGTAGATTTGGATTTGGGATCGATCAAAGCTATCGTGTTTCAACAGATCTAATCTTCTGATATGTTCCCTTGCTCCTCGGAAATCTGGTGAGGATATGCTACCGAGTTGAATCAAAATCGAAGAAGTCGATCACCTTTTCCTTATGATCAGCCATAGCCCCTCTCTCTCTTTTATCTTAATATTATGTGTTGAATATTAAATTACACATTGTGTGTATTGATCTGATAGAGAGAAGGGCTTATATAGTGCCAGGATTTGAAAACCCTAACCCTAATGGGCTCTGAGCATTTTGTGGGCTAGACCAGGGACCAAATGCAAATAATAAAGTGGGCCCTCCTTATTAATTAATTTCATGTCCAACCCATAACATAATTAATTAATAAAATATTATTTTACCTACACCACAAAAACAATGCCGACTAACCCTTTTATTACCACGGGCTGCATGAAACTTGAATGATCTACATATTTAAGGTTCCAAACATTCATTAATTAATTTAGCTTATGACAATTAGCCATAATTAATTATTCTCTTATTTCCTGAGTAGTACCACTCACTCTTTTTCACTTATACCTGAATTAAATAATTCAACCTGCAGGGTTTAGCATAATGAACCTTGTGAGCTCCTCAGGGAATGTACCCATCCTAAAGCGGATATGATTTACCGACATGTCCAGCCTAAGCAGACCATACACAAATCGCCACACCCAAGATGCAGGTATAAGAGTACATAAAAGACTCGCCACCATAGCAAGTCAAAGTGTGGTCAACTTATGTATGCCCCTAAGCCTTCCATTAGGTTTAAGATCATAACAAGTATCTAAAGATCTGGCTCATTGATATGTCAATTAGAATGGCACATCTCACTGTTGATCCCATCAATACATAAAGATGTACCAACATATCAAGTAGATAGGATAAGCTCACTTATGAACTGATATGTCGCAGCCTAAACCGACAGCCTATCCAGGGATTGTCTTAGTCGTGATATTGTTTATATCTCGCTACGTCAAATGATTCATATGATCCTATGTGATATCCTACACATCATATGATCATCCCTATAGGCGAGATAATAGGATATTATAGTTCGTATCGTATGTTTGTTATATCACATAGCAACTATGTTGATGTAACATATTTATGAAGGCTAGTGTACCAAATGAACACACTTAATCATAAATGCTTTTAGTATACAATCCCAACAATCTCCCACTTATACTCAAAGCATAAACCATTGCTTTATCAGAGTATTAAGTGTGTCGATATCAGACCTAGCTTATTAACACGTTTATCATCTTGTGATCGATTCAACCTACAGAGACAGACTATGAGCGTGATCCTCTTAAGTCTTCAGAGGTAAACACCGTGTAAATGAATCTGCTAGACCTCCATGTCAATCCCTCCCACTTTATACACATCACCTCTTATCACTATTTCTCGTATGATGTGGTACTACATATTCTATGTGTTTCACCACCTTGCGAGTCTTGGGTTCCCATGAGTTTGTCATTGCACCAAAATGATCACAGTACCTTGTGATTCTATTAGAAAAACTCAGAATACACACCTCTAGAGGACAACACCGGAGTTATACTTTTTTTTTGCAAAGTTAATGAAGCTGTTACACACTCAGCCTTCATACCAGAATTTGAGACACAGTTCTGTGTCAAATTCCTATTACTCCTCTGCCAAGGCGAACACATAGTTAGAGGTCGATTTCCTTCCTTATGATCCTCCTGGATATCCGATACCATTCAACCCACAGGGCACATTTATAAACCAATGTACCTGTCCAGGGTTGAATTGATATATGTTCACCATGCTTATAGCATTACAGATATCTGACTTCGTTCATCACCATATAGAAAGATAACAATCCTTTCTTGGCATGAAACGAGTCACCACAGAATCAATTTAAGCGACTTGAGATACCTGAACATCCTTTTCTTGTGGTAACACAAGATTTTAATCCAAAGGACATTCCAGTATCTCATATGTCCTACTTCTGAGACTGTTCGAATAATCATCTTTTTATGTTTGACAATATCTCCACAATGTTTCTGAATGAAAAAAAACTATCTACATAACGTGCAAGGAAAACCCGCTGACATATAACTAATACATGAAACTCTTGTTCTCGATGTACAATATCGTAATGTCTGTTTCATGACCTTGAAGCTCCCTTAAGTTCATACTTGAACTTCCTTAGCTTCTAGACAAGATGCTGCTCACCTTGCTGCACATAACTTATCTGGTTATTGCATATAGATGTCATCACCTTTTATCAAGGTACCCGTTTATGAAAACTGCGGATGCTGACATCTATCTTCCAGATGCTTAGGTTCATATGTGTTGTTACGGACAAAAGAATTCGAATATGTTGAATAGTTGTAACCTGTGAGAAAGCCTTGTTTTGAAACATACCTTGCTCACAAACCTAGACTTTTGAAATATACTAAGTTACCATTCGAGCATTTCTTTACTTGTATATCAATCTGTCATCTATAGCTAGAAACCAATTTGATGACACTGATCCTGACATACAACCATAACTTTTATTGATTCATTTATGAATCTATGACTTAACGTCATTAAATTGTATCATTTGTCTTAACAGTTTTATTGTGCATTAAGGAATTAATACAACATTGTTCGTCAATTGAGAATAAGTCCAAAAACTATTGGAGTCGTGGTTTTATGTTATCAGCTATTGGTGCATTAATTTGTGGTTTACACCTTGCACAGGCGACCGTGCAATTGTACTATACCTACCAAGGTATGCTCAATATGCCATGGGATATTTCATGATGGATTTGAATTGTCTTCTCCAAATCATTGGAGAACAATCTCACATTTGGAGTCGTGGTTTCATCCTATACAACTTGCTTGCATTTAGGATACATAAAGAAACCACCTTTTTCGTTTACTTAGGATAGCCCCAAAAGCAGTATTAGCTTAAAACCTTTCTTCCAACCAATCAGCTTAAAAGCCGAACTACCCATCATTGCATTTTGACAAATTCAAGATCCACTAGGGTGTTTGGAACAGATTTAGAAGACACTAGATTAAGCATATACACTACTGCCTTTTGGCGCACTTCCCAAAAATGAAAAATGGCAAAGCTGGCATAACAAATCAACTTAAAGAATCTTATTTCTTTCGTTCTTCCTACACCATCCCTTTTCTAGGGATAACATATGTAGTCAACTGGGATACAATCCCTTGTTTTGCCAGATACTGTAAAACACATTACTTGAGATACACACCATTATGAATGGACCATAATGTTATTACGGTCTTGTTTAACTTCTTCTCTACCTTAGTCTTAAATGCTCTTGATTAAAGCAAGAGACAAAGACTTGTAGTGAATTAGATAAACATATCTATATCTTAAGTGATTACAGTACTAATTCATGAGTACCATTCTAAGGAATACCTGGATTAAATCCATAATTCCATGAATTACTTAAAACTACTAAGACCGATGTAACCAAATCTCTAGTAAGATTATATAATATGCCATAGATCACTGTCGGCTTATGTAAACAAGTACTGAAAAGAAACATACATTAATCATAATGGAAAACACTGTTATTTATCATGACAGAATGACTCTATCATAAATAACTGATTAACATAAATGGAAATAATTTTCAAACAAAACATCTCTTCAAAACTCAAACATTGTTTAACATAAATACAAAGTAAAAACTCCATCAGCTAGAGCACCAACTATAACATTTTTCTAGGAGTTGGTAATCCCGCCATCTTCAAGCTTTATTATCAGCTTGATCCTCTGCAAAGTATAGCAAACATGATTAGTAAGCTCAGTAACCACTACCCACTAAGGAGTAGAAAACTGATACTAAACATGTTTCAACAACCAATGCAAAAGATGACGTACCTTGTCCCTTAGTTTGTAAACTTGGACAATTTACTTTCCTATAACCCTTCTTGCCACACTTGAAACATTTGTCTTTCTTGCTTTCTTTCTTTCCTTTGTTCTTCTCTCCTTTACCATTCTTCTTCTTCTTCATGTAATTACGATGTGACTTAGAAGAACTTTTAGCAAGAGATCTGGAAAGACTTGATAATGCAATATTGCTCCCACTGCTTCCTTCATTCCTCTTTTCTTTGACATCACTCTTCCGACTCAGAAGCCAATCAGAGCGACTTACAGAAAAGACTAACGAAATCCTGAAGTCATCAAATGACTTCGGTAGCCGTTGAGTATCAAGTTAATTTTGACATCATCGTCAATTTTACCACTCATTAATGTGTACTCATCGATAAGCTGAATGAGTGATTCCACATGTTCACGCACTGAACAACTCTGATCCATTTTCGGTCTTACAATGCGCTTTATAAGACTAGATCTAGCATGTCCATCAAGTCCGCCATATGCTACGTCAAGACGTCGCATATTGTCACGTGCAAGTCATACATCATTATAACGAGGACACAGTGCATCTGACATACCACCCAAGATGAATTGTCTGGCCATGCCATTTAACCACATGTGATACTGTGCACGCTCCCTGTCAGAAGATGCATCGGCCGGCAGACTCGGACATGGAGTTTGCAGAACAAACAAATGTCAAAATGAATCCAAAATTCGGAAAATTCGGACCAGTAAAGGAATTGTGTACAATTGAATTAATGAGTGATGAAATAATAGATATATCTGAAAAAAAAATAAGTGGATTAAAGTAAACACTTACTACGAACGATTGAAACAAACATATATAGAACCTTTAGATAAAACAATGCAATTTGCTTCCTCCAATTGCCCAAGCTAATTTACCGCAAGCTACTAAGTAGACGTTTACAGCAAACTCTCAACCAGACCAAAAAAGGTCCTTTAATTTCTCTCCATGTCACGTATCCGCCGGCAAAAGAAATTAATATTGGAGATACTAAGACCATGTTCACCTATCTGGAGTAGGGACATCACAAATGAGTTATACTCCAGGCAACATCTAAACCAAAGTAACCACAATCCTAACTCCGGATGATAAAAGGCAATTTAGCATACGTACTTGACCCATACCGCATGTTGTTTACATCATTCATTATCTCATTTAGATTAATCTTAGAGACCAGTGAAAGTTCTCTCATTGGAAGCTGGTAAGTAGATGTTTGCACAGAGGCTCCCACTTCTCATCTTAAACTTTATGTTTTACTTAGAAACCTCATCGCATTAGAACTGGTAAGGGACCTCTAACGCAAGCTACTAAATAGACGTTTACGCTGTGAGACACTTTACTTCCAATGAGAGGTCGTATTTGTGGAGATCTAATGATTTTAGTTAGAAAAGAACCAAAATATAGCTTAATATTTAAATTCTAAAGGTTTCATCGAACACATTATTTCATGTCTCATAAATTATGTCACGTCCAAAATTCCATCATAAATTAATATGATCCCAGAATTTACAGACACAATTTAAAATATAAAATAAATCATATAAAGCATGCTTAATAATTAAAAAATTATAACATGCTTCAACAGTAAATAAATAAGGCAAGTAAGCATGCTTTCCAATTATTTACTAGTGCGCACATAATAAATCACATCAGTATGAGAATAAAATAAATAAATTCTCGTGGCCCCTCAGATGCGATTACATGGAAATAAATTAAATCTAACTATTAAAAGATTTAATTTCTGATACATATCTTCAAATTGGGCCTTCGTTGGATTAGAAATCTGAATCGGACTGCAAAATCAACAATTGGGCTTCAAATCAGGGTTTCGGGCCAAAATGACAATCAAACCCTAATTTACAGGGTTGCGGGCTGCCTCTGGGCTTATGGGCCTGAGCTACAGCCCGGATAGCCATCAAACCCTAGCTAGGAAACTCTAGTAGCCACCCTTCAGCAACCCAGCCCCCAGCCTCCTTTCCGGCGCCGCCACCACTGCCAGGGCCCTACAACCTCCACCCGCGACCATCCCCAGTCGTGCAGCACCAACCAGCAGCATCGCACACTGCCTGCGCCCTTTTGGCCACCGTCCAAAATCATGCACGACACAACAGGAGTTGCACAAAGCTGCGCTACAAGCCTTCGCCGCTGCGCGTAGCCCAACCATCACGCACGATGCTCGCCACTTTTATGTAGCTGTCGGGCACTACTACAGACATTGCCACTCGCGTGCGTCCTCGCCCATCGCAGCACCGCCCACATTCGCAGACGACCAGCACCCTTGGGGAGGAAAGAGACGCGGCCAAAATGCCCACGTAGAGGTTGCGAACAAGAAGGAGTGCGACAGAACCCTAGCCATCGCCAATCACATCCACCAACTTTTGATTGCTTCTGCGCCTTCCTCTGGTTTGCCAGAACCTGGTAGCTTGCCAGAAACACATGCAACAACCATGAAAATTTGGCACGGCCCAGCCACGTGAGGAACCCTAAATTTCCTTCACGCTGCCGCCACCCTTCTGCTGCACTATCGTCCGTTGTCGGTGACCGCTGTCTGACTGGTGGGTGGTGGTTGGTTGCTGAACTATTACTGGAAATCTTGTTCTTCATCTTCATCTTGGTTTTTGAATATTTTTTACAGATTGAAATAAAAATACAGAAGAAATAGTTATAGATCTATTACATATTTATCCCTTTAAATCTAACCATGCATTTTCTTGTGGTGAAAAACAAAAACCAAAACAAGAAGGCCACGAGAACAAAAACCATTCACAACAATTCAAATCCATCCACAATAAATATAAACAGACATATTTATTCAATCTTAATTTATTTAAGACAGAGCCTAAAAATCCAAATCAGACTCTAATACCAATTGTAGGAACTGAGTCCACAATAGACAATGTGAGTTGTCATTTATTTCTTTAGCCGTTCGGATCATTCTTAGGGTATCAAAAACAAATCATATTGAATAAATCAGGCGAACCCTATACATGCTCCTAATATATAATTGCAGTGGATAGATCTCCAGAATATCTAAACTCCAGCTTCTAATCTGTAGATCTGGATTGGAGATGGCAAGAATGAAGTAGATTTGGATGTGGGATCAATCAAAGCTATTGTGTTCTAACAAATCTGATTTATGATCTATTCCTTTGCTCCTCAAAAATCTGGTGAGGATACGCTACCGAGTTGAATCAAAACTGGAGAAGTCAATCACCTTCTCCTTTTGATCAGTCGTCGCCCCTCTCTCTCTTTTCTCTCAATATTATGTGTTGAATATTAAATCACACATTGTGTGTATTGATCAGATAGAGAGAAGGGCTTATATAGTGCTAGTGTTTGAAAACCCTAACCCTAATGGGCTCTGAGCATTTTGTGGGCCAGACCATGGACCAAATGCATATAATATAGTGGGCCCTCCTTATTAATTAATTCCATATCCAACCCAGAACATAATTTATCAATTTTTCTACGGAGTGTTGCTTTTTACTGAACCAGCTGATTAGCTTGTGTCCAAGGAATTGGCAAGTCCCACTCGTACTCTTTCAATCAATTCAGCATCCTTCAAAGTTTGAGTCTAAATATCTAATGAGTGTTAGATCATCTGCTCTGGGATACCAAATCCGGAGTGACTATGTCCCTTTCAAGTATTTGACAATCCTTCGCGCGCACTCCATGTGTGATTTCTTTGGATTTGCTTGATACCTAGCACACACACCTACAACATATGAAATATCTGGCCTGTTGGCCGTTAGATATAGCAATTACCTATTATACCTCAACATGATGTTGGGTCAACGGATTCGCCTTCTTTATCCAATGATATTTGACATGCAGTGCTCATGGGAATCCGTAGAGTCTTTGTCTTCTCTGGACAATATTTGCTGATGAGATGCTTTGTATACTTCTTTCGATGAATGAAGATCCCATCACTGGATTGTTGAACTTGTAGACCTAAGAAGTAGGACATCTTCCCCATCATGCTCATCTGAAAATGATTCTGCATAAGCTGAGGAAATTTTTCACAAAGGGTTAGATTCTTAGAGCGAAATATAATATCATCCACATATATTTGAACAAGTAAGATGTCTTTAACATCCTTGATCAAGAAGAGTGTTCGGTCGATCTTCCCCTTCCTGAATCCATTATCTAGTAGAAATTGTGATAGCGTCTCGTACCAAGCTCTAGGGGCTTGTTTCATGCCATACATAACATTTCTCAACTTGTACACGTTTTTACCTCGTTCAAAACCAGGAGGTTGCTCCAGGTAGACTTCCTCCTTTAATTCACCATCTAAGAATGCAATCATAACGTCCATCTGAAACATAGTAAAACCATGGTGAGCTGTGATAACTCTCCTAAATAGTTATTATTTTGTTTCAAACTTAGTTAAATATGATTTAGAATAGTCTTGTTTCATAGGATAATTAGGAAAATATAGGTAAATTTGTGAAGTTATCTAGTTTAAGCTATATTGTGTGTTTTGTACTATTTATGAGTTTTTGCGAAGGAATTGTTCAAATAGTACCACAAGTCCTATCATGCTGGAGCACAACAAGTGCATGGTGAAAAGACGCAATGTTACAGCATGTGAACGGCATGGTTCGAATACTGTTGAGCAAAATTTGGGACCACAACAGACAGGGTCTTTGCACTTTTCGAATCTTGTCCCAAAAGCGGGACAGATGTCAACCAGGAGGACCGCCAGAGTTGGAAGGTAGATTGGGGATCCACGTGTAGATCTGGGATGAAGCGGAACTGAAAAGAAGGATTTATTTTGGAAAAAGAGTCAAGGACGAAGAAAAATATAGATGGATTAGAGACAAAGGACAACACACAGTAATCGAGGTGTGCATGCAAGGAAGAATTGTGAGTTCATGCGGAGTGAAGTTGAAGCTGTGAAGAATCTGGATCATTTTTAGCTTTATTTTCAGTTTTAGTTAATATTTTGCATAGCAAATGGTTAGAGATATGAATTCGGATGCCATTTTCTATCTTTCTTTTGCAAGCATGAGCTAAACTCTTTAAGTTTGGGTTGTTAACTGGTTTTTCTACATGAATATATGCTGAAGTTGTTCTTCTATTGAATCTGGTATTTGATCTCGATTTTGGTTTGTTTGTTTACCTAAACACGACAGTGGCAGGTAAAAATATCATCTATTGAGACCGATATGAGAGGTTGAGGGAATCATGATCAATCTTGAGTTCTAGTGTAGGAATGCATAGAATCGAAGACTTGTAATGGTGTGTTGGAAAGTAAAACTTATCATAGACATATGAGGTTTAGCAAGAAAATACAAATTTAGTACCGTGGAAACAGGCTAGACAAAGAAAAGTGCGGTAACAAGAACCAGAATCGATGTCTGAACAATGCTGCAGCATATAGGAAAGCAGATAACCAATAGTTGGCAACCCAAGTGTATTTCATTATCTTGTTAACCCATATTTGAGCATTTTATGATTATATTGTGGGAAGAAACATTATAACTTGCCTTAGAGTTGTTTGGTTTTATTTTATATGCTTTTATGTTATTCTAGATTAGGATAAATCACAATTGCACCGTTAATTACAAACAATTTGATGTGCACAGCTCACTTTTGCTCCCTTGGGTTCAATATCTGGACTTAGATATGTATTACTTGTTAGGACATACGTGCACTTGCATATAGTTATCATAGCTACTAGCACAACACAAAAAGTTTTTGGCGTCGTTGTCGGGGAGTGATTGATATTGAGTCTGAATGCTATTGTACTGTTTGAACATACATGTGCAGTTAGTTAACTGAAGTTATAGGAATAGAAGGAATAGAAGGAAGCAAAAGGCTAGGAAGATGGCTGAAGAAGTCCCTGGAAGAAACGAGCATGAGCAGCCAAGGGATGTAATTAATCATGCTGTTGATAGAGACAGGATAATCAGAACATATACAGCACCAAGGTTCTTGGAGTTCAATCCAGGGGTTGTGAGACCAAAAGTTTAAGCATGACACTTTGAATTGAAACCGGTGATGTTTCAAATGCTGCAGAGTTTGGGACAGTTTGGGGGACAGGCTATAGAGGATCCACATTTGCATCTGAAGTCTTTCATGGAAATTTGTGATAATTTCAAGCTACAAGGAGTTACACCTGAGGCCTTGAGAATGCGGTTATTCCCTTTTTCTTGAAGGGATAGTGCTAAAACCTGGCTCACTAACCTGCCACCAGGGTCTATAACCACTTGGAATAAGCTAACAGAGACCTTCTTACTGAAGCATTTTCCTCCAACCAGAAATGCTCGATGCCGGAATGCAATCATGTCATTTAAGCAAGAGGATGAATTTGTGCGTGAAGCTTGGGAGAGATTTAAAGAGCTGTTGAGAATGTGCCAAAATCATGGGATACCCTATTGTATTCAAATGGAGATCTTTTACAATGGCTTGACTGGAAATTCAAGGATGATGATAGATGCCACGGCTGGAGGAGCATTGCTGGACAAGACATACAATGAAGCTTGTGAAATTTTGGACAAAGTAGCTGCTAACAATTATTTTTGGGCTAATTCTGGGGCACCAACTATTTCTACTCCTAAGGTAGCAGGGGTGCTTGAAGTTGACCCGTTGAAAGCTCTGACCACACAAATAGAGGCTCTAGGAGCAACTATGAAGAGTATTGAGAAAAATACCAGCCCAGTTAAAGCTGCTCTAATGCTTGTAGAGACTTCAATGTTGTTGAGTTGTATTTATTGTGGAGAGGCACACCAATTTGAGGAATGTCCATCAAACCCAGCGTCGGTTTGTTATATGGGAAACATAAATTAACATCATCAGACTAATAACCCTTATTTGAATACTTATAACATCAGATGGAGGAAATATCCAAACTTTTCCTGGTCTGGACAAGGGCATCAAAATGTTGCAGCAAGGGAGCAGCACTATAACAAAGGAGGCTATAATCAGTAAAAAGTCTAGAAGCACCACCTCCTAAACAAGAGAAAACTATGGAGAAAATGATGAAGGAGTTTATGACTTAAAACGAAGTGTGGCTGAAAAATCAAGATGCTCTCATTCAAAGACAAGCATCTTCCTTAAGGCATATGGAAGTGCAAATGAGACAACTAGCGAATGAATTAAGGAGCAGACCACCAGGATCTTTGCCCAGTAACACTGAGAATCCAATGGGTGGAAAGGAGCAGTGTAAAGTTGTTACATTGCGAAGTGGAAAACAGTTTGAAGAGAGACAGGCTGAAAACTTGGAAGCAGGAGAAGGATCATCATCAGGGACTGATGTAATCAAGGAAAATTTACAAAAAGAGAAGCTGCTGGAGAAGAAAGACATGTCTTCTAAGTCGAGGGTGGAAAAGGATCCTGTAGAGAAGCCGGTAGAAATGTCTGAAGGGAATACCTCTAAAGCTAAGAGGAAGTCTGGTTTGGATGAGTACGATTATGTACCACCTCCAACTTATCCAGTCAGATTCAAAAAGTAGAAAGAAGAAAAGCAATTCAAAAATTTCTGGAAATGCTGAAACAAATCCATATCAATGTTCCATTGGTAGAGGTACTCGAGCAGATGCTAACCTATATGAAAATTTTGAAAGACATCCTGTCGAAGAAAAAGAGACTGAAGGAGTTTGAAACAGTCTTATTGTTTGAGGAAGTAGGTGGACCTTCAAGAAGACAAATCCCAGCTAAGTTGAAGGATCCAGGAAGTTTTATTATTCCTTGTTCTATTGGAGGCCGAGATGTGGGTAGGGCATTATGCGACTTAGGAGCAAGTGTGAATTTGATGCCATTATCAATATTTCAAAAGTTTGGAATAGGAGGGGCTAGACCTACCACTATATCTCTGTAGTTGGCTGATAGGTCCACTGTCATCCTGAAGGAAAGATTGAAGATGTACTTGTGAGGGCAGATAAGTTTATATTTCCTGCAGACTTTATCAATTTAGATTATGAAGCAGATAGAAAGGTACCTATTATTTTAGGAAGACCATTTTTTGCCACAGGGAGAACACTTATTGATGTAGAAAAAGGGGAGCTGATTATGAGAGTACAAGACGAACAAGCTACTTTTAACTTGTTCGATGCTATGAAGGTCCATGATGCTTTTGAAGATTGTTGTTCTGTGGGAGTTCTGGAGTCAGCAATAGAAGAATTTACTGTGGAAAATCATTCTGGAAAAGAAGATGGTATTGAGGAATCACCAAGTGAAGCTGCAGCATGGGTAGAGCAAGGGCAAAAGTTTGGGGGAGTGAGGAAACCATTTGAGCCATTGGATTCGCTATCTAGAGAGATCAAGGAATCTAAGTCATCTATGGAGGAGCCTCCAGAATTAATTTTGAAACCCTTGCCTGCTCACTTGAAGTATACTTACTTGGGTGAATCAGATACATTGCTAGTTATCATAGCAGCAAATCTGAAGGAAGAAAACGAGCAGAGCTTGCTGGAACTGTTAAAAAGGCATAAAAGAGCAATAAGATGGACTATATCTGACATCAAGGGAATAAGTCCTACAATTTGTATGCACTAGATTTTAACAGAAGAAGGAAACAAGAATTCCATTCAGCCACAAATGAGGTTAAATCCCAACATGAAGGAAGTAGTAAAGAAAGAAGTTATCAAGTGGTTGGATGCGGGCATCATTTTCCCCATCTCTGATAGTTCTTGGGTAAGTCCGATGCAGTGTTTTCCCAAGAAAGGAGGAGTTACAGTGGTCCAGAATGAGAACAATGAGATGATTACAACTAGGACAGTGACCGGTTGGAGGATTTGCATTGACTACAGGAAGCTAAATGATGCAACAAAGAAGGATCACTTTCATTTACCATTTGTAGATCAGATGTTAGATAAATTGGTTAGGCAGGAGTTTCATTGCTTCTTGGATGGGTATTCAGGGTATCATCGGATAGCAATAGCCCTAGAACATCAAAGCTTAACTACATTTACTTGCCCTTATGGAACGTTTGCCGTTAGGAGAATGCCTTTTGGACTGTGCAATGCTCCAGCAACTTTCCGGCGTTATATGATTGCCATTCTCTCAGAGATGATAGTTCATGGATGACTTCTCGGTGTTTGGGGAAGACTTTGAGGCATGCTTAGATAATCTGGAAAAGGTTTTGAAGCTGTGCAAAAAGTCACAGTTGGTGCTGAACTGGGAAAAATGTTGTTTCATGGTACAACAGGGTGTGGTTCTAGGACACAAGATATCCAAAGCTAGAATGGAAGTTGATCTGCCCAAGATTGAGGTGATAGAAAAAATGGCTATACCAAATTCAGTCAAGGCAGTTAGAAGCTTTCTTGGGCATGCAGGATTCTACAAAAGATTCATAAGAGATTTCTCAAAAATTGCCAAACCTCTATCTGCATTACTTGAGAAGGACAAGAAGTTTGAGTTTTCTCCATAGTGTATGGAAGCCTTTTTAAAGCTGATTTCTGCCTTGGTTTCTGCACCAATTATGCAACCACCAGATTGGAATTCTCCATTTGAGCTGATGTGTGATGCCAACAATTATGCTTTGGGAGTTGCTTTGGGATAGAGGAGAGAAAAGATTTTCAAGGTGATTTATTATGCAAGTCTAACCCTTGATAGAGCTCAAAAAAATTATACAACCACAGAGAAAGAACTATTAGCTGTGGTGTTTGCCTTTGATAAGTTCAGGTCCTATTTAGTAGGTTCTAAGGTGATTGTCTATACAGACCATTCAACAATCAAATACTTAAAGGCAAAGAAAGATTCCAATCCAAGGTTGATTAGATGGATATTATTGCTGCAAGAGTTCGATATGGAAATCAGAGATAAGAAGGGGACCGAGAACCAAGTAGCAGATCATCTTTCAAGATTGGAAAATCCCAATGGAGAAGAAGAGATTGAGCAATTAAATGACAAATTTCCACACGAGCAGCTGATGAGATGTGAAGAGGAAGCCCCATGGTATGCAGATATAGCCAACTACTTGACAACTGGGAGGAAGCCATATGGAATGAATGGGCAGCAGTTGAAAAAGTTCATTCATGACACAAAGTATTTCTACTGGGATGATCCAATTTCGTACAGACAAGGATCAAATCAAATTTTCAGAAAATGTGTACCATAGAAGGATGTGCAGGCAATTCTGGCAAGATGCCATGCTGCAGCATACGGAGGACATTATGGTGGACAGAGAACTGCAACAAAGGTACTACAGTCAAGCTTCTTTTGGCCTAATGTTTTTAAAGATTCGTATTCATTTGTGTTAGAGGGTGGGAAACTTGCCTACTAGGAATGCAATGCCATTGAACAACATAGTTGAGGTGGAATTGTTTGATGTGTGGGAAATGGATTTCATGGGTCCCTTTCCAATGTCTTTTGGGAATGAATACATTTTGTTAGCAGTGGATTATGTATCTAGATGGGTTGAACCATGTGTTTGTGCCCATAATGATTCAACCACAGTAATGAAGTTCCTTCACAAGAACATTTTTACCAGATTTGGCACACCGAGAGCTTTAATTAGTGATGAAGGCACCCATTTCATCAATAAGAGTTTTTCAGCAATGTTGGCCAAGTATAATGTTACCCACAGAGTTTCTACAGCTTATCATCCGCAGACTAATGGATTGGCAGAGCTTTCCAACAGAGAAGTGAAGAGTGCACTAGAAAAGGTAGTGAATGTTACCAAGAAAGATTGGTCTAAACATTTAGATGATCCACTGTGGGCCTACACAACTGCATATAAAACTCCTTTGGGAATGTCACCTTATAGGTTAGTTTTTGGAAAGGCCTATCACTTACCTTTGGAGTTGGAACATAAAGCATATTGGGCAACAAGAAGGTTGAATTTGGATCCAAAGGTTAGTGGTGCAAAGAGATTTTTGCAACTGAATGAGCTTGATGGATTAAGATTGCAATCATATGAAAATGCCAAACTGTACAAGGAGAAGGTTGAGAAGTGGCATGACAGTAAGATCTAAGAGAGGAAGCTTGAAGAAGGACAGAAAGTACTATTGTTCAACTCTAGGTTGAGGTTATTTCTAGGGAAGTTGAAATCTCGGTGGTCATGACCTTTCACAGAGGCCAAGGTGTACCCGCAAGGAGCTGTGGATTTGAAGAATGAGGATACTGGGGAAACATTCAAAGTGAATGGAGCTAGGGTGAAGCATTATCATGGTGGGAGCATAGACAGAGAGAAGGCTTCCATTCCCATTGAAGAGACTTAAGCACTAGGACCCCTGATCCAACACAAAAATTTCACGAAGACACAATTGCATTGGTTCAAGGAGAATTTTTTTTAGTTTACTGCAATTTTTTTTATTTAATTACAAGTAAGTCTTTAGTTAATTTTTGTTTCTTGTTTGCTGTAGCATGTAAATAGCATGACTTTAATATTGTAGGTAGATGAATTTCGTGCATTAGAGTAAATTTAGATTTATTTCCTTGTTTTAGAATCTTTTATAAATCTATGTTTATAATAGATTATTAAAAAAAAAAGAGGAAAAATTACCTTTGTTAATTTAATTAAGAATTTCTTTTGGCAGGGAATGGACACATGGAAGAAAACTAACCGCTGAAAATTGTCTGCTGACGTTATTGGAGGCAGACTTACCTTTTGGCAGGTTTCTTGTGGTGGTTAAATGATTCGAATTTCTTAATGTGTTGTTTCAAAGGAAGTCTAAAGGGTTTTTACTATTCTTATATATTAAATCACCCTGTTAAATATCTCTGCACCCAAAAGAAAATTTACTTTGTTAAGCATTCGTGTGAAGAAAGAAAAGCATAAATAGAGTTCTGAAGGATAGTGGAATTGAATAAAAATTGTAAGAATCTCTTCCTTTTCATTGTTCATTTAGCATTGTGGTCGAAATTTGGGAGTAAATATAGAGGAAAGTGCGGCTAACGGTAACTCGAATTTATGATTTTGCATAAATTTTTGTTGAAAAACTGCATTGCTCTGGAGATTGTCTGGTGTTTTCTGTGAATTTCGTGTCAGGGAAGCATGTGGGGGTATAAATTTATGATGGGTAGTTGATTTTTAGGGTGAGAATGTGCTATGCTACACGCATGCGAGACTGTAAAAGGGTGTTAGTTGGGTTGCTTGAAATCTTTGATTCGAGTAAAGAAAATTACTTAAACCCATTATTTTTATTGAGTTTGTGAACGAAACTTTCTGAACATCATACTGAAGCATAAAGTTTGGGGGAGGGTATTTTCTTTACTGGAATAATTTGTGGTGAGAGAGATTTTATGTTGGAGTAAAGTGTGATTTCTCTGTGCACTAAGAATGTGAAGTTATTTTTTCCTATTTTCTTGGGTAAAGTGCAGAGAAACTATTGATGAAGACAAAAAAATCCTGGGAAAAGAAGGCCTGGATTAGCAGAGGAGAGTCCAACCCGTAGTCCAAAGAAAGGGGAACGGAGCCAGCAAAACCAGTGCGAAGATCAGGCCGAACTGCTTTGGCCACCATGGCTAGCAGGAATGCTAAACTCCCTCAAAAAAGCATGGAAAATCCAGTAGAAATCCAAGAGGAAGCAACACCAGTTTTGAAGAACAGAGCACAGTTAGAGAAGTCAAAGAAAGCAAAGGCAGATCCTTTGCAAAAGTTGGTGGAGGCTGCTGAAAAACTGCGAGTGTCAGAGGAAAAGAAAGAGAAGGCAGTAGAGAGTAAGAAGTCTACGCCATCATTGTCAAGTGCAAAGAAGAATAAATCAACTTCAGCCAAGAAAGAGCCGGAGAAATTAGTCTCGAGAGCCCAACCAAAGAAAACAACTACACTAGTAAAAGAATCCAGACAAAAGAAGGTTGAGGACAAGAAGCAGTTGGAAGAAGAAAGCTCTGGAAAAGAAGAGGTCGATGATGCGGAACAAGAAGAAGAAACAGTAAATGAACACCAAGTTTATAGTGGTCCGAACAACTGTTCTACGTCCACTCTTTAGTCCACTTGACTGGAAATCCACAAAGATTGATTACAAGATCAGGCTTGATCTCTAACTGTGAACAGCTACTCCGTTTGATCACCGCGCACCATAAATCACCTCGGTCATCAATTTTCTACTTGACACTCTATTGGTCCCTTATGATCAGAGTCATCGTGGTTACAGTAGAGTACACACACGAAATGCAGCGGAATAGATTGCATTTTCTTGTATATGGATTATTTTCAACTTAGTTTTTGATTAAGGTTTTCTTAGGTAACCCTTTTAAGTTATACGCTAGTAACGTGGTTACTAGGTTTTAAAATTTAGTAGCTCGAGAAGCAGTAACGACAAAACAACACATAGTTTATAGTGGTTCGATCAAATGATCTATGTCCACTCCTTAGCCGAATCGCTAAGAATTTTACTAGAAAGTATACGGTGTACAAAGAGTGGCCTCTCCTGTTAAGCAACCAGCCTCTTAAAGATCTGTCTGTTTTACGGCTATTTTCCGATACCCCAAACTTCCCTGGTGTAGTTCCGGCTGAGTCAAGGGTGCACCTTCGTAAAACTCGCTTTCACCACTTTCTTTGGAGTAGTTTAAAGTTCCCTCCGAACTTCGTGTGTGCTCGGCTTCAGTGCCCGCCTTAATCAATTTCTTCACAAGAAATTGACTGCTGGATGCTCTCCTAAAAAGGAAAGTGATCCCAATGATTGAGGATTCTTGAACCAGTTCAAGAATCACTCAGACGAATGTCAGACGTAGTAAGACACTCGGAGTGTTGAAGGGCTTTGAGTATCTCTGGATTGTGCCTTTTAACTGGACTGCTCTCTTGCCTTTTTGCTTTTTGGATTCTTTTGTATATCGTGTTTCTAGTTAGAGAGTGAGCAGCACCTGCATCGTCTTTTGACTTCCCTTTTATAGTTAGGATCTTGAAGTTTGGGTCGATAGATCTGTTTAGACACAACGGATCTTTCTCCTTAAATGCGGGTAGCTAATTATTGATTTTTCTGCTTTCTGACAGGCTTTTCCGTCCTACTTCTGACATGGCTAAACGTCGCGCGTTGGTCAGAATGGCGGTGTAGTAGTCCTTCTGTTTTGCTTTGTTGAGCTTCTGCTAGTACGGGATGCTGGATCTCTTTCAGCATGCTTTTGATCTTCTTGCACAGCGAGTACTTTGTCTGCTACTCTGATTTGATCTGCTAGCATCTTCAGCGGTCAAGGATGTGTTTGTCGAATGCTGATCTCTTTAGCATTCTTGATTCGCACAGCCTTCAGCATTGTTCGATGTTTGCTGAGATATTTCAATTGGCCTATTCTATTACAACACGATGTTTTAACCTATACAGGACATTACATCGGATGCTAAGCTATGCTAAGGTTCAACAATGATCGACCGTCTACTAAGGTTTGATCCAACAAAACCTTTTACAATAAGAACCTAGGGGTAATTTACAAGTATTTTCCTAACAATTTCCCCCTTTTTGGTGCGATCAAAGCTTTTAAAGGATTGCTGAGACTTAGCTTAGTGATTAAAAACAAAATTGCATGTAAAGCATTCAGCAAACATTAAACATCTTCCGTTGAGTATATACAGAAAGTGTATATCAACTATTGTTCATACTTGGAGAATCAGAATTCAGAAGAAAAATATGAAAACCGACAGGACAAAGGTTTAGAGAATGACCTTAATTCTGAGCATCTGGTGGAGGTTTTGGCTTTTCAAGAGATTCAACTTTCTTCATTGTCATGGCCATTAGTTTCTCCATCTGTTCAATCTGTGCCCGTTGTTCTTCTCTTTGTTGTTCTGCTAGCTTCATTCTTCGTTCCATCATTGTTTGTTCGAATTCTTTTTCTTTCAGTATCAGCTCGGCTTCCTCTGCTTTTATCCTTGTTGTTCAGCAATCCTTCTTTCTTCCCCCTCTTTGAGAGCATCCAAAATAGAGGTGGTGAAAGACTTGTGTGCGTCAAGGTTGTCGTGGAGAGTCATCACATTAGATTGTACCGTAGACACGGTTTCTTTGACATGTGTGATTTTGGTGGTGACTTATCCAACTTGTTGCTGAACTTCTGAGACAGAGGTTTTCACGCCCGAGATTGCACCGCGGACTTCAGCAACCTCTTTCAGGACTTCTTCATTGAATCTGGCTTGCTGGATATCGCGTTGATGCAGGGCGTTGTTAAGAATGTTGACAAAAGATTGGAAGCTTACTTGGACTGGTTCAGCGTCGATGGGTTTATCAGAGAGAACTATTTCTGTACCGCCTGCTAATGAAGTAGCTGCCCCATCTTCGCTTTCCACTGTACCAATTTCAGAAGCTTGTGTTGCTGCGTCAACTCTTTGTGTGACAACATCAAGAGCTACATTGGTAGCTACTTCCAAGGAGTCACTCATAGTATGCAGTCCAAGAGTTGAATCAGAACCTTGAGATTCAGAGACATGATGTTGGGAAAATTATCAAAGTTTCCCTTCCCCAGTTGATAGCTTAGATCTTTTGATTTGGTGTTTAAGTGTTTTGGTGGATCAAATCCTAAGTCCTACCAGCGTCAGTGTTGTCTCTAGAATAGCTCTAGTCTCAAATGTAAAGTCCTGTTTAGGTCTTTTGAGTTGTAAGTCGTAGCTGATCAAGACTCATGCTGGCTACTGTTCACCAGCATGAGATGTGCTTACCTGTTGAGAGAAGTCTCACCAGCAGACGACTGACAGCCCCATGCTGACACTGTTCATCAGCGTGGAGTCAAGAGCTAATGACTGGCTACTGTTCACCAGTTGGGAGGATTTCACCAGCAGGAGGCTGACAAATCCTACCAGCAGAATACGTGTTCTGGCTGACACTATTCACCAGCAGTGAAACCACCAGTCATGGGAGATTCCAAGGGTTAACATCCAGACAAATTGGTAGACCTTGATTGTGCTAAGGAAAGTCACCAGCAGAGACTGCCAGCACAGGATCACCAGAATGATCTACCAGTCGGATGTTACCAGCAGAATTCAAGATTCACTCTCCCAGCATCTTAGAGACAAAAGGAAGATTCGTCTGAGGAATATACTGACAAAGTAAGACTTTAAGGAAGGATATCCTTAAAGTATATCAGTTCAAGACACCAGTTCTGATTCCTCGTACTGACGAATAGAGCCGTTCTGACACAAAGAGGTCTGTGTCAGAAAAAGCGGACACAAGCATGGCGCTTTCCGGAAATTCCTACCTGCCGCCGTCAGAAGGACATGCGCGGACAGAGACCATTCCGGATGTGTCCAAACGGCTAGAATATTTGAATGGGATCCCTCGGCTATAAATACCTGGGATCCATCAACATTCAATGTTCTTGGCAAATTCTTCACCTACCGAAAGACTGAAATTTATTACGCTCAAGCAAGTAAAAGCATACAACTTTCGAGGCCTCTCTAAAGGCTATCCGTGTGTTGATTTATTCAAACACGAGACTTCAAGCTTCCAGCTTGTAAGTTACAGACCTCGCTTGGTGTTCTTTCTCTTTCTGAGGAAGAACATAGCAGCTCCAGAGCCAGCCAGCTCTTGAGTTATTACGGGCAGTTTGCCGTAGAGGATTCACGTTCTTGGGAGAACTCAACACCCAACCAGTCAGAGGAGGAGATTAAAGTGACGTGCTTGCACTCCATCCATCTGACGAAGAGTTGAAGAAGGACAAGGACCGGGAGCGGTTGATCCAGTGGACTGGTAGACGGGGCATCTACCAGCTGGAGATAGATCGTAGGACTCTTTGTACCGGATTACTCTTATAGTGAATTTCCAGTGAGTCGACTGGAGAGTGGACGTAGATCAGTTGATCGAACCACTATAAAAATCCTTTGCCTTTATCTGCTTTCAGTATTTAAATTTGTATTTGAAACCCAGCACTCAAGTGCTGGTGTATATCTGAAAACTGATAACTGTGCAAACTAGGCTTAAAATATTCTAAGTGTTGAGCTATCAGCTGACCAGCCAGTCAGCCAGCCAGCTGAGCAACCAGCAGGACAGAGTGCAAGTTAGACTTATAAGTTCATTATTTCCGCTGCGTAACGTTATACACTCTGATAAACCGGGACCAACAAGTGGTATCAGAGCCAGGTTCTTACAGACCGTTCGTTTCTGTGTCGCTTAGAACCGAGATCCATTTTCCTTGCACCTTGTTTGTCTGTTTGATTAGCTCAGGTACATCAAGATGAATAATCCAAAGCTACTCGAGTACGGGACTGTGAAGCATGATATATGGCGAAAGAGGTCGCTCATCTCTCTAAAGAGCATCCATCCAGAGATGAAAGATGTGCTAGAGACAGGGCCGATTGAGATCACCATGATACAGCACCAGCTAGGAGATCGTCCAGCTGCTGTGATCCCAAAGCCTCAAAGTGAATGGAACGCCGAAGACAGGAAGCGGAATCAGTTGGATTCCATTGCTCACGAGCTGATCCTGGCTTCTCTTCCTAAGTCGCTGATGGAGGAAGCCCTCCAGTTTGATAATGCCAAGGGAGTATGGGATTATCTTGATAGTCTATGTCAAGAAACTGACCAAATGAAACGCAACAAATTGCAGGTTGCAGTGGACAAATATGAGTCCTTCCAGATGCTGACTGGAGAAACCATCAAGGAGATGGAGGCGAGATTCAACGCCATTGTCAGCGAGCTGAAGTCTCTGGGCAGAGAGTACGACAATGCTGATCTTAACTCGAAGATCCTGTCCAAGATGCCTAAAGAAGATTGGTTCGTGAAGACGACAGCTCTGAAGGAAAAGGACCTGTCCAAGATGACTCCCAAGGAGTTGTTTGCTCAGTTGCAGGCACACGAGTGGGACATCCAGATGGTGAATAAGAACGAGGCCATCAGGAATGTTGGATCCCCCAGCGTTAAAGCTCAGGACGAGGCGTACTTCGTCAAAAAGGACTTCAATTGGAAGCACAAGAAGCCCTTCCATGCTGAGAGACCCGCTGTACAGCACAACCAGCCGAAGGAGATCCAGTCCGCATCAGGATCTCATTCCAAAGGCGGCGAGAGCTCTATCGCTGAACTAGAGCAACAGATGAAAAGACTGGCTTTCCTTCTGGAAAAAGCCAAGTCAAAACAGGGAGTTTCTTCTAGCTCATCTGACGGAAAATTTGTCAAGAGAGCTCCTCGTGCTTGTTTTCAGTGCCAATCCCCTGATCACTTAAAGTTTGAATGTCCACAGGTGGACAAAACTGAGAGGGAAAGGCTGAAGAAGCTCTTTGAAGAGCGTGCTTCCAAGGCTGTTGCCAAAGCCATGCTGACCAGGACGGAGGTGCCCGACATACCCGATCATGATGATGGGGAGTTTGAGTCAGATGGAGAGTCAGAAGAAGAAGCTCTCCTGGCATTTATGGCAGCTCTCGGAGAAGAGCCAGCTGAAGAAGATGCTGAAGATGAGGAACAACTGGCACTTGCTGCTGACAATGAGGTACAATCAGTTCCTCAATTGCATATCATGCCAGTACAAATCATAGACGATTCTGAGTCGCATTGCTCCGACTCAGAAGATGTCACTTTAGATGTTCTTCAGCATGAATTTTTAAAATTTTATGAAATAAAAAATGTTTTGGCTGGTGAAAATGCTTCGCTGAAAGGTCAAATCACTGTTTTGACCAGTGAGATTGAAATATCGAGGTCCATCAGCGAAGAGCTAGCAAGTTTGAAAAAGGCTCATTCTGAATTGCTCCAAGATTTCCAAATTGCAAAAACTGAACGAGATAACTTTCACAATCTCGTTCTGGAGCAAGAAAATCGAATCAATTTTCTAAATAAAGGCTCAAAAGACTTGGAGGCAGCTCTAAGTCATTGGAGAAAGCCTACTGATAAGTCCGGGTTGGGATTTACAAAAGATTTGAGCATAAATCAACCCGAACAAATCAGTACTCATAAGGGTAAGGGCAAACTGGTAATTGCATCAGCACCAGCTGGTAATACCAGTCAGTCCCGAATGGCTAATCAGCATAGGAACCGTAAGCCCAGATATAGAGGTGAGTCATCACGACAAGAACCTCAACTGGCAAGAACCTCTGCTGACAGGACGCCAGCACACCCCAGGACGCAGACTAAGCCAAAATATTCTAAGGCAAGGAAATCAGCGTCAGCTGCCAGTGGAATCCGACAGCCAGCACCAGCTGTCCAGAGATTCCACGCACAACCTTACAAGTATGCCAGTTGCCAGCATACTTACAAGGGGTTCCAATCTCAGCGGAACACTGAGAGAAGGACATTTCCCGATAGGATGAATACCTATCGGAGGCCTGAGCCCAATCACAAGTTTTATTCAAGGGCTGTGAAGGCTAGCCATGGTGGCTCACACTTTGAGAGACCACAAAGGCATCACAATCAGCCGGAAAAACATTTCCGAGGCTCTCAGCGGAAGAATACTTCCAATGGAGCTACACACACAGCCACACCTTCCAAAACCATGCATTATTTTAGAAGGAAGGGAAAGGCCACAGGTGATGTCAGCAAGGGTAACACCAAGCTGAAGATCACCCAAGTCTGGATTCCGAAAGGAATGATCCAGAGATCTAACCCTGCAGGACCCGCTGATGATCGGGGACCTAAATGATCCTATTTTTCTTGCAGGAACTAGGTCATGCAAGTCAGCTTCAGAGGTCGAGCGAGTGGATCATTGATAGTGGTTGCTCCGCTCATATGACTGGTGAGGAGTTTCTGTTTTCTGAGCTCACCAAGGTCAGAGGACCTCCAGTTATCTTTGGTGATAACTCCAAGGGCCGAGTTATCAGCAAGGGATGCATAGAGAAAGATGATGTGCGTATTGTCAACGTATCTCTTGTCACCAACCTGAAGCACAACCTCCTGAGCATCAGTCAGCTGTGCGACAATGGTTATGCCATTGTGTTTGACAAGTCTGGGTGCCAGATCAAGAATGAAGATTATGGTGAGACCAAGCTGAGAGGTGTCAGGAAAGGAGGCCTTTATGTCGTTGACTGGCAAAGCGGGAAGACTGATACATGCTTTGTAGCCACCAGTTCCATGGAAACTAACTGGCTGTGGCACAAAAGGTTAAGTCATCTGAACTTCAAAACTATTAATTACCTAACCAAGCATGATCTTGTAGATGGTCTTCCCAAGGGTGGGTTCAAGAAGGAAGGAATTTGCAAGGCATGCCAGCAAGGCAAGCAAACCAAGAAGTCCTTCAAGAGCCAGTCACCTGTTTGTCCCAGTACCAGTCAGGTACTTGAGCTGTTACATATGGACCTGTTTGGACCAGTAACGCCGCAAACCATTGGAGGAAGGCGATATTCGCTGGTGGTAGTTGATGACTACTCGCGTTATACATGGGTAAAGCTTCTCAGAACAAAGGATGAGGTGAAGGTGATTCTTCCTGAGTTGATCATCCAAGCTCAGAAACAGAGAGAAGCAGTAGTGAAGCGAATTCGTTCGGACAATGGGACTGAATTCTGCAACGGTCCGCTGATGGATTTTTGCGCGGAGGCCGGGATCAAGCATGAGAGATCTACTCCAAGGCAACCGCAGCAGAATGGACTGGCAGAACGTAGGAACAGGACGCTGAAAGAAGCAGTCCGGTCCATGCTGGCTGAGTCCGGCTTGGGACAGAGTTTCTGGGGAGAAGCGTTGGTGACTGCCTGCTACACTCAGAATAGAAGCGGGATCAACGACAGACTCCAGAAAACTCCCTACGAAGTGTACTTTGGTCGTAAGCCTTCTATAGCTCATCTTCGTGCATTCGGTTCACCATGTTATATCCATAATAATGGGAAGTCGAAGTTAAATGCTTTCTCGCCTAAGGCTGATGAGGGTGTGTTTGTCGGATATGGACATCCCTCTCACAAGGGCTATAGAGTATTTAACAAGACTACCCAGCTTGTGGAAATAACACGCAATGTTGTTTTTGATGAAGCTACTTTAGTGCGCAGGACCTTACGCCAACTGGCTGAAGATGTTCCTGAGGTCGAGGATGTCAGCGACCAGTTGGGCAGGAATTCTTCCGATGCTCAACCAACTGGTTCGACTAGACCTATGAATGGATCATCTTCACAACCAGTTCCCTCAGGTGCCCATCAGCAACCTGAGAGGGTCGGTGATGCAAGTGACCTTGCTGAGACCTTTCACTCAATCTCTCTGAGTAATCCATGCAACAATCTAGGGGGAATCCCTACTGGCCTTTTTGAAGAAGAAGGCAATGATGGACCAGCTGGAATGGATGTTCCAGCTGATGCTGACAACATTGGTGGAGGTTCAGACAATCAGTCAGAAGGTGATGCTGATGAAGTTGTTCCAACTGGTGAAGGTCCAGCACCAGCTGATGTTGCAGCCCCGACTGGTGGAAATGTGGAAGCACCAGTCGTCAGGACAGATGAACCTGTTTCACAGCCGGCACCAGCAGTCGCTGGTCCTCCCAAATGGCTGAGGGATCACCCAACTGATGCTATTCTCGGTGATCCGGAAGGTTCTGTCCAGACTCGACACGGCAGTGCGCTCCTGAGTTGTTTTATCTCTCAAATGGAACCTACTTCCATAGGAGTGGCGCTCGAATCTGCCGATTGGATTAATGCCATGCGAGAGGAGCTTGCAGAATTCACTCGCAATAACGTTTGGGACTTGGTGGAGAGACCATCACATCAGTCAGTGATTGGCACCAAGTGGGTTTTCAAGAACAAGCGAGATGAGAATGGCACCGTGGTCAGAAACAAAGCTCGATTAGTCGCCAAAGGTTACAGGCAGTGTGAAGGGATCGATTTCGATGAGACCTTCGCACCAGTTGCCAGAATGGAGGCGATACGGCTGTTCCTTGCGTATGCAGCGTATCACGGATTCACAGTGTTCCAGATGGATGTGAAGAGCCCCTTCCTGAATGGCGAGCTAAAAGAGGAGGTATATGTCGAGCAACCTCCAGGCTTTGAAGTTGGCACCAAGGTGTACAAGCTGAGAAAGGCCCTGTATGGATTGAAACAGGCGCCCAGGGCTTGGTACGAAACGCTGTCACAATTCCTTACCAGCAATGGATTTCGGAAAGGGAAGATTGATAGGACTCTCTTTCTTCTCAAAGATGGAGGTGACATGCTGATGGTGCAGATCTATGTTGATGACATCATATTTGGATCAAGGAATATAACTCTCTGTGAGAAGTTTTCTCAACTGATGCAGACATCATTTCAGATGAGTATGATGGGCAAGTTAACATACTTTCTCGGACTCCAGGTCCAGCAGTCAGCTGATGGAATTTTTATCAGCCAGCGGAAGTATACGAAGGACTTGATTCAAAAGTATTGCCCAGAGAAAACTAAGTCCCTCAGAATACCTATGAGCACCAGTTGTCAAATATTCCTTGATGAGCAAGGTGAATCAGTTGATCCTACCATTTACCGAGGAATCATTGGATCACTTCTCTATCTCACAGCCAGCAGACCCGACATTTCTTATTCAGTCGGAGTGTGTGCCAGATTTCAAGCCAATCCGAAAAGGTCACACATGGAAGCTGCAAAGAGGATAGTGAAATATCTGAAGGGGACTGAATCTCTTGGAATATGGTATCCCAGAAATGATGAGCTTACACTCATTGGATATTCAGATTCAGACTTCGCTGGATGCCGTATTGACCGAAAGAGTACCAGTGGTACGTGTCAGTTTCTAGGACACAAGCTAATCAGCTGGTTTAGCAAGAAGCAGCACTCAGTTGCTACTTCTACCACTGAGGCTGAGTATGTTGCCGCTGCCAGTTGCTGTGCTCAAGTTATCTGGATCAAGCAACAACTGGAGGACTATGAAGTGGACACTGGCTGTGTTCCAATCTATTGCGACAACAACAGCGCTATGTGCATCACGAAGAATCCGGTTCATCATTCTAGAACCAAGCACATAGATATTCGACATCACTTCATTCGTGATCATGTCGAGAAGAAGGATGTCAGCGTGGACTATATCAGAACTGAAGATCAACTGGCTGACATCTTCACCAAGCCACTGCCAGAAGCAAGATTTAAGGAGTTGTGCATCAAACTCGGTCTTATGGAGATTGATGTGAGCCCCAATGATGAGGAAGAATGAGTCCCAGCTCTCATTCTGCTCTTGATCTTCTGGAGGACGCTGATTACGACTAAGTCCAAGCTCTTAGTTGTTTTTATTTAAGTGGTATCTCTTTCTAACTAGTGGTGTCTACTGGCGGAATCTTGCCAGCATAGGCCATCAGTTGAAGCGAAATTGGGTCCCAGCTCCCAATTCCAAGAGAAGAGAAGTTTATGCGGAATAAAATTGAGTCCAAGCGCTCAATTTTCCATCTTTCCAGTTGCCAGCTGATAACTGATGGAAGTCTGCCAGCAGCAAGTACTATCAGCAAGTGGTATCAGTTGCTAACTGATGAAGAGGCCAACCAGTTAGGGGGAAGTATGCAACTGGTATGTGCAACTGATGACCAGTCATACCAGCTGTCTCAGAAAAGGCGGGATTGTTCAAATCCAAGTAGCGTGTACAGCGCTCAGAATTTAATGCGGCATTTAATGCCACATTTAATGCGCACAGCGTCTGCGCAGTCCGACGTTTGGTAGCCACCAACCGCTTAGCGCCACGTCAGCTACACGACGTAGCCCACGTCAGCACGTCCACGCACGTCGCACAGGAAACCGGGCCTGCTGATGACCGTCGATTCTCGCTTGCTGAGCGTCAATCTTGATCGTCTGATCCTGCATGGACTTGGGTATAAATACCCGATGCCTTTCGACGGAAAAACCTTTTACGATCATTCAATTTCAGAAACCCTACTCTCTCAAGCTTTCCTTAAGATTTCTTCTGAAATTATGGCTTCATCTTCCCGACAACCAGATGATAACCCTCCATCTCCATCTACATCTTCTTCGACTGGTTCACCAGACTTACCAGTCGCAGATGCCCACATGCCTACTTACACTGGCATCACGCAGATGGACGATGTAGATTACACCCTTCCGTTCGCCCGCCTGGTTCAGTTGAACAAACCAGCGACCAGGGCTCAACTTTCAAACGCGCAAATCCGGGCGGCGCAAGTTCAGAAAGAAAAAATTCTGAACGAGAAGCTGGCGCGCAAGAATTTTGGAGCGGAGTTGATCGAGATGATCGACCGGGAAGGCCTTCGACAATATCTGACGGCAAGGCCCGAGACCTTCCATCCGCATATGGTGGCGGAGTTCTATGCACGGGCCGTGATTGCTGACGGGAGGAAGTCTTTCACCACTTCCGTCTTCGGTCATATGATCACTGTCAGCGCCGAATACCTCGCCGACTTGTTCGGATTGAGGAACGAGGGCATGGAGATAGCCACCTACTTCCACAACGATGTAGAGGAGTTCAGGAGGCGGTGGACTCAGTGGAAGAGGGAGGGGGTGACGAGTTTTCGCACTGGAATGCGGAAGTCGGAGATGGACGACTGGTGGCAAATGGTGTGCGACATCGTCGTCAGAATGCTGCAGTGCGAAGTTGGCTCATATGCTGAGTTGAGCCTGCGCAAATTCTCCGTGATGTGCGCGCTGGTGGATGGCGTGGAAGGGAACTGGGCCGAGTTCTTCTTCGGGAGACTGCTGGAGAATGTTGATCGCAACATCAACATTCCAATTGATGGGACGTTCACTCACTCCGTATCCTTTGGGCTGCGGATCAGCCATATCTTGGAGATGGAGATTGGAGATGGAGTGGACCAGGGGGAGCAACTGGTGAGTTCGGATTTCATTCCGCCCACCAAGGAGCAGGCAAAGCTGCCCCGCCCTGACTACCATAAGCCGCGGAGGCTGAGGGGAAAGACAGCAGTCGACCCAGCCACGGTCGTTTCGGAGGAAGAAGAGGAGGATGAGGGGGAACAGGTGCCAGTCATGGCACAGCCGCTGACGGAGGAGGCAAGGGCCGAGTTGAAAAGAAAGATGGAGACCGAGTCTCTTTTTACCCAACTGGAGGAGGCGGAAGTGGAGGCTTCTGGCAGTCGCCCTCAACCAGTTATGAAGGCGCCAGTCACCAAGAAGCCCTCCCGCAAGAAGCCTAAGACTTCCCAGCACCAGCAGCCACCATCAGCTGTGGCATACTACCCCGAGTCTGGGAAAATCTCCATCCCAGTCAAGAAGTCCGTTCTGGGGCTGACTGAGGAGGAGACGCTGGAGAAGATGACTCGCAAGCGCAAGCGAGTCATGACCAAGGTGCAGAAGGCTGAGAAGCACGCCAAGAAGGCAAGGAGTGCCTCCTTGGTGAGGAAGAAGCAGGCCAAGTCAAGGCTCCGGGCTCTGCTGGCGAAGCAGAAGCGAGAGGCGGAGCTGGCGGCCAGGGATGAGCGCTTCGCTCAGATCAAGGCTGAGACTGAGGCCAGGCGCCAGCAGGAAATACAGGAACAACTGAGGCTGGCGACCAGGGGCAAAGGACAAGCGTTCGAATCCACAAGTACAAGGCCACCAGCACCAGCACCAGCACCAGGCGAAATCTTATCTGAAGAAACTTTTGAACGCCTGCTGGTGATGGGCGCTGACAAGGATGTACTATCCCTTGTGGATGAGTACCAGCCGGAGGAGGAAACCGCTGACGTCCCACTGGCCGCGCAAGGGGGTGCCAGTGGAGGAGAAGAAGAGCGGGCGACCACCCCGGTACAACTGGCGAGCTCCTCGGATGCCAGTTCTGAATCCGAGGATGAAGAGGAACCAAAGGCTGAGAAGCCAGAGAAGGAGCCAGCTACGGAGGTGGTGCATCACTCAATGGTGCAGAGGATGGAGCCAAGGGATCTGTTCCCAGACTTTGATGCTAAGGCTCAAGTTTCTGCCAGTCGCCCCCGATCCACAGATGCCTCGACATCAACTTCTGGGCGACCAGCAGCATCCTCAACATCACCAGTTAGGCGTGCACGATCTGAAAGGCGTCCTTACATGCTCTGCATCCAAGAGCATCAACTGGTTGATGAGGATACTTTCCAGGCACGAGTGACAGGAGTGCACCGGTGGGAGCAGCGCGGGGAGATGGCATTTCATAATTCAAGAGTGCCAGAGCCATCTGCATTCAACATCATCCCTCTCAGCGGACTCCCTCACCAGTCGGTATATGCCTCCAGAATCACTGCCTGGTGCCTGCCTCTGCAGCCAGTGGAATATTACAACTCCACTCTCTATGAGTATGCTGAGAACATCGCGGTGGAGGTGGAAAATGCCGTCAACGACGAGATCATATCCAGCTACCGAAGGCTCTGGAGGGTGGATCCGGAACTATGTCTGGAGTTCCGGAGATGGAGAATTTTTGACAGATGCCAGCGCCTGCTGACTGTGGAGAAACGGGCGGTTCTCTATGCCAGGCTGGGTCTTGGCTACTGGAGAGCGGAGGAGGAGTGGGCCAATGCTTTCATGGGCACCGATCCTGAATGCCACCAGCAACTGTCTACAAGGAGGATCCAGCGCCGTTTGCTGAAGATTGCGGAGTATAGGCAGCTGACTGGAAGCTCCGGCCTCCCGCCACGGCAAAAGGTCAAGTTACCTTTTCTCCAGTTCCGCGTCAGCAGTCGGGGGTACCAGCTGACGTACGCGCTCCGACGCCTCAGAGTGCTGGTTACCCTCCCAAGGATCCCTCCCTATC
>JAPKLW010000150.1:183326-299877 GCA_026898455.1 Plectranthus barbatus | reverse complement strand
GTCCGGTCCATGCTGGCTGAGTCCGGCTTGGGACAGAGTTTCTGGGGAGAAGCGTTGGTGACTGCCTGCTACACTCAGAATAGAAGCGGGATCAACGACAGACTCCAGAAAACTCCCTACGAAGTGTATTTTGGTCGTAAGCCTTCTATAGCTCATCTTCGTGCATTCGGTTCACCATGTTATATCCATAATAATGGGAAGTCGAAGTTAAATGCTTTCTCGCCTAAGGCTGATGAGGGTGTGTTTGTCGGATATGGACATCCCTCTCACAAGGGCTATAGAGTATTTAACAAGACTACCCAGCTTGTGGAAATAACATGCAATGTTGTTTTTGATGAAGCTACTTTAGTGCGCAGGACCTTACGCCAACTGGCTGAAGATGTTCCTGAGGTCGAGGATGTCAGCGACCAGTTGGGCAGGAATTCTTCCGATGCTCAACCAACTGGTTCGACTAGACCTATGAATGGATCATCTTCACAACCAGTTCCCTCAGGTGCCCATCAGCAACCTGAGAGGGTCGGTGATGCAAGTGACCTTGCTGAGACCTTTCACTCAATCTCTCTGAGTAATCCATGCAACAATCTAGGGGGAATCCCTACTGGCCTTTTTGAAGAAGAAGGCAATGATGGACCAGCTGGAATGGATGTTCCAGCTGATGCTGACAACATTGGTGGAGGTTCAGACAATCAGTCAGAAGGTGATGCTGATGAAGTTGTTCCAACTGGTGAAGGTCCAGCACCAGCTGATGTTGCAGCCCCGACTGGTGGAAATGTGGAAGCACCAGTCGTCAGGACAGATGAACCTGTTTCACAGCCGGCACCAGCAGTCGCTGGTCCTCCCAAATGGCTGAGGGATCACCCAACTGATGCTATTCTCGGTGATCCGGAAGGTTCTGTCCAGACTCGACACGGCAGTGCGCTCCTGAGTTGTTTTATCTCTCAAATGGAACCTACTTCCATAGGAGTGGCGCTCGAATCTGCCGATTGGATTAATGCCATGCGAGAGGAGCTTGCAGAATTCACTCGCAATAACGTTTGGGACTTGGTGGAGAGACCATCACATCAGTCAGTGATTGGCACCAAGTGGGTTTTCAAGAACAAGCGAGATGATTTTTTTTCCGTGGTCAGAAACAAAGCTCGATTAGTCGCCAAAGGTTACAGGCAGTGTGAAGGGATCGATTTCGATGAGACCTTCGCACCAGTTGCCAGAATGGAGGCGATACGGCTGTTCCTTGCGTATGCAGCGTATCACGGATTCACAGTGTTCCAGATGGATGTGAAGAGCCCCTTCCTGAATGGCGAGCTAAAAGAGGAGGTATATGTCGAGCAACCTCCAGGCTTTGAAGTTGGCACCAAGGTGTACAAGCTGAGAAAGGCCCTGTATGGATTGAAACAGGCGCCCAGGGCTTGGTACGAAACGCTGTCACAATTCCTTACCAGCAATGGATTTCGGAAAGGGAAGATTGATAGGACTCTCTTTCTTCTCAAAGATGGAGGTGACATGCTGATGGTGCAGATCTATGTTGATGACATCATATTTGGATCAAGGAATATAACTCTCTGTGAGAAGTTTTCTCAACTGATGCAGACATCATTTCAGATGAGTATGATGGGCAAGTTAACATACTTTCTCGGACTCCAGGTCCAGCAGTCAGCTGATGGAATTTTTATCAGCCAGCGGAAGTATACGAAGGACTTGATTCAAAAGTATTGCCCAGAGAAAACTAAGTCCCTCAGAATACCTATGAGCACCAGTTGTCAAATATTCCTTGATGAGCAAGGTGAATCAGTTGATCCTACCATTTACCGAGGAATCATTGGATCACTTCTCTATCTCACAGCCAGCAGACCCGACATTTCTTATTCAGTCGGAGTGTGTGCCAGATTCCAAGCAAATCCGAAGAAGTCACACATGGAAGCTGCCAAGAGGATAGTGAAATATCTGAAGGGGACTGAATCTCTCGGAACATGGTATCCCAGAAATGATGAGCTTACACTCATTGGATATTCAGATTCAGACTTCGCTGGATGCCGTATTGACCGGAAGAGTACCAGTGGTACGTGTCAGTTTCTAGGACACAAGCTAATCAGCTGGTTTAGCAAGAAGCAGCACTCAGTTGCTACTTCTACCACTGAGGCTGAGTATGTTGCCGCTGCCAGTTGCTGTGCTCAAGTTATCTGGATCAAGCAACAACTGGAGGACTATGAAGTGGACACTGGCTGTGTTCCAATCTATTGCGACAACAACAGCGCTATGTGCATCACGAAGAATCCGGTTCATCATTCTAGAACCAAGCACATAGATATTCGACATCACTTCATTCGTGATCATGTCGAGAAGAAGGATGTCAGCGTGGACTATATCAGAACTGAAGATCAACTGGCTGACATCTTCACCAAGCCACTGCCAGAAGCAAGATTTAAGGAGTTGTGCATCAAACTCGGTCTTATGGAGATTGATGTGAGCCCCAATGATGAGGAAGAATGAGTCCCAGCTCTCATTCTGCTCTTGATCTTCTGGAGGACGCTGATTACGACTAAGTCCAAGCTCTTAGTTGTTTTTATTTAAGTGGTATCTCTTTCTAACTAGTGGTGTCTACTGGCGGAATCTTGCCAGCATAGGCCATCAGTTGAAGCGAAATTGGGTCCCAGCTCCCAATTCCAAGAGAAGAGAAGTTTATGCGGAATAAAATTGAGTCCAAGCGCTCAATTTTCCATCTTTCCAGTTGCCAGCTGATAACTGATGGAAGTCTGCCAGCAGCAAGTACTATCAGCAAGTGGTATCAGTTGCTAACTGATGAAGAGGCCAACCAGTTAGGGGGAAGTATGCAACTGGTATGTGCAACTGATGACCAGTCATACCAGCTGTCTCAGAAAAGGCGGGATTGTTCAAATCCAAGTAGCGTGTACAGCGCTCAGAATTTAATGCGGCATTTAATGCCACATTTAATGCGCACAGCGTCTGCGCAGTCCGACGTTTGGTAGCCACCAACCGCTTAGCGCCACGTCAGCTACACGACGTAGCCCACGTCAGCACGTCCACGCACGTCGCACAGGAAACCGGGCCTGCTGATGACCGTCGATTCTCGCTTGCTGAGCGTCAATCTTGATCGTCTGATCCTGCATGGACTTGGGTATAAATACCCGATGCCTTTCGACGGAAAAACCTTTTACGATCATTCAATTTCAGAAACCCTACTCTCTCAAGCTTTCCTTAAGATTTCTTCTGAAATTATGGCTTCATCTTCCCGACAACCAGATGATAACCCTCCATCTCCATCTACATCTTCTTCGACTGGTTCACCAGACTTACCAGTCGCAGATGCCCACATGCCTACTTACACTGGCATCACGCAGATGGACGATGTAGATTACACCCTTCCGTTCGCCCGCCTGGTTCAGTTGAACAAACCAGCGACCAGGGCTCAACTTTCAAACGCGCAAATCCGGGCGGCGCAAGTTCAGAAAGAAAAAATTCTGAACGAGAAGCTGGCGCGCAAGAATTATGGAACGGAGTTGATCGAGATGATCGACCGGGAAGGCCTTCGACAATATCTGACGGCAAGGCCCGAGACCTTCCATCCGCATATGGTGGCGGAGTTCTATGCACGGGCCGTGATTGCTGACGGGAGGAAGTCTTTCACCACTTCCGTCTTCGGTCATATGATCACTGTCAGCGCCGAATACCTCGCCGACTTGTTCGGATTGAGGAACGAGGGCATGGAGATAGCCACCTACTTCCACAACGATGTAGAGGAGTTCAGGAGGCGGTGGACTCAGTGGAAGAGGGAGGGGGTGACGAGTTTTCGCACTGGAATGCGGAAGTCGGAGATGGACGACTGGTGGCAGATGGTGTGCGACATCGTCGTCAGGATGCTGCAGTGCGAAGTTGGCTCATATGCTGAGTTGAGCCTGCGCAAATTCTCCGTGATGTGCGCGCTGGTGGATGGCGTGGAAGGGAACTGGGCCGAGTTCTTCTTCGGGAGACTGCTGGAGAATGTTGATCGCAACATCAACATTCCAATTGATGGGACGTTCACTCACTCCGTATCCTTTGGGCTGCGGATCAGCCATATCTTGGAGATGGAGATTGGAGATGGAGTGGACCAGGGGGAGCAACTGGTGAGTTCGGATTTCATTCCGCCCACCAAGGAGCAGGCAAAGCTGCCCCGCCCTGACTACCATAAGCCGCGGAGGCTGAGGGGAAAGACAGCAGTCGACCCAGCCACGGTCGTTTCGGAGGAAGAAGAGGAGGATGAGGGGGAACAGGTGCCAGTCATGGCACAGCCGCTGACGGAGGAGGCAAGGGCCGAGTTGAAAAGAAAGATGGAGACCGAGTCTCTTTTTACCCAACTGGAGGAGGCGGAAGTGGAGGCTTCTGGCAGTCGCCCTCAACCAGTTATGAAGGCGCCAGTCACCAAGAAGCCCTCCCGCAAGAAGCCTAAGACTTCCCAGCACCAGCAGCCACCATCAGCTGTGGCATACTACCCCGAGTCTGGGAAAATCTCCATCCCAGTCAAGAAGTCCGTTCTGGGGCTGACTGAGGAGGAGACGCTGGAGAAGATGACTCGCAAGCGCAAGCGAGTCATGACCAAGGTGCAGAAGGCTGAGAAGCACGCCAAGAAGGCAAGGAGTGCCTCCTTGGTGAGGAAGAAGCAGGCCAAGTCAAGGCTCCGGGCTCTGCTGGCGAAGCAGAAGCGAGAGGCGGAGCTGGCGGCCAGGGATGAGCGCTTCGCTCAGATCAAGGCTGAGACTGAGGCCAGGCGCCAGCAGGAAATACAGGAACAACTGAGGCTGGCGACCAGGGGCAAAGGACAAGCGTTCGAATCCACAAGTACAAGGCCACCAGCACCAGCACCAGCACCAGGCGAAATCTTATCTGAAGAAACTTTTGAACGCCTGCTGGTGATGGGCGCTGACAAGGATGTACTATCCCTTGTGGATGAGTACCAGCCGGAGGAGGAAACCGCTGATGTCCCTCCACCCGTGCAAGGGGGTGGTGGAGGTGACGACGTCCCACTGGCCGCGCAAGGGGGTGCCAGTGGAGGAGAAGAAGAGCGGGCGACCACCCCGGTACAACTGGCGAGCTCCTCGGATGCCAGTTCTGAATCCGAGGATGAAGAGGAACCAAAGGCTGAGAAGCCAGAGAAGGAGCCAGCTACGGAGGTGGTGCATCACTCAATGGTGCAGAGGATGGAGCCAAGGGATCTGTTCCCAGACTTTGATGCTAAGGCTCAAGTTTCTGCCAGTCGCCCCCGATCCACAGATGCCTCGACATCAACTTCTGGGCGACCAGCAGCATCCTCAACATCACCAGTTAGGCGTGCACGATCTGAAAGGCGTCCTTACATGCTCTGCATCCAAGAGCATCAACTGGTTGATGAGGATACTTTCCAGGCACGAGTGACAGGAGTGCACCGGTGGGAGCAGCGCGGGGAGATGGCATTTCATAATTCAAGAGTGCCAGAGCCATCTGCATTCAACATCATACCTCTCAGCGGACTCCCTCACCAGTCGGTATATGCCTCCAGAATCACTGCCTGGTGCCTGCCTCTGCAGCCAGTGGAATATTACAACTCCACTCTCTATGAGTATGCTGAGAACATCGCGGTGGAGGTGGAAAATGCCGTCAACGACGAGATCATATCCAGCTACCGAAGGCTCTGGAGGGTGGATCCGGAACTATGTCTGGAGTTCCGGAGATGGAGAATTTTTGACAGATGCCAGCGCCTGCTGACTGTGGAGAAACGGGCGGTTCTCTATGCCAGGCTGGGTCTTGGCTACTGGAGAGCGGAGGAGGAGTGGGCCAATGCTTTCATGGGCACCGATCCTGAATGCCACCAGCAACTGTCTACAAGGAGGATCCAGCGCCGTTTGCTGAAGATTGCGGAGTATAGGCAGCTGACTGGAAGCTCCGGCCTCCCGCCACGGCAAAAGGTCAAGTTACCTTTTCTCCAGTTCCGCGTCAGCAGTCGGGGGTACCAGCTGACGTACGCGCTCCGACGCCTCAGAGTGCTGGTTACCCTCCCAAGGATCCCTCCCTATCATGCTATCCTGTTCGATATGGCTGCCTGCGCCTTGCTGGTAGACCACATTGTGGAGGAGGATCCTTCTCGTGGTATGTGGCTGACCCTTGCCGTCCCTCCTGTTCCTATTGTCTCGGGCGATCTCGTCCCTGATTCTATGGACTGGCAAGTGGTGGAATTCACTGAACAAGTCCAGCCAGCTCCAGCAGCAGTGCCAGTGGTGGCTGAATCAGCTGAGGAGCCAGCTGAGGAAGTACAAGTTGAGGCACCAGCAGCTGCTGCAGTGCCAGCGGAGGAGCCAGCCCCGATGGAGATATCAGCTGCATCTCAACCAGCAGCGGCTCCTTCCGCAACTGATGTGCCTTCCTCTTCCCTTGCAGTTTCAGCACAGCCTCTCTCCGAAGTCCATCCGCCTGCGCAACTGCTTGATCTCATTGATGCCAGGATGGACCAGCGCTTTTCCTTCTACCGAGCAGAGATGGCGCAACAAATGGAGACCTTCACCTCTGGGGTGAACTCCTTTTTGGTGCGGATCCAAGAGGGGGAAGATGCGCGAGCACGTGCCGAGGCTGAGAGGTTCCGTCTTGCTGAAGAGGAGAGGAGATTAGCTGCTGAGGAAAGGGAGAAGAGCAGACAAGACATGGCGGCTCTTACTGAGATCTTGAGGAACCTAGCTAATCGTAATCAATCTCCTGGATCTTCTTCTCAGCCATAGGTCTTGTACTCTTAAATTTTTGTGTAAGTATTTTTTGTACCAGTTAGACTAGTCAGCTTTTTAATCCTGTACTTGTAATTGCATCATTAATGGATTGATTACTGACGGGTTGACGATAATTTCTCATTGTCCAACTAATGTCTACTGATTTTTACTTACCAGCTGAACTTACACATTTTGTGTAATCAGCACCAGCACTCCATTTGATATCTTTTAATTCTAACCTGGCTCAGATTCTTACTTCATAATTTAATCGAGCAATATCTCTCCCAGTTTGAGGGGGAAGATCCTTAGGTTAGAGCTGATGTGAGGAAGTATTTTCATGGGTTTAGATCTGATAGGTTTACTTGTAAAACCCAGAAATATTCTGTAACTTTCCTCATCAGCTGAGTGCTCGCTGGTTAGGCTTTGATCGCACCAAAAAGGGGGAAATTGTTGGGAAAATTATCAAAGTTTCCCTTCCCCAGTTGATAGCTTAGATCTTTTGATTTGGTGTTTAAGTGTTTTGGTGGATCAAATCCTAAGTCCTACCAGCGTCAGTGTTGTCTCTAGAATAGCTCTAGTCTCAAATGTAAAGTCCTGTTTAGGTCTTTTGAGTTGTAAGTCGTAGCTGATCAAGACTCATGCTGGCTACTGTTCACCAGCATGAGATGTGCTTACCTGTTGAGAGAAGTCTCACCAGCAGACGACTGACAGCCCCATGCTGACACTGTTCATCAGCGTGGAGTCAAGAGCTAATGACTGGCTACTGTTCACCAGTTGGGAGGATTTCACCAGCAGGAGGCTGACAAATCCTACCAACAGAATACGTGTTCTGGCTGACACTATTCACCAGCAGTGAAACCACCAGTCATGGGAGATTCCAAGGGTTAACATCCAGACAAATTGGTAGACCTTGATTGTGCTAAGGAAAGTCACCAGCAGAGACTGCCAGCACAGGATCACCAGAATGATCTACCAGTCGGATGTTACCAGCAGAATTCAAGATTCACTCTCCCAGCATCTTAGAGACAAAAGGAAGATTCGTCTGAGGAATATACTGACAAAGTAAGACTTTAAGGAAGGATATCCTTAAAGTCTATCAGTTCAAGACACCAGTTCCGATTCCTCGTACTGACGAATAGAGCCGTTCTGACACAAAGAGGTCTGTGTCAGAAAAAGCGGACACAAGCATGGCGCTTTCCGGAAATTCCTACCTGCCGCCGTCAGAAGGACATGCGCGGACAGAGACCATTCCGGATGTGTCCAAACGGCTAGAATATTTGAATGGGATCCCTCGGCTATAAATACCTGGGATCCATCAACATTCAATGTTCTTGGCAAATTCTTCACCTACCGAAAGACTGAAATTTATTACGCTCAAGCAAGTAAAAGCATACAACTTTCGAGGCCTCTCTAAAGGCTATCCGTGTGTTGATTTATTCAAACACGAGACTTCAAGCTTCCAGCTTGTAAGTTACAGACCTCGCTTGGTGTTCTTTCTCTTTCTGAGGAAGAACATAGCAGCTCCAGAGCCAGCCAGCTCTTGAGTTATTACGGGCAGTTTGCCGTAGAGGATTCACGTTCTTGGGAGAACTCAACACCCAACCAGTCAGAGGAGGAGATTAAAGTGACGTGCTTGCACTCCATCCATCTGACGAAGAGTTGAAGAAGGACAAGGACCGGGAGCGGTTGATCCAGTGGACTGGTAGACGGGGCATCTACCAGCTGGAGATAGATCGTAGGACTCTTTGTACCGGATTACTCTTATAGTGAATTTCCAGTGAGTCGACTGGAGAGTGGACGTAGATCAGTTGATCGAACCACTATAAAAATCCTTTGCCTTTATCTGCTTTCAGTATTTAAATTTGTATTTGAAACCCAGCACTCAAGTGCTGGTGTATATCTGAAAACTGATAACTGTGCAAACTAGGCTTAAAATATTCTAAGTGTTGAGCTATCAGCTGACCAGCCAGTCAGCCAGCCAGCTGAGCAACCAGCAGGACAGAGTGCAAGTTAGACTTATAAGTTCATTATTTCCGCTGCGTAACGTTATACACTCTGATAAACCGGGACCAACACATGAGATGAAGTTGCGCTTCCAGTATATGCTTTCTGAAAGTTGATAATTTTGAGGTAGTCCTGTCGTCTAGCCTCCTTCTCTTTTTCTTCTTCGAGCGCGGCTAGTTCAAGATTTATAACCCGCACTTTCTCCTCGTAAGCGGCTTTTCATTTCCGATAAGCAATCATTGCAGCCCTTTGTCGTCTGGTTAGTGCCATGTGCGCGAAGGACTTCTTATCTAGCGCAAACTGTGATTTTGGCAGGGACTGTGATGGAAGAAACTTCCTGTGGGCTCGGATGGCTTGCAATCGAGCATGTACTTGTTGATCAGTATACTGTCGCGTGCAGGAAGGTTGGTCCATCCACTCATTTGCCCATGATTCTTTGGAACGCCAGAAGTTAAGACCTTTTCTAGCGATAACAATCATCCTTTCTTCAACACAGAGTTCATGCATGATGTAGTCATAAGTCTTCCATCGTCGAAATTGAGTGCCAAGCACTCTTCCTTCCTCTGTTTCTTTATTGATCTCAGCAGAAAAGACACCTGTGATGTCTCTATTTACTTCTTGCTCTACGAAGGCTAAGATCTCTTCACTCCAATCTCTGAGATCTGCATTCATATCTTCATTATCTGAGACAACAGCACACCATTGTGCTATACGTCGTGAGCGAAAAAGTTTTCCAGGTAAGCCATCAAAAGGTATCCTCAGTTGTTCAATTTGTAAAGTGGGGTATTTTCGAAGAGTTTTGGCATTAAACACTTCAGCAGATTCCCCCTCAGAATCAGATGCCGATGAACAGGTGGACTCGTCCAGATATCCAGAAGAGGAGACATCGAGGTCCATTGCATCTTCTGTTTGATCGATGCTATCAGCAGCGGCTGGTGTTTCCTCAGCAATATGGACATCTTCAGCAGGATCTGTCATAACTTCATCTGTTGCATTTGATACTTCAATGATTGGTTTCACAGAGTTGTCAGCTTCAGTAGAGGTTGTCTCTGTTTCTTCAATGGTTTCTTCCATAAGGATTCCAACCATTGTGGATCCTTTACCATTAGTATGATCTATGGCTTCAGTTGGTGGTTCGGTCGCAGATCCAATAGTATTTTCCTTATCGGTGGATTCTTTGGCAGTGAAGATTCCAGATCCAGGATCCTCAGTTGTTTCCTTAGCAATCGTCTCTACAGTAGACCTGTTTGTATCTGCGCTTTCCTTAGATATCGCCGATGTCCCTACATCCTTATATGTGGAATGTAAGTCGGCTATCTCTGGATGTGTTTCGGCCTCCTCTGAGCTACTGTCGTGAAGAGTTGTAGCAATTGGCTCGCGAAATTGAACCGATTTGCCTTTGGAATGTTCCGTGGGTGCAAAAGCGCCAGATTGAATTAGCACATCTAATTCTTTGTCAGCCATAGCATCTGCTGCAGTTATAGTATATGAAGGATTATCCATGTTCTTTTCGGTCAAAGTAGAGTCAACTTTCGTCTTCCCTTTCTTTGCTGCTCTACTTGAATCCTCAGCAGTTTCTTCATGGGGAGTGAGATCAGTATTCTCCTTTTAACTTACTCGTTCTAGATGAGATCTCTTTATCCTTTCGAAGTTTAGATCCCTTCCTTCGAATGTGATTCTATCTTTCTCCTTCTTAAATTCCTTTAGTTCTTGCGCCTTTTTCTTTTCGTCACGCTTTCGTTTGTTCTCACGTATACCTCGCAAGCGTTCTTCATGACTTTTGGATGAAAGGGGAGAGTCAGGTGCTGTTGGGGTTGTGATAGAGGATAGCTTAGCAACTTTGCGTAGTCACTGACGACCAGATCTTCTGGTGGGAGCAGTGCCTTTTTCTTGTTCAGAAGAAATTGGAACAGCAAGTTGACCAATTACAAGTGGCTGTTGAAGGGCGGCCTTTTAGTCCATAATTTCTTCAATCTGTTCGGTTGGTATATCTCCAAGAGCTACAATATCATCAAGCTGCTTGAAGCAATGCTCTGTTTCAGCTTTCAGGGTTAATGTTGCTATTTCCTCGGCAGAGATGGGTGTTGCTATCTGTAGTATTTGTTCGCCCAAGGAACGCTTATCTACTTCCTCATCTGAAGTAGGTTTGTCCGCATCCACATTAGATATACCAGTCAGCCTTCTTGGTTTCTTGTAATCGAGGGGATTGGCTGCTTTCCGTGTGACCGGAATGAAATCAGTGGCTAGCAGTTTTATTCCTTGATCAATTTTCGTTGAATGCATGACCAATTCCAGAAACTTGCTTATTTTCAATCCAAAATTAACATTTGAGGAAAAGGTTCCATCCACGGACAAGTGATCGTTCTTCCTGGCATGTTCTGCCCAACGTTCGTAGAAGAACTCAGCCCAATTTCCCTTCACTTTGTCTATGAGAGCCATCATTACTGCGTATTTCTTAGCAGAAAGCTCAGAATATGAACCGGCATCGCATTGGAACATCTTGATCACTAATTCGGCTAGAATTTTAAATTCATCCTGTAAGGAGTTAATGGGTGTGGTAGCCCGGAAGGTAATCACATGACCTTTCTTATCCTTCAGCACACCAGGCTTTTTCCAAGAATTCCAACGTCTTTCCATCTCATCATAATCTGTTACTTTGTACTGAGATATACGTTCCCCCTCATTCCGAAGACGAAACATTTTAGCAAGAATATCGGCACTTACTTCAATTATACTTACATAAACACAGGTTTTAAAAGATTTTCCATCTTTACTCATGACTGCTCTGGCATAAAATTCGGAAAACCATATGCGGATGAAAATGTATGGGCTCAGCGGATAAGAATTGAGTTACCTGTTCGCTCTCGAGGATATCCATTATCCAATCAGGAATGTGTTCTGCAGCAAGACGTTTGTACAGAATCTTATCTTTCATGATTTGAGCCAAACACCTCTGTTCCTTTGAGTGGTCGGCTAGGGATTTCTTCTTTGCCATCATGACGAGTTGACCGTATGATATAGAATCATCAATATCTTCCTTCTTTAGTATCCCAGTGAACCCAGGTGCATGTCGCATATGTAAGGGTTCTTCAGAATTTGGTGGAAAATTGAATGGACGAGGTTCATTGGATTCAGGGTGATGATCCTGACTAGTAGATTTCTGGGAAGATGAGGCTAGGGGATCTGTGGCCATATCTGTGAGAGAAAAGTCTCGAGAGAGAAAATTTTTTTTATGGATACTCACTGTTTGGGAATATTTGCTTTCAAAACGATGAGAAGAAAATGAACAGTGATCAGAGCGAAGGTAGGGTTAGTTTGAATGTGAGATATAACGGTTGAGGGAAAATCTGCGGAAGGTTAGATCGACGGTTCAGAAAAAACGCATCTTTCCATATGGCTTCCCATGCTCCGATACACACTCAAGTGTTTCTAACGTGGCGTCTCCTCAGTTGGTGCCGCCGTTTGCAAGCATTAATTACGTCTAATCGGGTCCCATCAAGTTTGAACTTTGAGTCATCCCACCTCAATTTTGGGATAGGTTATTGCTTAGCATCCGTTCTAGAATGCTGATAGAATACGATCCCTTCCAGCATTCTGATTTTCAGCAACCTTCGAGGAACTGCTGAGTCAAGGAGAGATTAGAATAAAAAATATGATGATGTGATCCTCGATCTTCTCAATACTCCTTGCTCCCTATTGCTGGAAAATTGATTTGACTTTCCATGCATACACGTTGATTCCTTTATTGGCGATGTTTCGTATTACAAGGGATGAATCATTGCGATCTTCAGACAAATTTTCTCTCTTTCTTCTCGTCATAAATGAGAAATCGCCTTTAAATACCGGAGTTTCAGTTTATCCAAACATCTCATCTTCACTTCTTCCCTGATTCTCTCTTTCAACCTTCTTCTTCTTCAAGAACATCGAGTCCTTTCCCAAAGTCATGGAATCTCCTCCTCGAGTCATAGATATTCGACGTAACCTAATCCTTGATGAGCCGGGTCTGGATAGGTACTACATAGACGAGTGTGATGTGGCCGTGAAGGTCATATCTACGTTGCAGTGGGGGGTCTTTCTCAATTTCTGTGTGCTACCCCTCATCGTTTCCAGGAGGAAGTATTGAGGGATTTTCTCAGTGAGTGCCATGTTGGTCCAGGGTCAATCTATGGGGTGTTCCATAACAAGCTTGTTCACTGGACCCCTAACACCTTTGCGGTCGATTTCGGGCTTCCTCGTGGTCCGTTGTCTGTGGAGGACTATCTTTCAGAGGAGGTGGCTCCAGAGTGGCTGGCATGGGAGAAGTGGCGTCATTCTCCCCGTTTTGATTTCAGCCGTGACATCCCTGCTTCGGGCCTTAGGACACCATATTGGGTCCTGTTTCGCATTGCCCATGAAATCCTTCTTGGAGAGGAACCTTATGACCTCTGTTTCTCAAGGTCCGTTGGGCAGTTGATGATGGCCATGGACGATGCTGCTTCCGTTGACTGGGCCGGATACGTTTTCAAGAACGTCTGGGAGGCTGTCAAGCTTCATCCGTTCGTGCCTCTGCGGAATGGAATGCAGCTCAGCTGGTTGATGGAGAAGTACTTTCCAGAGATTGCTGATGGTCCATCCAACCTTCAAGGGGCTGATTTCTACCCTTACAAGTCTGTGTCGCCTCTCTAGATGAACTTCATAAAATCTTTTGTATGTCCTTTTGTATGTTGGCCGAAGGTGCCCATTTTCCTTCTGTAATGTGGACACGATCCGCTTTTGAATATGAATGAATATGTTGTTCTCCTTATGTTTGTCTCTTTAGACAGAGTATAGGTTGCATCTGCATTTTTCATAGCTTGCTGAGCAAAATCACTTTATCTGCTAAGTATAGATAGGAACATATCCGTCGGAAGTAGCATAAGAATTCCCAAGAAAACCAGAAAGAATGAGAGTAATATCCCATTCATCCATAGCAATATCTAGTTCCATCATACCCAATTTGATGCATAACTCTTTGAATCTAACCTCTGCAAGGAGCTTCGTGAAGATGTCTGCTATTTGATCCTCAGTACATATTCGCTGAATATCAATATCCTTCTTTTCTTGATGATCACGAATAAAATGATGTCGGATGTCAATGTGTTTTGTCCTGGAATGATGTACTGGATTCTTTGTGATGCACATAGCACTATTGTTGTCACAATAGATTGGTACGCATTCCGGTGATATGTCATAATCTTGGAGTTGTTGTCGGATCCACAGAATTTGCTGACAGCAACTTGCAGCCGCTACATACTCTGCTTCGGTGGTTGAGGTTGCTACCGAGTGTTGCTTTTTGCTGAACCAGCTAATCAGTTTGTGACCAAGGAATTGACATGTACCACTGGTGCTTTTTCTGTCGATTTTGCATCCTCCAAAATCCGAATATGAATATCCACTTAGAGCCAGACTGTCGGCTCTTGGATACCAAATCCCTAAGCCTACTGTGCATTTCAAATAACGGATGATTCTCTTTGCTGTATCAAGATGTGTCTTGTTTGGTTGAGATTGATATCTAGCACATAATCCCACAGCATATGATATATCGGGTCTGCTTGCAGTGAGATATAGCAGAGATCCGATGATTCCTCGATACAAGGTAGGATTGACTGCATCTCCATTTTTTTCAAGATCTGCTAAACACGCATTGCTGATGGGAATCCTTAAGCTCTTGGATTTCTCTGGACAGTATTTAGCAATGAGATCTCGGGTATATTTCTTCTGATGAATGAATATTCCTTCACTTGATTGGTGAACTTGAAGTCCGAGAAAATAGGACATTCTTCCCATCATGCTCATTTGAAAGTTACTCATCATTAGCTTTGAGAACTTATCACAGAGAGCTTGATTCATTGAGCCAAAGATGATGTCATCAACATAGATCTGTACGAGTAGAATGCTTCCTTCGTCTTTAATTCGAAAGAGTGTTTGATCAATCCTTCCCTTTTTGAATCCATTGTCGAGTAGAAACTTAGATAAAGTTCCATACCAAGCTCGAGGTGCTTATTTTAGCCCGTACAAGGCTTTTCTTAGTTTATAGACCTGATTTCCATTCTCAAAACCCGGAGGTTGCTCAACATAGACTTCTTCCTTGAGTTCTCCATTTAGGAATGCACTTTTAACGTCCATTTGCATGACCGAGAATTCATGATGCGCTGCATAAGCGAGAAATAATCTGATTGCTTCCAATATCGCTACTGGGCAAATGTCTCATCATAGTCGATGCCTTCACATTGTTTATACCCTTTGGCCACAAGGCGTGCTTTATTTCTCACCACCAAGCCAGATTCATTCTTCTTGTTTTTGAAGACCCATTTGGTGCCTATGACATTCTGGTGTTGTGGTCTATCCACCAGATCCCATACGTGGTTGCGAGAAAATTCAGCAAGCTCCTCTTGCATAGCGTTTACCCAGTCTGGATCACGTAGTGCCTCCTCAACTTTAGTTGGTTCTTCACTTGATAAGTAGCATGAAAACATTGTCGATCCTTGTCTGGTCAAGATGGGGTCATTGATATCTCCAAGAACATCTTCTAGTGGATGTGCACGCAGCCATGCTGGTCTGATTGGCTCTCCAGCAGTTCTTCAACTTCTGGAAATATCTGTCTGTTCTACGTTGACCACTTCATGCTCAGAATCTTGTGTGTTAGGATTTTGATTTTCAATAGAGGGTGTTTCTTCAGCAGCTTGTCCGTCGGTTATAGGAGTATCATGGTCTGGATCTTCTCTTCCGGTGGAATTTTCAACATTAGGTGCCTCAGCATCTGGTATCTCAGCAGCTGGTATCTCAGCAACTGGTATCTCAGCAGCTCCTCTGCCAAGATCTTCAGCAGCATTAACTTCCTCAGCAACGCGGATAGGATTGGAGTTTTCCTCATCTGAATCATCTAGCGAATTAGGAATATCCTTTTGGGGGTTGGCCTCAGCGTGAACGCTAGCATCACTGGCCTGGTCTCCTGGTTTTGTTTGATCAGGATTACATTCATTCATAGACTTAGTCGAGTCAAATCGTAAGTGTTTATGACAGTTCAAGATCGATTGACCATTGACATCATTAGTCTCATGATTGTTATCCTTTGTTTCATTGACAACTCTGCGCACTAAAGTAGATTCATCAAGAATAACATTGCATGTTATCTCCACAATCCCAGTAGTCTTGTTTAACACTCTATAACCTTTGTGGGTGGGATGACCATATCCAAGAAGTACACCCTCATCCGACTTAGGCGAAAAAGTGTTAAGTTTTGACTTTCCGTTATTATGGATATAACATGTTGCACCAAAAGCACGTAGATAATCTAAATTAGGCTTACGACCGTTATATACTTCATAAGGAGTTTTGTTGAATCGGCCGTTGATAGAGCTCCTGTTCCGCGTGTAGCATGCAGTCATCACTGCTTCGCCCCAATATCTAGCAGGTAAGTCAGCATCGGCTAACATAGATCGCGCTTCTTCTTTCAGAGTTCGATTCCTTCTTTCTGCTAGACCGTTCTGCTGTGGAGTCCTAGCAGTGGATCTCTCATGACTTATACCGGCTTCTGCGCAAAAATCTATGAGAATGCCGTTGCAGAATTCTGTTCCATTGTCAGATCGAATCCTTTTCACTGTAACTTCTTTGCTATTTTGCTCCTTGAGGATCAACTCGGGTAGAGTAATCTTGACCTCATCTTTAGACTTTAGCAAGCGAACCCATGTATACCTGGAATAATCATCAACTATTACAAGGGTATATACCCTTTTGCTTACCGAGGGTGGAGTGACAGGTCCGAATATGTCCATGTGCAATAATTCAAGGATTCTGCTTGATGTATTCTTTTCTTGGTTGGAGTTAAATGATGCTCTGGTCTGCTTCCCTTGTTGGCATGCCTTGCAAATGCCTTCCTTACGAAACGTGATGTTTTGAGGTAAACCTGTAACAAGATCATTTCTGGCAATATGATTGATGGTTTTGAAATTTAAATGATTTAACCTCTTATGCCATAACCAAGTGGTTTCCTCTTTATTCAGTGCTAGAAAGCATGAATGTTGTTGACCAATTTGCCAATCAACCACATAAAGTCCGCCTTTCCGAATTCCTCTAAGCTTTACTTCTCCTGTCACATTGTCAGCTATAGAACATCCTGTATGAATAAAAGATATTGTATACTCGTTTTCGCATAGTTAACTAATGCTTAGCAGGTTGTGCTTGAGATTGGATACGAGAGAAACATTCACTATTCTTAGTCCATTCCGCTCTATGCATCCTCTTCCAAGCACTCTTCCTTTGCTGTTGTCACCAAATACTACAGATGGACCATACGATTTTTGAATGTCTGAGAACAATTCTTCATCTCCAGTCATATGCGCGGAACAACCACTGTCCAGGATCCACTCATTTGACATGCCTGATGTCTTAGCACTTGAATCCTATTCCTGCAAGGACAATTAAGTTGATTTAGGTCCCCATTTTGAGTCGGGTCCTGAAGGATTAGCTTGAGTCATTGTCCCTTTTGGGACCCACATTTTGATAATTGTCAAAGATTTTTCTTTGAGATCTATTTTGCTGATTTCTTCAACCCTTTTATGTGCATATGTATGTGGTTGTGCGTTGTGCTCTTCCACCTTCATTGTCCTTTGATGATATATGTATTTGGACTCGGGTCTCACATAGGTGTTTCTCCTATGTGGTGTGTTGTGATAATATTGGGGTTTCATTGAGCAATTCTTAATGTCTCTTCCCCGAGAAAGGATAGGATTTGGCTTCCTAGCATTTGACACAAGATGCTCAGCCTTTGTCCTTGAGTTTGTGAAAGGATTCGTGAACTGAATCACGAAGTCCGTTTGCCAAGGATCGTTAATTGGAATATCAAAATAAATTGCTATGCCTATGAACAATCCTAGCATGCTCCTATATTATTATGCATAAGAAGGTTATGCGGAATACCTGGATTGAAGAACGATGTAGAACGCGTGCGCGGAGATGCCCTTTGATCTTTTCCACGCACCAAGATTTTTTTCCTAACAGATTGAGGAAATTAATCTTAAAGAAAATAATAAATATTTTCGAAAATAAGAGGAGAGTGAAGTAGAAGAATCCTCCTGATCTGATCTTCTGATCTGTATCCCAACTCGATCTGAAAATCTGGTGAAAATTATCTATCAGATCCTTTGCCCGGTTGAGAAGCAGAATTTCCTCCTCGTATCTCAAACTCACTCGATCACTACAGCTCCCAATGCTCTGGTTTGCTGTATGCAACTTGTGATCTTATGAGTAGTAGGTGTATTGAGTTCTGAGGTACTGAGGCCTATTTATAGGAAATTCTAGGCTTCTATTGGGCTTGAGTTATCATGGGCCAGACCAGGGACCAGAATGCAAATAGCAAATAAGGCCTATCAATTAATTAATTCCCATATTCAACCCAGAATATAATTAATTAATTAATATTGATTCATGCCACCAGAGAATCAATATTGTCCTACCTATTTGCTACCACGTTTGAGGAACGGGTTGCATTTGACTCGGTTTATCCCCACATTTAAGGTTACAGACATTCGTTAATTAATTTAAGCTCTGACAAGCTATTTAATTAATTAACATCTTTAATTCCTGAATCAATCTACTCAAACCTTTTCACTTATGCTTGAACTTATTCAGCCTGCAGGACTTTAGCATAACGAACCTTTTGAGCTGTTCAGGGAATGTCACCATCCTATACTGGGTGTGGTTACCTAGTTCAGATACCAGACAGTCATACACAGATTGATATCACCCAAGACTGCAGAAGTACAGGTTCAACTAGAACCCTCTCTACAACTCAAAGTGATATACAATATATGTATACTTTTGTATCCTCATATAGGTTTAAGATTCCATCGAGTCATAAAGATCTAGATTCTTTTAATGTCAGATAAAAGAATCAATCTTGACTTAGGTCCTCATCAATGTGTACCCCACACCAGCATACCAAGTCATCCAAGATAAGATGCTTATCCGCATATGCTGCAGCGTACACCGACAGTTTATCCTGGAACTGTCTCAGCTGTGATGACTATTTATATCTCGCTAGGTCAAACGATCCATACGATCTTTCGTGATCTTCTACACACCGTATGATCTCCCTATCGACGAGATAAGAGGATAATTGTGTTTGCGACACATGTTTGTTAATTCAGACAGGAGATGAACATACAACAATTATGATTCCCAGTATATTAACCAATAAACCTTGTACATAATATACCAATCATAATGCTTTCAGTATATAAATCCATCAGTTTGCTGACAAATTTTGCTTATCAGACTTCAAGTGTAAGTTTTGATGACGTTCAGCATCTCTTATGAACCTCTGCTGAAATATTACATTCTGCTTGACCTTTTGCTGAGGTCTAGCATAGTGCTTGACACTCTGCTTGGGTTCAGCAGACTGTTCGATATTCTGCTGAGCGATCGGATTAGCATTTGAAGATTCAACAACTAATTTATCCTTCTCTTTAATATTATCAAATATTTTTCCGCCAGAGACAAAAATGATATTTGCCTTTTTCCTCGAAGTATTATTTTTTTCATTGCAACTATGCCCAATTCCAGATCGGTCACCGTGACGTTTCTGTCGGCTTATCAGGTTATCCAAAATATCCTGACTTGTCATGTATGCGCAGACACACTTCTCATTGGCTTTGTTTTTCAACAATGTATTCTCCCTTTCAAGATTTTTAACACTTTCAAGGAGTTCAGAAGATTCAGTTCTAAGTCTTGATAGTTCCTCACTATCAGACCTTAGTCTTTCTACTTCATTGGTCAGACTTAGGATTTTTTGTTTGAGTGAGGAATTATCTTTCACAATAGCATCTTTCAAGGTGTATACCTTAGAAAGTTCTAAAGAGAGTTTGGTAAGATAATCTTCCTCAGTATCTAGTAGGAAATCTTCTGATTCAGATATATGTGCTAAACATAAAGTGTTTGTTATAAGTGTTACTGCCTGATTGTCGACTGCTAAGGCCGATTCGAAGGATTGCTCAGCAATAGCGAGTGGTTCACCATCTTCAACGATTTTTGTCATAAAGACCATTAGAGCTTCTTCTTCCTCATCAGTGGGATAATATTCCTCTTCGTTGTTGGGAATATCTGGAACTTCTGTCCTTGTTAGCAATACCTTTGTTACAGCTCGTACTGCTCGTCTTTCAAATCTCTGACGCAGACGTTCTCTTTCCTCAGGACTCACTTTTGGACAGTCATGTTTCAAGTGATCAGGAGACTTGCATTCAAAGCATGTTCTTATTCTTTTTTCAGTAGGGTGCTGCACTATGCTTGCTTTTGCTTCTTTTTCGGCTTTAGCTTCCAAAATCATCTTTTGTATCTTTTTCATCTGTTCCTCTAGCTCGCCTATCTTCTTATCTTCATCGTTGACTGTAGAGGTTGATGAAGTCTCCTTGGATGATGTAGCAGAGGCAGGTGTAGACTTTTCTTGATTGTAGAAGGGTTTTCCTCGGAGATTTCCATTTGTTTCCATCTTTCTTGACAAAGTATGCTACGTCTTCTTGAGTTCCAGCGTTTGTAGAATTTGGATGTATAACAGCAGCTTCATTTTTCTTTGACTGCTGAATGATGAATTCATGTGACTTGAGTTGTGAGAAGACTTCAGCGGTCGTCATATTGTTGAGATCTTTCTCACTCATGCTCGTCATTTTGACAAACCAATCACTCCTAGGGTAAAGCTTGGATATAATCTTATTATTCATTTCCCCTTTGTCATATGTCTTGCCGACATTTTTGAGTTCTACGATGATAGTGTTGAACCTCTCTTCCATCTCCTGAATGGTTTCTCCTGGAATCATGGCGAAGGATTCGTACTTGTCAACAGCAACTTGTAGCTTGTTTTGCTTCATCAGTTCTGTTTCCTGAGAGACTTCGCACACATAGTCCCACATCTCCTTTGCGGTGTCATAATCTAGAGCTTTGTTGGAAATTAAGGGGGGTAGACATTCCATAGTTAGCTTCATGGCGATAAACTCCAGCTGGCCTCTCTTTTTGTCTTCAAGAGTCCATTCCTCGTAAGGTTTGCTCACCATCTCAGGTCTGGGTTGACCACCAGCGGGTCCAGGGGGTGCGGTGTTGACCTTCATGATTTCAATAGGTCCAACCGTTAGGATGTCCCTCATCTCTGGGTGTATGCTCTGCAGCTGGATCATGGCCTTCTTTTTCCATGTTTCAAATCCATCCTTGTTGTACTTCGGGAGAGCGTGATTAGACATCGTCGTTACCTGAGCTGTGTAAAATACCAATACAAGAGACGCAAGGAAAGACTAGGATCTAGGTCCTAAGCGACTCAGAAGCAGTCGGTTTTTCAACCTCCTGCTCTGATACCACTTGTTGGTCCTTATGATCAGAGTCGCCGTGGTTACAGTAGAGTACACACACGAAGTGCAGCGGAATAGATTGCATTTTCTTGTATATGGATTATTTTCAACTTAGTTTTTGATTAAGGTTTTCTTAGGTTACCCTTTTCAGTTATACGCTAGTAACGTGGTTACTAGGTTTTAAAATTTAGTAGCTCGAGAAGTAGTAACGATAAAACAACACACAATTTATAGTGGTTCGATCAAATGATCTACGTCCACTCCTTAGCTGAATCGCTAAGAATTTTACTAGAAAGTATACGGTGTACAAAGAGTTGCCTCTCCTGTTAAGCAACCAGCCTCCTGAAGATCTGTCTGCTTTACAGCTATCTTCCGATACCCCGAACTTCCTAGGTGTAGTTCCGGCTGAGTCAAGGGCGCACCTTCGTAAAACTCGCTTTCACTACTTTCCTTGGAGTAGTTTAAAGTTCCCTCCGAACTTCGTGTGTGCTCGGCTTCAGTGCCCGCCTTAATCAATTTTTTCACAAGAAATTGACTGCTGGATGCTCTCCTAAAAAGGAAAGTGATCCCAATGATTGAGGATCCTTGAACAAGTTCAGGAATCACTCAGACAAATGTCAGACGTAGTGAGACACTCAGAGTGTTGAAGGGCTTCGAGTATCTCTGGATTGTGCCTTTCAACTGGACTGCTCTCTTGCTTTTTTGCTTTTTGGATTCTTTCGTATATCTTGTTTCTGGTTAGAGAGTGAGCAGCACCTGCATTGTCTTTTGACTTCCCTTTTATAGTTAGGATCTTGAAGTTTGGGTCGATAGATCCGTTTAGACACAACGGATCTTTCTCCTTAAATGCGGGTAGCTAATTATTGATTTTTCTGCTTTCTGACAGGCTTTTCCATCCTACTTCTGACATGGCTAAACGTCGCGCGTTGGTCAGAATGGCGGTGTAGCAGTCCTTCTGTTTTGCTTTGCTGATCTTCTGCTAGTACGGGATGCTGGATCTCTTTCAGCATGCTTTTGATCTTCTTGCACAGCGAGTACTTTGTCTGCTACTCTGATTTGATCTGCTAGCATCTTCAGCGGTCAAGGATGTGTTTGTCGAATGCTGATCTCTATAGCATTCTTGATTCGCACAGCCTTCAGCATTGTTCGATGTTTGCTGAGATATTTCAATTGGCCTATTCTATTACAACACGATGTTTTAACCTATACAGGACATTACATTGGATGCTAAGCTATGCTAAGGTTCAGCAATGATCGACCGTCTACTAAGGTTTGATCCAACAAAACCTTTTACAATAAGAACCTAGGGGTAATTTACAAGTATTTTCCCAACACACTCCTTAGAGTGAGGACACACCTCCCTTCTCCTTGGACGTCGAACTAGGACTTTTATAGTTCTTCCCGGAACCTTTCTTTACTTGCGGCAGTAGCCCATAATAATCAGCCTTGCAGATCCAGGTGATTTCTAGATTCTTTCTAGGATAGAAAGAATCCCAAAGAAGAGAACTTCAAAAGCCTTGAGATGAACACAAAAGCTTTTCAAAGCCTCGATCAGTGTATGATCGGAATTTGAATTCAACAGTGAGTATGAGAGATCTCGCGTACGCTTATGAAATTTGAATTTTCCAAACTTTTTGTCTCTTCGCAAAATCCTCTATTTATAGGCGAAGATTCAAACATCTCGCTTGAATCTTGTCCGTTAGACACTGGATGTCTGCTCGCCAATCTCCGTTCTTCTTTTTCTGAGGCCTTTATAGACTCTTCAATTCTCTTTCTTGTTTGATTGGCTTTTTCCTAAGTTAGCCAATTTTGTCAGAACAGATCTTTGAGTTTAATTCTGGAAACCTTCTTTTTATCTGTTGATAATTCTTTCTTCTAATTCCTTGAGATTCCTTAAACTCTTAAATAAAAATCCTTGTTTTTTGTGGTTTTGCTTCGAGTTTGATTGCTATTTGCATTTGCTGGGTAGCTGTTCGTCTGCTGATATCTCAGCAATCCACTTGCTTCACTCCTTCAGCAATCCTGATATATTCGCTAAGCGCTTCCAGCAACCTTCATAGGTTTGCTAGCCTTTGGATACTCTATTGTTTGCTAGTTGTCTTAACAAACTTTATAGTTGTTGACTCCTTCAACAATCTCATCTCGTATGCTTGAGTCTTCTAGTATTCTTCTCGAGATTTGGTGACTCCATCAGCAAACTTCAGCGACTACTTCTAGCTCTATTACAACTTGAATATGATTATCTTATACAGGAATTTTACACTTTTGACACGAATCTAAGTTGCTTGAAACTAGATAAACTAGCTTTGATGCACCAAAACTATAATAAATACAATTAAGATCAAGGGGTTACAATATTCCTAACAACATTCCTAAGAGTTATTCAAAAGGTCAGAGAGAGGTTCATATCCCCTCATGGGGATATGTAGATAGTGACTTTGCTGCAAGCATAGACACTAGGAAGTCTCACTCTGGTTTTGTGTTCAACTTGTTTGGAACTGCAATAAGTTGGAAGTCGAGGCTGCAATCCGTAGTAGCTCTTTCCACAACAGAAGCCGAGTACATGGTTGTTACACAAGCAGTTAAACAGGCACTATGGTTAAGAAGGATTCCGAATGAGTCGGGGGTGATTCAAGAGTCAGTGAAAGTGTTGTGTGATAGCCAAGGAGCTCTACACATGACCAAACACCAGGTGTTTCATGACAAATCAAAACACATTGAGGTAAGATAACACTTTTCTAGAGATATAATTGAGAAATGTTGGATCAAAATGGTGAAAGTATCTACAGAGGATAATGCGGCAGATTTGTTAACTAATGTCATTCCTTCGATTAAGTTCAGATATGTCTTGAACTTATGAGCTTGTGCTGACTATGATAGTCAGCTTTTGTGTTCTATAATGGAACTTTGTGAGAGGAAGGTAGTGAATTATTGTTATGCAGTCAGGAGGGAGTATGTTGTTGTGCCTGCATATCGGGTGTTTTGGGAGTTTAAATATTTGTGGAGTTATGTTGCTGCTGGGTTCGATACTTGTATAGTGGGTGGAGAGAAAACGCACTTCTACTTATGAAGACGTGTTTAGATTTTTTGGGTGTATAAAGCGAGCGACACGTGTGCGCGTCTTATTGGCTGAGGATAATATATCCATTGGATAACCGTCGTCTTCCCTGAGTTTGTTATGAGCTGAGATATTCAGTTTTCTGAGTTTTATTTTCAGGGTTTTTGAGTTGTTGTAATCATCTCTTTGCTGTTCTTGAGCAATAAAAACTCCTCACTACCTCTCTGTGGACGTACCCTATTGGCCAACCACGTAGTCTCGGTGTTCTTGTTTTTGTCTGCGTGTCTGTGTTAGTCTGTGATTGTGAGTCGATTGCAATTGAGTGAGTTTTAGATCAAAACTCAACATATTTAATTTATTATTGCATGCTGGTAAAAAGCCTTCAACTTAAAATGACTAAGTGAGTGGAAATAAATTTTAATTTATTTATTTAAGCTTCCACAATAGCTCTTATAGGTAATTTTGAGTGTTATTCTCGTGACTTGGGCATCACTCCAAGAGATACAACGTTCACTGATTCATTTGATAAGACTTCTAATAAAAATGAGTTGTATTAATTACAAAATATGATTTGATAGGCATATTTTATAGTAAGTATTATGGTTTAAAATTATTGAAAACTTTAATAATTTAAACAACATCTTGAATTCGCACAACTGTTTGTACAACCATAAAAGGAAAGAATCATAATTTTAAACTACATCCAATTTTGAGAAGGCTGAACATGTGCTTCATCCTCAAAAATGTTGAAATTTACTTTTTTGAGGGTGAAAAACGTTAACTTTCAATTATATTGTATGTCTATCTTTTACCTTATTTAATATTGGGCGATTTACATTTTTATTGAAATTATATACTTTAGAAAAATGAATATGGACTTAATTCACCATTCCAAACTGCTGTGTTCAATTATGTAAATAGTTTTATCCACCACATTATAATGTATCACTCATCTTTGTATTCAATTTACGGGTGAATAGAGAAATATATTTCAAAGTTTGGAAGATTAGAGAATTATATATATCAATGGCTGATATGCAAACAATCAATGACGAAAACACAATCAAGCAACAACTTAAACACAACCAAGCAACATTGTAATCAAGCAACGGCCTAAACACAATCAAGCAACGTCATAAACACAATCAAGCATCTTTCTCACTTTCTCACATTAAGAATTTTCTCACTGGATCCGCTCCCTATATATATATATATATATGTGTGTATTTTTTTATTAGAGAAATATATCACATATTTTTTTGTTGTTGAGGAGTTATATTTTACATTTTTTTTGTTAAGGATAATTGTCATTCATTGTTGACTCAATTCAGTCGTTAAGTGTCACGTGTCATTGGTGTGATGCTGACTCAATGCTATTGATGTGATTTTTTTTTTTCAAATATATTTTTTGTTCTTAAATATTTATTTACTATATATTTTAAATAATGTAAAACACTTCTTATTAAAATAATAAAAAGTCATTCGAAAATAATATTATAAAAGTAAAAAAAATGTAATGTCAATGCTACATTATATTGTTTGAACACTGAATCAACACCCTATGACTCTTAACGGATGACTGGAGGACAAAAATCTCCAACAATACTAAACTATGGAATATAATTTTCTAATGAAAAGAATATACGATAAAAAAAAAATTATTTGCTACACTTGAGAATATATCTTCCTATTAACCTCAAGTTAATAATATTTCAAACATTTATTTAAGAATTTGAATAATTTGATATATTTAGATGAAAAGTAAAAAAGAAAAAAGTGGCATCTGAATATCAAATAAAAAATTTGGAAAGAAGTGGGAGAAAATAGGGGAAAGTGGAAGGAGGATGTCATAATTGTTGACAAGTAAAGCAATGAGTGAAATCATATAGTATGTGTGATTATTTATGAGAAAAAATCTCAAATACCCCATTTTGTTATACAACATCCACAAAATACCCTTTCTTATCAAAAACTTCAAAAAATACCCCACCGTACAAATTTCTGACAAATTGAATGAATTTGTTTGAATTTGGGTTGAAAAAGTTGTAACATTCAAACCAAATTTTTTTTGAAAATACAAATATGTTGTCTTATCCCATCCCTACTCCAAAAAAAAAAATAGAGAGAATATATAAAGTGTATGGTGCCGACCGGAAAAAAACAACAAAAAGGGGTGGAGTCGGCACCGTCACGGTGCCGACCATGTCAGGCCCGGTGCCGACCGCCGGTCCGGACGGTGCCGACCGGTTAATTATCATTTTTTTTTGACTCACTTGTATTATTGGCACGGTTATTTGAGTTCATCCCCTTTCATTTTCAATCACGGACCATCCCCATCTTCCCCATTCTTTCCCATTCTTCACCATTTTTCCCCCAATCTTAGTCGGCAACCTCCACCAATTTTCGAAGTCAGCATCGTTTTTTTTTAAGAAATGGATGAGGTCAGTTTGTTTTTCTCAATTTCTACCTTTATTTTGATTGTTTATTCTTAATCTTTATGTGAAATTTTGTTGAAATTTTGCCCTTAAATTCAAAAATTTTGCATGAAATTTGTTTCTCTCTCCATTTGTATGTTGCTTTGGAAGTGAACATGAGTATGATTGTTGCTATTTATGCTAGTACAATTGTGTATGTTGCTTTGGAAATTAAGATTGAGGATATGTTGTTTTGGAATTGAACATTAGGTTGATTTTTTATTATTTTGTAATGAATTTGTGCAGGTTGAATTTATTAGACCCGCTTTACGTAATGTTACTTGTAAGATTAATTTATGCACTAAGGTTACGACAATAGAGACAATTAGTGACACGTTGTATTCAATAGGGGGTGATAATTTGGTTACTAGTTATATGAATGGCCCATTTGGAAATTTGTTAATGTGGAAAAAAAATGGACCTAGTGCCTCGCAGCCATTACTGCAACTGTTAAGTTACCAAATTACAAGTCCCGACCCAAAAGCTTTATGGTTTCATATTGGTGGGCAGACTATTTCTTTAGGGGTGGGTGAGTTTGCACTAGTGACCGGTTTGACATTTGGACCCACTCATTTTGATCCATGTGCTGATCATGATCCTTCTGATTCGTCGGTGTATAGGTTTTTCTGTGGTGGTCAATCTATCACAGCTAAACAGTTATTAAACAAATTTAAGGCTGGTTTAGTTCACCGGAATAATCATGAATTGTATTTGAGAGTGGCCAACATATTAGCCATGTGGAGCTTTGTGTTAGGGTTTTCTGAAAAACGTAAGATCGAGAGTTGGGTCTTTGTTTTGGTAGATAATTGGACTAGCTGGAACCAATTTCCGTGGGGAGCATATGCATTTAAGTCTTTATCATACTATTTAGAGCAGGCTCACACGAGGGTAGAAGCAAAAGGGACTCTTCATTTGGGCGGTCCTATTTGGATTTTGCAGGTATAATTTAATTTTTATGTATTTAGTAAATATGTAAAGTTGATGAGTTATAATTCAAACAAATCTTTTGTAGGTTTGGGCCTATGAGGCCATTCCGGACTTGGGTGGTAGTTGTGCCATTTTAGAGAATCCTACTCTAATTCCCTGATTTATGAAGTGGAAGTTTACAAGGCCAGCTACGATTGATTGGCAAGGCTGGTTTGCTCGTGCACAGGTATTGCATTCATCTAAATTACTTATTTGTAAACTAACAAATTTTCTAATTGTCTTTTATTTTATTGTAGATTCAAGTTTTCGCCAACCTAATCCCATTTCTGTATGAACAAGAGCTTTTCTACTACACTTCTTCTCAGGAGGAGGAGTCTCTAAGTGTTAACTTCCGACGTCCAGAAAATACAGTACGTCCTGTTGGACAGAGAGGTGATCGTCGATCACAGAGCATTTTATAGGACAGGGTTCTGGAGGACAAAGGGGTCAGGGTGGTGATCAGGGAGGTGATGAGGGTGGTGATGAGGGTCATGATCAGGGTGGTGATGAGGGTGGTGATGAGGGTCATGATCAGGGTGGTGATGAGGGTGGTGATCACGGTGATCAGGGTGGTGATCAGGGAGGTTTTGGGGCACAATCTCATTCTCAAGGGCAGAGCTCGAGAGCATCACATAGGCGCACTCGTTCGAGGAGGGATAGAACTTCATCTAGTGGAGAGTCAAGTGAGTCTAGGAGATTTCGGCCATCTCGTTCCTTTATGGATAGGCTTCGGGCTATAGTTACTGAGGCGGTTGACGTTGCAGTGAACAATGCAATAATAGATAGAGTTATTCCTCATGTGACCCGAGTAGTAACAGATTTGATCAACTCAGTGCGATGTGGTAACCGTACTGATGCTAGACAAAGGTCAGTTGGGCGAGGGATACAGATGGACAGTCCCGAGCAGAGGCCCAGTACTTCCCACCACTCTACTAGGCCCAGTACTTCCCACCACTCTGCGAGACCTAGCTCTTCTGCTAGACCTAGCACATCAGTAGACCGAGAGGTTCGTAGAGATACTGATTTAGTTGTCCCAGAGCAGTTTCATATTGGCACAGATCGTCGGACTGATGAGAGGAGACGGAGTGCCGGTCGTCGTTCTACTGAGAGGAGACGCAGCACAGAGCGCCAGGCTCGCCAGCACATACCTGATTTGGATCAACCTTCTTCAAGCCACATCATTTATTTGCTTGCACGCGATATTGAACTGCAAGTATTTGATGTAACATATTAACATTTCTTTAATTTAAGTATATGATGTGTAATGTTCTTTTCATTTCAGGGCGATGATGGACGGCCGATGGGAATCAGTTGCGTGTTAGAGGACAACTATGATGCGTGGAGACGCATGGGTGAAGGAATTAGCAGGAAATCCTTTAACGACAATACAGCGTGACCACAATCTTATTTCTCTTTTATAGAGAATATTGCACAGCCGTTATCTATGGAGGTCATCGATTGCTACGTCCAGTCACAGCAGAGGAGTTTCTATCAGCTTCAACAAAGGATTCGGATTCTGCGACCTCAATTCTTCGTAAGTATTTTCGTAATTCTAATTATCTAATTTTCAACATCGTTTATATTGACATTTTTCGTGTTTAATGTTTTGTAGGACTTAATGAAAAGAGATTATCGGGTAAGTAGGCAGGGACCGATGCCTCAGGAATCACGAGCTCTATTGGAGTTCATCAATGGTACTGATTGCACCACATCTTTGGATTGGTTCGAGGCAGATACGGTTAGTTTTCTATTATCTATTTGGATATTGTCTTTATGCATCAATTATTAATATATTTACTTTGCTTTGTAGTTCATTGTACCCTGTTATGTTCGAGGTGTTTGGTATACTGTGCATATGAACATCCAGACATGGACTACCATGATGATTGACCCTTATGATTCTCATGACCGCGCCAGGATTTTGCAAGATGTTTTTGTAGAGTTGAGAAAGATGACCAGCCATATGAAAGATTATTTGAAAGCAGGCAGGTATTGGGATAAAAATAAGTTGAAACTACGGAACGTGGCCTCACGAGACATGGCTTTTTCTAGGGTGATGTATTTCAAAGGCAATCAGGGAGCGCAACATTCGACTTATGCATGCGCAGCATTAGAGATGTTCATGTTCGAGTATCCGACTCCACAGTGGATGGAGAGTCCTAATGGGCCTGCATTATTTAGAAGATTGATTGCCCTTAGACTATTTGATTTCTCGTATGTTTGATTTATTTTTGATTGATTGTTGTCAGACTATTAGAAACTTGAGATTTGAAGCATCATATTTAAAGCACCCTTACAATATTACAATAGTTGAAGCATTTTTACAAACATTAAGTGTTTGCAACTCTATCAGGACAAGATCGCTTCGTATGTGATTCTGATTTACAAATACTGCATTTTTTACGGGCTCTTTGTCTGCTAGAAGATGTTTGCGTATGTTCTGCTCTGGAGGGACGTCGACTATTTCTGGGACGACCAGCTTGACGTGTAATAATAGGAGGATTCACCAGGAGAGATGCAGCTTCATCTGAAACATCCCACTCATCTTCAGGAGGAAGTGAATTCACAGTACCACCATAAATCTCGCGCCAGTTACTCGTTTTGTAGTAGCTATGAACATAATCGTAATAGTTGACCCCATTGTAACTGCGAAAAAATAAAAACAATGACTTGTTGAAGTATTCAAGTAATGAAAATGATAGTAGAAAATCATACCGAATCGCAGCCATTGCATGTGAGCATGGCATCAGGTCCAGTTGAAACTCACGACATTCACAAGTACATGCCGTCAAATCAACCTTCCAAGTTCTTTCTCCATCAGTAACCATAAATTCATTTTCAGAGATTGGCACAACCTGATGTGTATGAGCTAGCTCGGAGAGAGGAGATGCCTTTTGCACGGCCTCTTCTGTTAACTCATCAACTCTTGCATTCGCCTTTGCTCGCCTCTGATCAAACCATTGTTCCAGTATACCTCGAAATGTATCAATAATCGAACATATGGGCAATCTACGAGCCTCCAACAACCTTGCGTTGAAAACTTCAGCAGCATTCGATGTTAAGAAACTGTAACGACGAACTGGGCACTTCGACCTACTCCACCTTTCAGGACCTACTGAAATGAGCTTATCGTATGCAACAGGTTTGGACGATCGAATTTGATCCATTGCCTGCCTGTAGCTCGACAATCGATAAGCATAAGCAGCACGATGGTACAGCTTCACAATGAATGATTTCAAAGTCTGCAAAAAGTAAATTTATTGAATTGATTAGTGCAGTGTACTGCAGTGAGGTAACATCAATTCTGCGTACGATTAATTTCAATTTCACTGTATTTTTCAACAAATGAATTCAGTATTCACGAGCATTTCACTGTATTTTTCAACAACTGAATTCATTGTTCATTGATTTAGTCCAAAAAAAGGCTATCAGCAAGCCTGCCAAGACTGTACATTTATAGTAACAATTCATCCAACACAATTTTATCAAATGAAAATGCCATAAATTATTGTTGAAAAATACATTATTCATACAATAAAACAAAAAAAATTGCAATTAAATAAAAAAAAAAGGGTGTGGGATGCAGACCGGTTCAAACCGGTCATCACCGCTAATGGACCGGTAGGCATCGTCAAAAAACCGGTCATCACCGCATTTAAAAAACAAAAAAAAGGGTGTGGGATGCAGACCGGTTCAAACCAGTCATCACCGCTAATGGACCGGTAGGCATCGTAAAAAACCGGTCATCACCGCATTTAAAAAAAAAAAAAAATAAGAAAATGGCTTTTTGGGTCGGCACCGCCGGTCTGAACCGGTCATCACCGGTGCCGACCGGTCATCACCGCCAAAAACCGGTGGGAACTAATTTTATTTATTTTTTTTTTCTATTTTTAAACCCAATCACGTTTTAAAAAATAATTTCTCCTAATTAAATGCAAATCATCATCAAATGATTGTTTTGATTGCATTTTTAAACACTAAAACATGTCAGATATTGTACTTTGGAGCATTTCTTGGATATGTTTATAAAAAGAGGTATTTTCATTAGATATTATATAAAAAAGGGCATTTTCAAATATTAACAGATTATTTATTTCCAGCAAATAATTGAGTTATGTTTGGGGAAAGGCAGAACCCATGATTAATGATATAATGCGGGAGTCCCACTCCAGTTCCTGCTCATGCTCATCACATCATTCATCATTCATCATTCATCATTCATCATTCATCATTCATCATTCATCATCATCATATCTCTCTCTCTCTCATACATACACAGTCACGAATATTAAAGAATTGTAAATTCCAGACCATTCTTTTCTATATATAACATCGCTTTGGCTTTCGTCTCAGCACGCCAATCCATTCTGTTCTCTTCCCTTACTCTCTCTCTCTCTCTCTCTCTCTCTCGATCCACACACAGACACATATACAAGCAAATACCAAGTAAGGTTGGTGAAGTGAGGAAACAAGAATGATCGTTGATAAGGATCAAGATTTGGGGCTGAGCCTGAGCTTGAGTTTCCCTGCAGAAAACAGAGCAGTTTCAAGTTTCATCCCTTCTTGGACTCGACCCTTCGCATCATCAGGTTCTTTTCTCTCTCTTGTATCTCCACCATTTCTTTTCTGGGAAAAAAGAGCACGCCATTTTCAATTATTTTTTTCTGATTTAAAAATAATGGAGATCTGAAACCCCATGACTAGAGTTTGCAAATGCTGATATGATTCACGGCATGCAGATTGGAGAGCCGAGGCATGCAGAGCGGAAACGAGATCTTTTCTCAAGGGAATCGACGTGAACTGCTTGCCGGAGACAGCGGCGGAGGAGGAAGAGGAGGAGGGCGGCGTTTCCTCCCCGAACAGCACGATATCGAGCGTGAGCGGGAAGAGGAGCGAGAGGGAGGATGAGAGAGATGGCTCCCGCGGCATCAGCGACGAAGAAGATGCCGAGAACTCAAGAAAGAAGCTCCGCCTCTCCAAGGATCAGTCCGCTGTTCTTGAAGAAAGCTTTAAAGATCACAACACTCTCAATCCTGTAAGTTTTACCTCAACTTTTTTTGTTTTTTTTTCCTAAATCTTGCAGAAATTTGATTTGGGTGTTGTTTTGTTGTTGCAGAAGCAAAAAATGGCTTTGGCAAAGAGGTTGGGGCTGAGGCCCAGGCAGGTCGAAGTTTGGTTTCAGAACCGAAGGGCAAGGTCAGTTTTATCGATTCAAAACTCAAAAATAACACTTATGCCAACTCCCATTTCTAAATTAAAGTTAAATATTGCGATGTTGCAGGACAAAATTGAAGCAAACAGAGGTAGACTGCGAGTTCCTAAAGAGATGCTGCGAAAATCTGACGGAGGAGAACAGAAGGCTGCAGAAGGAGGTGCAGGAGCTGCGGGCAGTGAAGCTGTCGCCGCAGGTGTACATGCACATGACTCCGCCGACGACGCTGACGATGTGCCCCTCCTGCGAGCGTGTGGCGCTGCCGTCGTCGGCGGATCCACGGCCTCGATTCAACCATCCGTGGCCTGCCACACGCTGCTCATCCCATTATTCTTGATTCAGCTGCGGAATTAGAAGCAACACTCATATACCTAGTGATTGATTGATAGAGAGCTAATCATCTACATTAGAATCTTTCCTCATTTTGTTCTTGTATATTTATTCCATTCCATCGTCTTCAAATACATTGACCTTCTTAAGCTCATTGTTGAATTTTTTATTCTTGTGTTAGGTAAAAGATTTGAAGAATTCACACATTAATCTAAATCCCAACTCACTCTCTCACAAGTAGAATGAGTTCGATGAACCAAGGTTATTCGGATTCAATGAGCTTGTATTGGACTTCTTTTTTTTTTTTCAAGTTCAAGACGGAGACCCGCGTGAGCCTCAAACCCAACCTATCTCAAATCTCACTTCATTTTTTTAATTAGTTGTTACAATTTTTAATACTCCATGAACTAGAATTTCACCTTGCACAAAATATTATTTCCCATATTGTAAAAATAATAATTATTTTCGATATTGTAAAAATTATATATTTTTTATAAATATATTACATGTGTAACAATGATATATATATAAGTGTTCAATAACTAAAATAAAATTTTCGGATCTCTACGCTCATTAAACTATAACATGTAATTTTCAATGATTGAAAATAATTTTGCAGCTGCTGTCCATTAATACACAAATCATTTAATTTAGCATTGTTCTATCCCCTCCACCTTGTATGGATTTAACACAAAAACTCGAATATAGATTAAAAACAATTTTCCATTTACAGTAAAAATCAAATTCTAATGAAAAAAGCTAATTACATAATATATTTTTCTACGACCATAACTTCTCAACGATGAAATTACAAAAATAGCAAAACAAATTATCTGAATCTATTGAATAAAATAAAATTAATAACCGTAAGTCGCTGTAATATAAAAAATAAATGAAAACAATAGTAATAAAATTAATATAAACTTATTTATGATGTGTAGAATCTATAACACAAACAATTTTCTTTTTAACTGTAATCTAATTTTTGATAACAGAACACTTTTTCATCCACCATCCTTGTTGTCTCTCCCATCTCCTTTTTCATCCATTCTCTATAATTTCTCAATAAAGAATCACATCTTTTTAGTGTTGTACCCTCTTCTTTGCCACCTGCAACTCTCTTTTTCTCCCTTGGTCTATTTCTTTCTTCTATTCTGTATAGGAGCATCATATATTACAATGGTAGCCCATGACAATCATTCCAGTACAACAACAAATATATATCAAGCAGTGAGAATGTTTTGATGTAGCAAATAGAAAGACCCAATTTTCAGTACAATACCTGAAGCCCTTGTTACTCAACAACGACTTCTTCCTTGCGGCAAAACATTGACTGGGAGGCAGAGGCACATAGGTAAATCTGACCTGCCTAGTACAACCTCCACTATAAAATCGCTGCGATGAAGGGAAAGTGTTACACAGTTGCAGTGAGGAGGAGAAAGGAAAGAGTGAATGCTGCTGCTGCACTTATGATAGCGTGTTTTACAACACACTATTCTGTAAGTGTACAGACCAATGCAGAGGCAAGTAATAAATTATTGAACTCAAGGATTGCAGGCTCGAAGTACAATCAAGCACTAAAATATAGATATTTTACTACTATCTAGAAAAACCGGTAGAAAAGTTATTTATCTATCCTAGACAATATTGAAAAATAGATATTTTTAAAAAGGTAATTAAAAAGATTGAGTTTCGAAAATATGGAAAAACAGGATTCCAGAGTAATCCACTATCAAGAACAATTAAACAATATTTATTCAATTCAATTCCAATTTAATTTCCAAAAATATGGGTTAGTCTCAATTATGTTATCAGGCAATTCTTTCGAACTCTAAACCATAATGTGGATATAAAAGACCTAATGATTCCTTCCGGATGCGCAGGAGGAATTCTACTCTTGATAAAAACCTTAGATTTTAAAAACCCTTTAATAATTCAAATTCCTTCCGGACATTCAATTTTTTAAATCTAATTACCATGCATCTAATTGATAACCCTAGACCTTCTAGTTCAAGAATCAACAATCAATTCACCATCAATGGCCAGTATCAAGTAAATAATTAAAGCTCAAGCATAATCAAAACGCGAATGAAAAAGGAAAATTAAATCGAATAAATAATTGTAAAACGTTCAACAAGTTTCAAACCCTAGAATCCACAAAGGACTTAGCCAATCATACTAAGTTCCATAAAAATAGAGAATGAAAGAGTCAAAGATAAAGAAAACATGGAAAACCAAAACCCGTAGTTTTCAATTCCCAATCTTCAATCTTCCCTCTTCAAATCTGCTCCGTTCTAGCTTTCTCCAAGGTTCTTCACTAAAAATTATGGTGTAGGATCATTTTTTAGTCTTGAGAGCCTCTATTTATACTTATCTTCTTCAAACCTAAAAAGATATGGGATTTGGATCCATTTTCGCCCAATAATTCACGATCGGTGACCCATTAAGCAACGATGGTGACAGCCAAATGTGCGCCCGGGTCGCCATATATGCACCGTACCAAAAACTTGCGATTTCGCACGTTCGGCGACCGCCATTCATGCATTTTGGTCGTCGTTCATGCGCCGAAAGGGATTCTGAAAATTTACGAGATTGGCGACCCATTATGCAGACTCGGCGACCGCCGTCTCCGCATTTTGGGTCGCAGTTCCTATCGCGAACTGAAACAGGAAGTTTTTGTCGATCTCTTCTCACTTTTTCCTCTTCTTGGTGCAACGAAACATCAACTGGCTCCATGGTACTCGATCATATCCTATAAACGGCTCCATTGTTCGTGAATCCTTCAAAGACAACCCAAAACCAAGTCAAACGTAATATTTCCTAAAAGAATATGAATAAAGCATAGAATTATCACTGAACGACCTAATCTGAGGCAAATAGCTAGAAGATTCACAACAGTAAATGCACAAAATGAGTGTTTATCAATCCCCCCAAACTTAAATTATTGTTCATCCGCGAACAATGAGGAAGACAAATAAAAGAACAAGTAAACACGAGGGGTGCATTTATTGATCAATAATTATTTCAGTCACAAAGAGGGTTGTGATTCCTACACCAGCAAACACGACAGTCATCAATTAAGTGCAATAGTTCATAGTTTCAATCCCGACCTCTAGAAATCTGCTTCTCACAGGATAGTGTATCACTCAAATTTCGCTCAAAGTGTAGGAAAGGCTAGTGTATAATCTCAACTGTCAACTGTACAACTTTCCTACCATAGGCTTGCTTATTGTCTAGACTCTCCACTGACTTTGGGAGTGTTAGGACAAAGATAAAAAAAGGTCTTTATTCTAGGTTCTAATGTAGGCACATTGGTGAAAGGTATGGAATATTTGGCTAAGTGACTGAATAGATGCAACCTTATAACTTCATTAACATGACTACTCCTCATCACATACCACACTTATCGATTAACTGACTCATACATTATACCATAACTCAACTGAAAGAATACGCATCCCATAAGTACACTACAATAGGATTCAAATTTGAATACGATACTATGCACGCTTTGTGCATTAATAAAACTCAACAATGACACTATGCACACTTTGTGCATTTTATTGGGTTATTCATTTTTTTATATATAACTCTATTGCCCACCACAAGGCTTTTTTTTTTGGACAATGTTTGACCATGATCTATTTAGTTTCACCACCTATCATAAACAGATACCCATACAATTCCATCTACACCTCCTATCATCTGGTTTAGAAAGAAAGGTTTAAAGGCTCAACGGGTTTAGCAAAGGATTATGTAATGGGTTAGTGTTTGGGTTTAATGAGGCTCATGAAACGATGGCCTAAGATCATTTCTAAGTCTATGACACTCTCTATGCAATTTTAAGACAGAAATCAAGACAAGTTCTAGAGGCAAGCGTACAGTGACATACTCTCATTCAAATTCTCATAGGCATAAACATATCCTAGAGGCCAGAATTAATTCCACAAATGTATACACCTCATCAATTCATGTGTAGTTCAATAATGTAAGTTTCACGAGAAAGAAACAGATGTCATCATAAACTTGATCAATAATATGTAAATATAACCCTTGCCACATCATTCATATCCCAACACATTGTAGCAGAATAATAGAGTTTCCTATTATAGACCCACTAAAGAATTAACTGAAAGCAATAAAAATAGTAAAACAAATTTACAGACAGAAATCAACTTAAGCAATTACAGACTGGTTAACTGATTCAGATTAGTACACAAAGTGTCATCTCAAATCACAAGTTTCAAATAGTTTCAAATCAACAAGAGATAAAGAAAGCAAAAGGGGTAGAAGAACAAATCACCCGATCACACCCCCTCCCCCAAACTTATTCGATACAAAGGAAATAATAAGTTTGTGGGGGAAAAGATCACGGATATGTGTGTGAGACCTCGACAAGCGGTCACTGCGGTGGTGGCCAATACTGTGGAAAACGGGCCATGAATTGGCGCATCTTCTCCTGCGCCTCGTGCTGGCGCTGCCACTCGGCTTGCTGCTTGTAGGGATTTATCGTGAACCGAATCACAAAATCCAAATGAACTGGACCGATTTATGGTTATTGTTCACAATACCAATTCACAAAAATCTAGCGTGCTCCTATGAATTTAATTCATGGATAATAGGGATAATTACCGTTATTCCATAGAGTCTGATCCAATCTTTCGCGTTTGAATATCCAACTTTAATTCAACAACGCGATTCGATTAAATCTGCGGAAACATAAATTAAAAATCTAATTTCTAGATTAATCGAAAATAAAGGAAAAAGGAAGAATAGAAAATTTCTGTTCTCCAGATTAGATCTTCAGGGCTGTATCCCAATGCTGTTCAGATCTGCTACTGGTGAGGATTCCACAGATCTGTAGTTGTGCAAGGCCAGAACTAAAATTCTCCTCCCTCTTGCACTAGCCGTTGCCCACTCTCTCTCTGCCTCTAGGGTTTCACTGATTTAAATTGTATTCAAGGTGGCTAGGGTCTCTGAGAGAGAGAGATGTCTATTTATAGACCTAGGGATTTAACCGTAATGGGCTATTGGGCTCAATTCAGCATATTTAATTGGGCCAGTCCTGGGACCTAATGCAAATAATAAAGTGGGCCTATAAATTAATTAATTCTCATGTCCACAACCCATGACACAATTAATTAATTAATATTAATTCTTTTTCACCACAGAATTAATACTGACCTACCCCTTTATTACCACGTTATGAGAACGGGCTGCATTAATTGAGAATCCTCATATTTAAGGTTACCGGACATTTATTAATTAATCAGAGCTTCTGACAAGCTCTATCTACAATTAATTAATATCATATTATTCCTGAGTAGTACCACTCAATCCTTATCACTCGTGCCTGAACTTAATCAGCCTGCAGGACTTTGGCACGATGAATGTCATTGAGCTCCTCAGGGAATGTCCCCATCCTATTACTCGGATATGGTTACCTAAACCCAGTCTCAGATAGTGCTACACGAACTGCTATTACCCAAGATGCGGAAATACGAGCACGTTACTTAGGCTCTCCACCATGGCAAGTTAAAGCAACAGTTAATCCGTGCAAACCCCTGAACCTTCGTTAGGGTTTGGACTCAATCAAGAACGAGATCTTGTATTCGCTAATGTCAGACAGTCGAATACATCTCACTGCGGTCCATCAATACGCCACCCTCGCGTACCAGCATGTCAAGTAACCAAGACAGACTACTTATTCTGACAATGCCGCAGTCATCCGAACATACGTATCCTCATACGCTGTCTCGGCTGTGATCAGGTTTATGTCTCACTAGGTCAAGTGATCATACTGTCTTCCGCGATCTACTACATGCCATATGATCGTCCCTATTGGTGAGACAAGAGGATACCATTGTTACATTCATGTAGGTTTGTTTGACAGATAGGAGAAATAAACTGTTGTACACTCATTATAATAAATGCTTTCAGTATACAAAATCCATCAATCTCCCACTTATAATCAAAGCATAACTAAGCTATTACAGAGTATAAAGTGCGTCTATCTAGCCTGCTATCTCGTTAACCACTATCAGTGGTCGGCATCCACCTCAGACCCAGCTCACGAATATGTCTTTCATAAACTTTCTGCAGCAAGCTCTTTGTAAATGGATCAGCAAGGTTGTCCTTAGTGTCCCATCGATACGATCTCTCGTATGATATGGTACTTTCTCTCTATGTGTTTGCTTGCCCTGTGAGACCACGGTTCATTTGAGTTCGCCACTACACCAGAGTGATCACAATAAATTGTGATGCTCTTCGGCAAACTCGAAATCACGCCCAACTCTAAAAGGTAGTTCCTGAGCCATATCCCCTCTTTCGAGGCTTCGGAGGCGGCAACATATTCCGCCTTCATGGTGGAGTCAGCAATGCATTTCTGCTTTGAGCTCCTCCAAGATACAGCTCCACCTCCCAAGGTAAACACATATCCCGAGATCAATTTCTTCTCATCCTGGTCCCCTTGGAAATTCGAGTCTGTATAACCCACAAGGCACAAATCCTCACTTTGATAAACTAGGCAGTAATTCCTACTTCTCTTCAAATACTTGAGGATGTGCTTTACCGCAGTCCAACACGCCTGTCCAGGGTTAGACTGATATCTTGCTACCATGCCAACGGCATAACAGATATCTGGCCTGGTACACAGCATCACATACATGAGGTTCCCACCGCAGAAGCGTATGGTACAAGACTCATTTCATCTTTCTCCCGCTGTGTCTCAGGACACTGACCACTAGAAAGACGAACGCCATGTCTGAAAGGTAGCAAACCTTTCTTGGCGAGTTGCATGCTGAACCGGGCTATCACAGTATCCACATAGGATGTCTGGGATAAGCTCAACATCCTTCTCTTACGATCTCGTAAGATCTTAATCCCAAGGATGTAGCCAGCTTCTCCCAAATCCTTCATTTGGAACTGTTCGGATAACCAACCCTTGATTTCCGACATCACTCCCTCGTTGTTTCCAAATAGGAGTATGTCATCAACGTATAGTGCAAGGAAAACCACACTCCCACTGATACAAAGTCGGTAAACACAACTTTCGTTTTCCAACTGTGCAAATCCATAGGATTTAATCACATCGTTGAAACGTAAGTTCCATGACCTTGAAGCTTGTTTAAGTCCATACAAGGACTTCTTAAGCTTCCAGAAAAGATGTTTTTTGCCTTTGCACACGTAGCCCTCAGGTTGCTTCATATAGATGTCCCTACCTTCTTCAAGGTAACCATTTAGAAAAGCAGTTTTGACATCCATCTGCCAAATCTTGAGGTCTATATGCGCAGCTATGGAAAGGAGTATCTGGATGAATTTGAACATGGGTACGGGTGAAAAGGTTTCGTCATAGTCAATGCCCTCTTTCTGACTATAACTTTTAGCCACCAGCCTGACTTTCTTGCACTGCCTCTTCGTAAGTCAGTGGATCAGAGTTCTCATATCCGTCTTCCGGGCTCAAGTCCAAAGACTCACCCACGAACATGTACCTTTCTGGATGGAAAATAACTCTCCCACTACGACGAGGCATCGGTGCCGTGTCAGCAGTAGGTGTAGTAACTTGTGGTTCTGCACCTTGCACTGAAGAACGTGTCTGTGGTGCTGAACCTCTCACAGGTGCACCCACGTCTACACGTTCCCCTTCCCTTGGAATCGCATTCTCATTTTAAATTTTTTGAAGAACGATATCACTCCTTGACTTGTGATTACTCACATACTCATCCTCCAAGTATCTAGCGTTGGTGCTAACAACGACTCTCTGACTCTCAGGACAGTAAAAGTAACCACCTTTCGTTTGCCTAGGATACCCTATAAACAACATTACCTTTGACCTGCTTTTTAACTATCAGGTTCCTTTGACAGTACATGTGCCGGACAGCCCCATACTCTAAACTTGCACAAAATCGGTTTGCGACCAAGAAAGAGCTCAGAAGGCGTCTTAGGAACTGATTTAGAAGGCACCACATTTAACACGTAAGCGGTTGTTTCCAATGGTTATCCCCAAAACGAAATGGGTAAGTTTGCATAACTCATCATTGATCTTACCATCTCTAGAAGATTCTTATTTCTTCTTTCAGCTACACCGTTTTGCTGGGGAGTACCCGGTGCAGTCCACTGGGATGTAATCCCGTTATCTGACAAATACTGCAGGAACTCGTTACCGAGGTATTCACCACCGCGGTCAGATCACAGTGACTTAATAGTTTTCCCGACCTTCTTTTCTACCTCAGCCTTGAACTCTTTGAATTTCTCAAAGCATTCAGACTTGTAGCGAAGTAGGTAAACGTATCCGTACCTTGAGTAATCGTCAATGAAAGTGACGAAGTACTCGTACCCTCCACGAGCCTGCGTGGACATCGGTCCACATAAGTAAAAATGGATCAATTCCAACACTTCCTCTGCTCGAGACTGACTAGCCTTAAAAGACCTAGTTGACATCTTGCCCTCGATGCAGGATTCACAGACTTGATAAGGTACAGCCCGGACTAAGTCCAATATACCGTCATCTACAAGTCGCTGAATCCACTTCAAGCTGATGTGGTCCAGTCTCAAGTGCTAGAGATATGTAAGATCCTCATCAGAAGAAGTAAGTCTTCTCTTTCTAGGACTATCAATTACGGATGAATTACATACAATACTTGCGGAATACTTATGATTATAGTTAATAACATAGAGAGAATTATTCAGCATCCCACGACAGATAACACCGTTATTACCAATGATAGAAACACTACTATCAAAAATAACTTAATATCAATCAACGTAAAGTTTGGAAACTGAAATAAGGTTCCGCCGAAAATCCGGCACGTACAAAACATCTCTCAACGTTAAACCAGAATCATCAAAGTACAAGGTGAAATCTCCAACGGCAGCTGCACTCACTTGTGCTACATTCCCCATCGAGATGGTAACCTCGTCATTCTTCAACACCCTCCTCGGTGTGAACCTCTGCAAAATGTAACAAACATGATCAGTAGCTCCAGTATCCACTACCCACGAATGAGTAGAAACCGATGCTAAACATGTTTCTGTTACAAATGCAAATGACGTACCTTGTCCTTTAGCATTCGAACAATCCACCTTTCCAGCATCCAGCAGACCTATTCTTCTTAGGAGTGACCTTGACTCTCTTCATCTTCTTTGACTTGCTTTCATTGCCTGCTTTCCTGAGCTTGCATTCAACACCAACATCTCCAACCTTAGAGGTTGTCGAACCAATTCTAGAAACAGTCAGAACAGGTTTCCGTGCTCGCATTGAAGATTGCTCTACCACAAGGTCCTCTAGTAGCTCATGCAGAGCATACTCTCCCCTTGCAGCAGCAACTACCTTAAAGTCGTAAAAGGATTCCGGAAGAGAATTCAGGATGATATCAATCTCGCCTTGCGCACTGATATTACCACCCCGCACAATAACTTTCTCATGAGATCAATCATAGACATCATGTGCGCTGTCACCGAACTATCTTCAACCATCTTCTTGCACACAAGATCGTGCACAAGTCCATAGTTAATAGTCTACTCCACATTGCCATAAGCTGTCGAGAGTTCTTTCCAGATTTCTCCAGCCCTCTCAAGATACTCATACTTGTGCCTTAATTTTCTAGATAGGGAACCCGTGATGAGCCAAAAGGCGAACTCATCAGCGTCCTCCCATCTTTCATAAAATTCAAGCTCAAGTTCACAGACCTTATAATGAGTACGCAACAGTGGATCCATGAAAAGAACATATGCTTGATTTTTCAGACAAAGGATGTGTTTGATGCAAAAACTCCATTCAGGGAAGTTCGGACCAGTTAAAGGATTGAGAGCAAGAATATGATCAACAGTAGACATAGACATATCTGAAAAATAAAGAATCTTAAATAAGAACATACATGTAGAACTTCAAAAACAAATGCATTGAAAACCTTTTTATAAATCAAATACATATGTTTTCCACTAATTGCACAAGAGTTCCCACCACAAGCTACACTCGTAGACGTTTACGATGTCACCCTCAACCAGAACTGCGGGTTTTAAGCCCCAATTCTTTAATTTCACTACCATGCCAGGAACCTTTTGACACTAGAAATTAATAATTAGTGAAAACTTTAGACCAAGCCATCTCTCAAGAACAGGGATGCAATTCTTGCATTATATTCTAAGATGCTTCTAAGCGATTAACCACAAATTTAACTCTGGCCAAAAGAGACAGTTTAGCATGGCACGTAACCATACCGCACAGCCCTTAATGCTTTTGTTATCTATAATTTAAATCAATCATAGAATACTTATGAAAGAGATCTACGCAAGCTACACTCGTGGACGTTTACGCAAAACCCTCCAACTATTCACGTGACTTGAATTGTTTGTTTAGAAATCCCAAAAACCGTACCCATGGACCTCTAAGAACTAGCAAGATAAACTCTTAGACGTTTACTAGAGCGAGAGATACACTTACAGCCTAGGACCGCTTTGTGGAGGTCTATTGATTTTAATTAAAAAATCTGCTTAGTATTTTTCTTTTAAAAGGTTTCTTATATGCGCACATATAATTTCTTTGTTATTATATTTTCCAAATTTTTGCATGTAATTAAACAAGGCCAAAAATTCCCAAAATATAATCCAACAAGAAATTAATCACATAAGCACGCTTGGAAAAACTGTAAATAATAAAAGCAGTATATCATGTTTTTCCTATTATCTACACATGCTTAATTGCGCACATAATAAATCACATAGCATACGAGGACAATTAAGGCAAAGAAAAAAATTCCTTGTGGCCCCACAAAATTGGAAAATAAAATCCTATCTATTACAATTTGAATTTTGAATTTATTTGGATAAATCCAAATCTTTTCAAATCTTTCCAAATCTTCTAGGGCCTCCAAATCTTCAACCACCAAATCTTTTGGGATTTAGGGTTTTGTGATTTGATAATTGGCCACAAAGCCTAATGCAAACCTCGGGTTTACATAGGATTGCACCAGCCACAAAAATACGAACCACCGTGACGGGACAGCAGCCGCCGCCGACGACCACAGCTGCCGCCAGCGCCGCCGCCGCTGCTGCACAGCGCCGCGCGCGCCCTCGCGTGCCTTTCCCCGGCGCCGCCGCCCCTGCCGCCCGCGACGCGCGCCACTGCGCGCCATTGCCCGCTGCCGCAGCGCGCTTGCAGCCGCACGCGCGCGGCCTTGTCCCGCCGCCATGCGCCGTCCTTCGTCGGCTCCGTTTTTGTTCTTCGTCCTGACCCGTCCAATTACAAATTTGAAATTAAAATTACAGAATCTATTCTATTACAATTTTTAATCAAATCTAAACTAATCACGGATTTTCTCGTGATTTTACAAAATAGATTCAACCCTACACGGATACACCACCGCTGACTGAATCAAATGGGTTGCCACGAAGAACAAAAACCATCCACGACAGAAATAAAATTCATACATGCATAAATGAATTTATTATGAACAAAAGAGTCATAAATCAGAAACCTGGCTCTGATATCAATTGTAGGGATTTATCGTGAACCGAATCACAAAATCCAAATTAACCAGACCGATTTATGGTTATTGTTCACAATACCAATTCACAAAAACCTAGCATGCTCCTACGAATTTAATTTGTGGATAATAGGGATAATTACCGTTATTTCGTAGAGTCTGATCCGATCTTTCGCATTTGAATATCCAACTTTAATTCAACCACGCGATTCGATTAAATCTGCGAAAACAGAAATTAGAAATCTAATTTCTAGATTAATAGAAAATAAAGGAAAAAGGAAGAAGAGAAAATTTCTGTTCTCCAGATAAGATCTTCAGGGCTGTATCACAGTGCTGTTCAGATCTACTACTGGTAAGGATTCACAAATCTTTAGTTGTGCAAGGCCAGAACCGAAATTCTCCTCCCTCTTGCACTAGCCGTCGCCCACTCTCTCTCTACCTCTAGGGTTTCACTGATTTGAATTGTATTCAAGGTGGCTAGGGTCTCTGAGAGAGAGATGTCTATTTATAGACCTAGGGTTTTAACCCTAATGGGCTATTGGGCTCAATTCAGCATATTTAATTGGGCCAGTCCTGGGACCAAATGCTAATAATAATGTGGGCCTATAAATTAATTAATTCCCATATCCACAACCCAGGACACAATTAATACCGACCTACCCCTTTATTACCACGTTATGAGAACGGGCTGCATTAATTGAGAATCCCCATATTTAAGGTTACCGGACATTCATTAATTAATCAGAGCTTCTGACAAGCTCTATCTAAAGTTAATTAATATCTTATTATTCTTGAGTAGTACCACTCAATCCTTATCACTCGTGCCTGAACTTAATCAGCCTGCAGGACTTTGGCACGATGAATGTCATTGAGCTCCTCAGGGAATGTCCCCATCCTATTACTCGGATATGGTTACCTAAACCCAGTCTCAGGAAGTGCTACACGAACTGTTGTTACCCAAGATGCGGATATACGAGCACATTACTTAGGCTCTACACCATGGCAAGTCAAAGCAACAGTCAATCCGTGCAAACCCCTGAACCTTCGTTAGGGTTTGGACTCAATCAAGAACGAGATATTGTATTCGCTGATGTCAGACAGTGGAATACATCTCACTGCGGTCCATCAATACGCCACCCTTGCGTACCAGCATATCAAGTAACCAAGACACACTACTAATTCCAACAATGTCGCAGCCATCCGGACATACATATCCTCATACGCTGTCTCGGTTGTGATCAGGTTATGTATCACTAGGTCAAGTGATCATACTGTCTTCCGCGGTCTACTACATGCTGTATGATTGTCCCTATCGGTGAGACAATAGGATACCATTGTTACATACATGTAGGTTTGTTTGGCAGATAGGAGAAATAAACTGTTGTATACTCATTATAATAAATGCTTTCAGTATACAAAACCCATTACTGCTGCCTCCACTGACGCTGCTGCTCCTCCTTGAAGGATTGGCGATGAGTCCACTCCCGGCGTTGCTCCTCCTCGAAAAAGTGGTGCTCTGTGGCATAAGTGGTCTGTGATCTGGACAAGGCCTGAAGCTGTGTGGTCCAATCTCTCCACTGTCGCTCAAGAGCACTCAGTTGGTCCTCAAACGCCACGTGGTTATTACAGCGCTCATAGTAGGTAAAAGTCTCTCCCATGGCTCTACGGGATGACCCAGCCTGGGTCTCATCCGGATGTGGCTGCTCGGAACCTTGCTCTCGCTTGCCCCCTGCTCTCGCTCTCCTTCTATCTCGGTATCCCGCTCATCCCTGTCAGGTCGGTGAGGCCCGTGCTCGCCCTCTACAGCTTGGATCGCCTGAATGTGGGCAAGTGTGTCCAAGCGCTAGTTACCGCGGAATTGCTGAATCCCTATGTTAGTAAGCTCGGGATTCGGCAAGGGAAAGTGCAGCTTGTTGCGCTGCTGGATGTAGTAGGGTGGATGGCTCGTGGTGATGAAACGGAGGTCAGACAATTGCTGCAAGTCAAGCAGTACAATAGGGTCGGCCCTCATGCAGAATGTAGATATCCCCGGGGAGTGTATGATGTGGGTCCATAGACCTCCTATGCAGATAAGTCCCCGTTCGGCTTATGCGACTCATGAGACTGTTATAGGAAAGTCATGGCAAAATTCAGCTTTTATCGGTGTAGCATGCAATACATCAGCATTAGTTCATATTCCCTGACAGAGCCGTTATCCTTCCTAGCAAAAAGCATGTGCGCTAGAATGCACTGGATAATCCTCAATATGGGATTCCGGATCTGAGTGGCTTTGGATGACCCCGACACCCAATTGCTATCAGCTTCGAGAGTGAGCTGAGGCCAAAACACTTTGGCGTTGAACCCTTGAGTCCGAATATAGTCTCCCAGATTAGGGACCCCAAAAGCATGATTGAGCTCGTGGACTGTGAGATTCCCGTTCTCGTTCATAGCCCAGAATTTAGCCCCAGCTGGCGTAGTCTTGTCAGATGTAGTAACCTGGAGCGTGCTCAGTACCACTAGAGTGATTCTCTTGTGGGTGATGGCCGAGAGAGTGAGAATGGGCCCCCACCCAATGCCATCGAAGAGCTCTCGGACACAATCATAAAACCCTAACTCCTGATGGGCCTGGGTATCAATGTAGCGAGTGCTTTCAACTCCCCTTTTTACTAGCCGTTCAAAATTAGTCAGATTCTCCAATTCACGGAGCTCAATTCCCATGGACTCTGGGTAGGCTGAGAGGGCACAACTGCTCGACATCGGGGAGGCATAGTGATCTGCACTTAAAAGAATATAATCAGAACCAATCAAAACTAAGACAACTAAAAACTATGAAAGCAATGAAACTAATTCCCCGTGATTAAGCACAAACAAGTTCACTTCCCTAAACTCCTATTAATGATACTGGCAATGTCACAATTCTCAAATCCACAATCAAAACCATCATCCCCCAAACTCAAGCAAGAGTGTACATACAAAAGAGACTCTAAATCCAATATTAAACCTAAAAAAACACAAATACGACACTTTACTAATGGCAAGAAGCAAATTACTGAAATTGTACTAATCCTTAAGTTGACATTCACGAAATAGAGGGTAAAACAATCTAAATGAGTAAGAGGCTCAAGTAACTCAAATAATTCAATCCAATAAAACATCAATGCTCAATTTCCTCCAAACTCAAAGCCCTCAACCAAACATAACTCAAATTCACAAATTCAAACCCCCAAATCAACAAGTAAACCCTAAGATTCTAAATAGCATCAATAATAACCATAGCAAACAAAATATGATATCCAAACTCAAGTTAGCAATTAAAAACGAAAATTGAAACAAATAATCACAATTTTGACCTACATTATCAACGAAGGTATGAAATAGAATGCATGATAGAGTATGAAGATTACATTAAATTTGAAACGAATTTGACGAAACTTGTAAAGCCCTAGAATTTGGAGTTTCTACTAATTTGAATGAAATTTGACAAATTAAATTGATAAGAACCTTCATAGTGGGATGGGTAGACAATGTATGGAGGGATTTGGTGAGATAGTTTGTGTAGGAAGAGAATTTGTAGAGAGAGGGTTAGAGGAGTTCGTGGGTTTATTTGATTTTTGAAGAAGAAGTATGAAAGTGATGAGAAAGAGGGAATTTTCAGATTAAAACTCGATTTTTTTGAACGATTGGCGGCCCAGAAAGGCACGAATGGCGACCGCCATTCGTGTCCTGGGTAGTCGAGGATGTCACAAACCCTTTTTTGGAAAAAATCACGATCGGCGACCCGTTTACATGAATGGAGACCGCCATTCCACCCCTGTGCCAAATTGAATTTTTTTTACATAAATGGCGACCCAGCCAACATACTTGGCGGCCGCCAAGTATGTTTTTTGGGTCGCCCTTTATGCCCCGAACCTGAAAAAATTTTGACGACGAACTCGGCGACCCGTATTTCGCGTACGGCGACCGCCATTTGTGTTTTTGAGTCACCATGTATGCATTTTCCAGTGAATCTCTTTTGTTTTATCTCCTTTCCTGCACCCAACGAACTCAACAACCAAAGTGAACGTATAATGTGGAAAATGGGGTAAAATGACATAAATATGACCAAATTAAAGCAATTAAAAACTAATAAAAGTTGGGTTGCCTCCCAACAAGCGCTTTATTTAATGTCTGTAGCTAGACACAGCAGTACACAATCTATGGATCCCCTAGATGGAGTTGACACACAAAAGTCACAGATTCAGAATGAAAATACTTTTTACTCTTTGACCATTAACTGTAAAGCACATGCCAGTAGACCCAAGCAAGTCAAGCGTGCCATTTGAGTTTACCTTTTGAACACCGTATGGACCAGTCCATCGAGATTTCAATTTCCCAGGAAACAAACGATGGCGTGAATTAAAGACAAGTATCTGATCACCTTGGGTGAAATCGTGGCTGCGAATGTGCTGATCGTGAAACTTCTTGGCGTGCTCCTTGTACAACTTTGAAGTCTCATAGGCTTCAGTACGAAATTCTTCAAGCTCAGTGAGCTGAAGACACCTCTTATCCTCTGCGGCCTTCAAATCCAAGTTAATTTTCTTGACAGCCCAAAAAGCTCGATGCTCCAACTCCACCGGTAGGTGGCACGACTTCCAAACACCATTTGGTATGGTGACATACCTATTGGGGTCTTGAATGCTGTCCTGTATGCCCATAAAGCATCATCAAGGCGAGTAGCCCAATTGTTGGGAAAATTATCAAAGTTTCCCTTCCCCAGTTGATAGCTTAGATCTTTTGATTTGGTGTTTAAGTGTTTTGGTGGATCAAATCCTAAGTCCTACCAGCGTCAGTGTTGTCTCTAGATAGCTCTAGTTCTCAAAATGTAAAGTCCTGTTTAGGTCTTTTGAGTTGTAAGTCGTAGCTGATCAAGACTCATGCTGGCTACTGTTCACCAGCATGAGATGTGCTTACCAGTTGAGAGAAGTCTCACCAGCAAACGACTGACAGCCCCATGCTGACACTGTTCATCAGCGTGGAGTCAAGAGCTAATGACTGGCTACTGTTCACCAGTTGGAAGGATTTCACCAGCAGGAGGCTGACAAATCCTACCAGCAGAATACGTGTTCTGGCTGACACTATTCACCAGCGGTGAAGCCACCAGTCATGGGAGATTCCAAGGGTTAACATCCAGACAAATTGGTAGACCTTGATTGTGCTAAGGAAAGTCACCAGCAGAGACTGCCAGCACAGGATCACCAGAATGATCTACCAGTCGGATGTTACCAGCAGAATTCAAGATTCACTCTCCCAGCATCTTAGAGACAAAAGGAAGATTCGTCTGAGGAATATACTGACAAAGTAAGACTTTAAGGAAGGATATCCTTAAAGTCTATCAGTTCAAGACACCAGTTCCGATTCCTCGTACTGACGAATAGAGCCGTTCTGACACAAAGAGGTCTGTGTCAGAAAAAGCGGACACAAGCATGGCGCTTTCTGGAAATTCCTACTTGCCGCCGTCAGAAGGACATGCGCGGACAGAGACCATTCCGGATGTGTCCAAACGGCTAGAATATTTGAATGGGATCCCTCGGCTATAAATACCTGGGATCCATCAACATTCAATGTTCTTGGCCAACTCTTCACCTACCGAAAGACTGAAATTTATTACGCTCAAGCAAGTAAAAGCATACAACTTTCGAGGCCTCTCTAAAGGCTATCTGTGTGTTGATTTATTCAAACACGAGACTTCAAGCTTCCAGCTTGTAAGTTACAGACCTCGCTTGGTGTTCTTTCTCTTTCTGAGGAAGAACATAGCAGCTCTAGAGCCAGCCAGCTCTTGAGTTATTACGGGCAGTTTGCCGTAGAGGATTCACGTTCTTGGGAGAACTCAACACCCAACCAGTCAGAGGAGGAGGTTGAAGTGACGTGCTCGCACTCCATCCATCTGACGAAGAGTTGAAGAAGGACAAGGACCGGGAGCGGTTGATCCAGTGGACTGGTAGACGGGGCATCTACCAGCTGGAGATAGATCGTAGGAACTTTGTACCGGATTACTCTTATAGTGAATTTCCAGTGAGTCGACTGGAGAGTGGACGTAGATCAGTTGATCGAACCACTATAAAAATCCTTTGCCTTTATCTGCTTTCAGTATTTAAATTTGTATTTGAAACCCAGCACTCAAGTGCTGGTGTATATCTGAAAACTGATAACTGTGCAAACTAGGCTTAAAATATTCTAAGTGTTGAGCTATCAGCTGACCAGCCAGTCAGCCAGCCAGCTGAGCAACCAGCAGGACAGAGTGCAAGTTAGACTTATAAGTTCATTATTTCCGCTGCGTAACGTTATACACTCTGATAAACCGGGACCAACACCAATCCATCCTAGAAACCAAAGAATTTTCCAGGATCTGCTTAATCTCTCGGTTAGCCAACTCCGCCTGCCCATTGGCTTGGGGATGATATGGAGAAGCAATTTTGTGGCGGACTCCATATTTAGCCAACAAGCTCCCCAGCCATTTATTCTTGAAATGTGACCCTCCATCACTTAGAAGTGCTCGAGGTGCTCCAAAATGAGTATGTTCTTCTGAAGAATTTTCAGCACCACCTTCGAGTCACTTGTCACGGTGGGGATAGCCTCAACCCACCGGGTCACATAATCTACATCCAATAGGATGTACTGATATCCATGGGACTTAGAGAAGGGTCCTATGAAATCGATGCCCCAAACGTCGAAAGGCTCAATCTCCAGCATATATTTCCAAGGCATTTCATCCTTCTTCGATATGTTCCCCATTCTCTGGCAGCGATCACAGCTGGCCACAAATTTCTGGCAGTCACGGTAAACAGTAGGCCAATCAAAACCACTTGTAAGGATCTTTATGGCTGTCTTATTCGCCGCGCAGTGGCCACCATATGGGGACAAGTGACAGTCCTCCATAATCTGAATTTTCTCTTGCATTCCGATGCACCTCCGAATCACCATATCAGCACAGCGATGGTAGAGGAAGGGCTCATCCCAGTATTAGATCTTGCAATCATGCAAGAACTTCCTCTTCTGATGGGAGGGTCGGTCAGGTGGTAGCACACCTACAACCAAGTAATTCACTAAATCCATATACCATGGATCTACCTTCTCGACTGCGAGCAGCTGCTTGTCTGAAAACACCTCAGTAATTCGAATCCAAGGATCATCTCCCTCCACCGGATTCTTAAGTCTAGACAGATGGTCTGCCACCACGTTCTCACACCCCTTGTGGTCTATGATTTCCATGCCAAACTCCTGTAGCAGCAGAATCTATCGAATCAGTCTTTCCTTTGCTTCCTTCTTCTCAAACAAATAACGGTTAGCAGCATGATCCGTATACACCACCGTTTTCGCCCTAACCAGATAAGCACGGAACTTATCAAATGTGAACACCACAACCAGCAGCTCCTTCTCAGTTGTTGTGTAGTTGACCTGTGCTTCATCCGAAGTCTTGCTTGCATAGTGGATGACTCTGAAAATCTTAGTCCTTGTCTGTCCCAGGGCGGCTCCAACCGCAGCATCACTGGCATCGCACATTAGGATGAAGGGTTCTGACCAGTCCGGTGAGATAAGAACTTGAGCAGTAGTGTGGGCCTGCTTCGACTTCTCAAAAGCCTGCAAACATTGTTCATCAAAAACAAATTTTGCATCTTTAACAAGTAAAGAACTAAGGGGTTTAGAGATTTTAGAAAACTCTCTGATAAACCTCCTGTAGAAGCCTGCATGACCCAAGAAGCTCCTCACCGACTTCTCATTAGTGGGGGGTGGCAGCTTTGAGATCGCTACGATCTTGGCACAATCCACCTCCGAACCTACAGCAGAAACTTTATGACCGAGGACAATGCCCTCTCGCACCATAAAATGGCACTTCTCCCAATTCAAAACAAGGTTAGTTTCTTGGCAGCGCTGCAGTACAGTAATCAGGTTTTCCAAATAGTTATCAAATGAATGACCAAACACTGAAAAATCATCCATAAAAACTTCCATAATATTCTTAACAAGTCCACTAAAAATAGACATCATGCATCTTTGAAAAGTAGCTGGAGCATTACATAATCCAAAAGACATCCGTTTATATGCAAAAATATCATTAGGACAAGTAAAAATAGATTTGTGTTGGTCCACAAGGGCAATAGCAATTTGATTATATCTAGAATAACCATCTAGAAAACAATAAAAATCATACCCAGCCAACCTATCTAACATTTGATCGATAAAAGGAAGAGGAAAGTGATCCTTACGAGTAGCACTGTTAAGTGCTCTATAGTCAATACACATTCTCGAGCCAGTAACAGGCCTGTGAGCGATCTCCTGGCCACTCTCCTCCTTCATGATTGTAGTACCTCCCTTTTTGGCCAGCACTTGGGTGGGGCTCACCAACTCACTATCTGAAATAGCAAAGAACATGTCAACATCCAATAACTTCAAAACTTCTTTCCGCACAACTTCTTGCATAATAGGATTTATCCTTCGCTGCAACTGCACCTTGGGTTTGTATCCATCCTTCAATAAAATCCTGTGCATACAAATAGAAGGGCTAATACCCTTGATGTTAGATAACGACCACCCAATAGCAGATTGGTGGTATCTCAAAACCCTCAATAATCTATCTAACTGAATAAAAGAAGGGGTAGTACATACAATTACTGGATAGGTATCGTTTTCCCCCAAGTAGGCATACCTCAAATGATCCGGTAAAGGCTTTAATTCCAACACTGGTGGCTCCTTCTTTTCCTCCTGCCTCAGAGCCTTTTCGCGAGCTTCCTCTTCTTCCTCCCCACTCCTCAACTTCAAAAAGTGGGCACTCTCCACCTTGTTCTTCTCGCCTGCACCATCTAATGCTATAACAGACTCTAGCAACTCATCACATGCATCATATAATTCATCACAAGAATAAATAGAATTTTGCAACCCAAAATCTAAAGAATCCGAAGAAACAATAGAGGAGTCGAAAGGATACAAAACCTGGACCATATCACACTCCTCAAAGCAGTCACCAAAGTTATGTCCCTCCATGGCTTTGTATATGGAGAAAGTGATCTTCTCGTCATTTACCCTCAAGGTCAGCTCTCCTTTCTTCACGTCTATGAGTGCATCAACAGTATGTAGGAAAGGCCTCCCAAGTATCAGCGGGATATTCCTTTCCTTTTCCATATCCAGAACCACAAAATCAGCTGGGAAAATAAATTCCCCAACTTTCACTAGCACATCCTCGACTACCCCTTTAGGGTAGTTCACCAACCTGTCAGCCATCTGAAGCTTAATAGTATTCGGTTTGATATTCCCAATCCAGAGCTTCTTGAAGATGGAGAGGGGCATCAGATTGATGTTAGACCCTGAATCGCAGAGAACCTTCTCGAAGTTCTGCCCCCAATCACACAGGTAATAGAGAAGCAACTTGGATTAGCCCTTTTCATTGACATCTTTTTCTGAATGATAGCGCTGCATTCTTCGAACAAGTTTACAGTGTCAAATGCTCCGAAGGGCTTCTTCTGGGTAACCATATCCTTCAGAAACTTCATATACCCAAGAATTTCCTGCACGACTTCGATGAGAGGAAGGTTGCTGTGAATCTTCTTCATGTGCTCCAGGAATCTCTTATACCTGTCCTCCTTCTGCTTCTTAGCAAATATCTACGGAAAGGGAACAACGGTAGGACTAATAGGTTTGGTACTGTCTTCAGGACAAGAACCTCCGCTCTTTTGACTTTGTTCTTCTTCAGGAAGAACATCAGTAAGCTGTGCAACTTCAGGTTGCACAGACATATCAACAGGCACAGATGGGCCCTCATATCCCTTGCCACTTCGAGTAGTAATGGCATTGCAGTAGACCTTCAGGTTCACCACAGTGTTGCTAGGGAACTGCCCAGGGAGTGTGCTGATTTCCAATCACATTGCCAATCTGGGAGATCTGAGTATCCATTTGCTTCATGTGCTTTCCCATCTCCCCCATGCCATTCTGCTGCTGAGTAATATCCCCCTATATTTTGCTTGTCTTGGAATTAGAAACAGAAATAAGCTGAGTGAGGAGCTCTCTCATGCTCGGATCCTTAGGCTCATCGATAGCCCCATTGGTTACAGAAAACCTAGGTGGGGGCTACAACGAATTGTTCGGGTTGGAGTAAGAGAAATTGGGATGGTTCCTGTTGTTCGGATGGTAAGCCATATTCCCCGCTGGATACCCCCTGTTGTTGTTGAAGTTCCTCTGATTGACATAGTTAGCATCTTCAATCTGCATTTCAGCCCCCTGATCAAATCCGAACTGGGGTAAATTATTTTCCAGCTTAGTGAGACGGGTCTCCACAGATTTGGTAGAAGAAGCTACCTCCTGTCTCATCAATCTGATCTCAGCAACCAGATCCCTAGTATCATCAACTGCCGCCACCCTGCGCTCATTTCTGTCTGCAGGCCAGTTATAGTCACTCTTTACCATAGTCTCCAGCAGCTTCATACCTTCCTTGGGAGGTCTAGCAGTGAGGGACCCCCCAACTGAAGCATTTACGTGCTTCTGAGTCTCGTTGTGAAACCCCCCCATAAAAATAGCAAACTTGCTGCTTCTCAGTGAATCCATGACAAGGGCAAGCATGGAGAAGGTCCTTGTAACGCTCCCATGCCTCATAAAGAGACTCTCTAAAAAATTGCCTAAACTGGGCAATCTGAGTTTGCAACCTGATAGTTTTGCTCGGTGGGAAGAACTGGATCAAAAACTGCTTGCAAAGCTCCTCCCATGATTTAATCTCGCTGTGATCCAGTGATAAATACCAAGATAAAGCTCTATCTCGCAGCGTTAATGAGAACAGTCTTAGCCTGATGTAGTCAATCGGTACATGATTTTGCTTAACCGTGTCACAAAGAAATAGGAAAGGCTGAATATGCACATGAGGTTCTTCAGATGGTAACCCATCCAAACTGGTTCTGCTGGGCAGTATGAATTTGCCCCGTCTTCAGCTCAAAATTGGGCGTGTTCACCTTCAGCCCAAAATTAGCACGGCGATGCCTATCAGTCATAGGCTCATACATCTCATCAATGGTTGCCTCGGGCGGTGCTGCTTGAGCTTCCTTCTCTTGGAGCTTTCGATTCATCTCCGACAGCTGCCTCTGCAACTCCGTGATTTGCGTTGCTTGATTGTTGTCAGCCATTAGAAAAGCTAACTTTCTTCTGGTGGAATTCCTACGACAAGAAGCTTCGATCTCCGGATCTAAAGGCTCAAGTGGAATGCCTTCCGATCTGGTTCGCATATTCTACCTGAAACGGAACACCAAAAGTGACACACACAGAAAACAAAATTATAAATATGTAAAATAAAATCTAGAGTAGTGGCGCAATATCAGAATTAGTGTCAATTATAAATCTATGCAATCCCCGACAATGGTGCTAAAAACTTGATAGCGTGTTTTACAACACGCTATTCTACAAGTGTACAGACCAATACAGAGGCAAGTAATAAATTATCGAACTCAAGGATTGCAGGCTCAAAGTACAATCAAGCACTAAAACATAGATATCTTACTACTATCTAGAAAAACCGGTAGAGAAGTTGTTTATCTATCCTATACAATATTGAAAAATAGGTATTTTTAAAAAGACAATTAAAAAGATTGAGTTTAGAAAAAATGAGAAAACAGGATTCCAGGGTAATCCACTATGAATAACAATTAAACAATATTTATTCAATTAAATTCCAATTTAATTTCCAAAAACATGGGTTAGTCTCTTTTATGTTATCAGGCGATTCTTTCGAACTCTAAACCATAACTTGGATATAAAAGACCTAATGACTCCTTCTGGATGCGCAGGAGGAATTCTACTCTTGATAAAAACCTTAGATTTCAAAAACCCTTTAATAATTCAAATTCCTTCCGGACATTCAATTTATTAAATCTAATTACCATGCATCTAATTGATAACCCTAGACCTTCCAGTTCAAGAATCAACAATCAATTCACCAATAATGGCCAGTATCAAGTAAATAATTAAAGCTTAGGCATAATTGTTTGAGCAATTAGAAAATCGGTTTTGGATTTTGAAAATAACAATAAAGAATTATATAAAGAATAATACAAATCCTAGGGTTGAACTTCTACTCTGGATGACATGCAAATATATAAATATTCAAGCAACATGTGAGATATCAGAAAAGAGTTAATATTTTCTTGGTCCGGCAAATAATAACTTAGACTAATAAACAAGTGTCTATCTCCTCTTGGTCTCAAGAACACCTATTAATCAATCTTATAAGATCAACAGATTAAAATCCCTACAATCTAATACTTCTTGGTCCGAAAGTATAGATCGTATCATGCATTCCTAATCCCACTATCGATGTTCAACTCTCGGTCCTTCTATTAATAGCTAGACATCTAAATCAATCTTCACCTCTCGGTCCTTCAATTATTTCAGAATTATAAAATAAAACAGGAATCACAAACCATCAACATTGAATTAATAAACATGCATCCAAAGTTGTACTAACCCTAGAATCTGATAGGAAAATTAAGTAGGTGTAAACTAAAGAGTTATGATCAAATGAAAACTAAATAGCATAAAAATAAAGAGGAACAATAAAGTATATAAAATTAAAGTGTTGAAAGAAAACTAAAAACTAAAAAGAACTATGAGATCAATCCCAATAGAGAAATCCTATAATGGGATGTCCCCAAAAAGGAGTCCACTGAATGAATTAAACTAGAAGGCTATTTATAGAGTTCATGTGGGCTTTACATGGCAAATTTTATACAAGGAATAGAACTAGATTTGGTATTTTTCTTAATTCAAAATATCCAATATTGAAATATTTCTGCCCAAAATATATTCTTGACTCTTTTGCTTTCTTTCTTGGCAGATATTGGTCTTCTCTTCAATTATTTTCCCGAATCTTGAATTTTCCTTAAAAAATTCGCACTTTCCTTTCAAACTTGTTCCAGATGTCGATCGAAATACTGCATGTTGGTCGACATGCAACACAAATCTTGACTTCTCCCTCGCTCGACATAGTGCCCATCTCCACCCTCCATGTCGATCGACATCGGGAATGTCGATCGACATGGAATCCTCCTATCGACTTTTTCCTCGGTCAACACTCCGGCTTTGATTTGTTCTTTGTGTCGGTCAAAATAGAGTGTGTCGGTCGACACAGAAGAAAAATTGGTAAATTCTTCCTTCTTTTGTTCAACCTTGCTCATTTTCAATGTATTTTCCTGCAAAACTGAGCACCACCATCATAATTCCACTCTATATTGATTCATGCAGCAAAAATACAAGAAATAAACAAAAACATAATAAAAACAACTAATTAATCAAACCAAATATGAGTGAAAATATGAACTCATCAATCTCGGTAACTTGGTCAGATCTAAAGTCTATTGAAGGTTGAGAGGCACACATGAGTTGACTGTCACTTTTAGTTGGTATGGTGGAGAGTCTTACACGTACTGGTATATCTGCATCTTGGGTGATGATAGTTTTGGTGGGATTTCCTCAGGTTGAATTTAGATTACCATATTCGTTTCAGGATGGTGGCATTCCCTGCGAATCTTATGAGGTTGGTTATGCTAAGTTATGCAGGCTGAATCATTGATTCTAGCATAAGCGATAAGGGTTAATTGGTACGACTCAGAAATAATAAGAGATTAATTAATTATAACTAATTGTCATATGCTGAATTAATTAATGAAAGATTGAATGCACTCATTTTCAATTTATTTAAGGAAAAGATAATTATATAGAACATCAAACAGCCAAAGATTCGAATTATACATTTTTTATCGATAAAACATCACAACATTGCTTTCATTCGAAATGTATTTCTAATTGTTTAAGCATGTTTTGTTGAAATAATTAGTAACGTTTAATTTCCTATTCTTGAAAATATTAGCTTTGAACTACAAAGCTGCAAAACATATATAACTGCCTTCTATATGCATTGGAAGAAGTGGTCTTGGGTGCTTATCGATGGTTCCCTCCAAAACGGAACCATTTTCAGCTTGATGTGGATGCAACTTTCAATTCAGAAAAAGAGAAATGCAGAGTTGGAGCAGTCATTAGGGACGACAAAGGTGAGATTAAGGCTGCACTCGGTAAGCAAACTTGCAAAGCCATAGGTGTGCTGGAAACACATCTCGGGATTGGAATTAGTTTGCAGAATAATATCAGCCCGATTCGCATATTCTCAGATTCCATCAATGCAGTTAAAGAGCTGATTCATTTCAAAGGGACTCTGATCACTGTAAATCTACAGATAAATTGCAGAACAGTTCCAAATAAAATTTGTAAACTCGAATGTCGAATGGAAGGGAATTGTATGGGGAAATTATCCTATGTATTAATTATGGTCCTAAAATTCATTATTTGTGTATATAGAAATTCAAGGTTTTTTGTTTATGAAAGTAAATAAAACTGAACTTGAAATTAATGAGATTTTGAAAGCAAATTTAAAGGAACACATATTCTAGGGCAAATATTCAATTAGGATACATGCAAATCAATCAACTCAGCATTGGTGGGAAATCAGAAAATACTATAATCTCTTGGTCGGACAACTATAGCCTGAGTTACTATTATGTGAATGTGTGTGCTTTGTCGGCCTCAATAGCACATTAATTTACTCCTCTCGGTCTTTCAATTAATAACTTTAAACATAGAATTAATATTATCTCTCGATCTCACAATTCTAGATTCTACAAATTAATTCAGGAATTCAAAAACCATGTATATTGAGTTGATTAAATTAAATATGCATTCAAAATTGAATATTCATAACCCTAAAACCCACTAGGGATTCTAGCCACTCATAGCAGATAGAAGTTCAAAAGAAAATATATTAAATTACATTAAAGTAAAGAACTTACAAGAAAAGTAAAGGGTTTCATGTTTCTCAACTCTCAAAACTCTAAAAACTTGAATGCTAATGAAAAAATAATGAAAAGATAATCAAAAAGTCAAATTTTACATGAGTTTATATAGAGTTGGATGTGTATCTTATCAAATCTAGGGTTATGAATAAGATATAATTCGAATTTAATTGAATTTTGCATCATTGGGCTTCGCATCGATCGAAATGGCTGGGCATCGATCGAGGCGAAGCATCCACGTCACTCCCTACTTTGATCGTTGCCACATCATTGTCGACCTCTCCACGTCGATCGACACAGGCCTGTGTCGGTCGACGTGGAGTTCTTCCTCGTGTGATTTGCATTATGTCGACATCGATCGATGGGAGCCAACCTCGATCGAAGTTGAGACTTCCTTGTGACGACTTCTTCATCGTTTCCTCCACTTTTTAGCTAAAAAACCTATAAAATAACATCATACCAAGCGTAACACCCCATAATAATGATGCATGCATATAATATATAGATAAACTCAATGAGACTACATAAAATAGTAGAAAATAATATAGATAAGTGAGTAAATTTACGAGCTTATCAGACTCCGACTTTCTTCCTGAAGATATTGGAAGAACAATAAGAGAGCTTAAAGAAGATCATATTAAAAGTATCTCTCCTATGTACCGAGAAGCCAATAGTATCACTCAGTCTTTAGCTCTATACGGAGCTTCTTGGACTGATTGTATTATTTGGACGAGTGACTTTCCCTCGTGGATCTGTTCACTTGCTTCCAAAGATTCGATGAAGTAATTTATTCATTTTTCTGTAAAAAACAAAAATTAACTTTTATCTAAATTAATATAAAATATTATAACAATCAATATAAATAATAAAAATAAAATTAAGATTTTAGATAGGTTAAAGACGGCATTTAGGGCACTCTAAAAAAAGTCCAATGCGGTGGTTCATTGAATCTAAGTAAACTTGGTTCATCACACTCATTCTATTTGTGAGTCGGTCTAAGTCTAACTCAGTTTGACATCTCTACTAAAAGTAATCTATCAATAATACTAAAGTAATACCGAAAACTAATTTAAAATCCTGCCAAAATTATCGAAAATCGTGCATATCAATTATCTATTTATCTTCTCCATGTTTTTGTTAGATTTTCGCTACCAAAGCCACCCAAAATTAATATCATGCGCATGCTGTGCAGAATCCAAAGTTCTGCCATTTCCTATGCATCACGCAAAAGATTGTTTGGTTAAAAGAAATTTAATGGACAAAATGGTAGATTTCGAAAGTGATTAAGATTTTAAATCTACAAGTTTGGAGTAATTTTTTTATCTATAAATATATCTATTTTTCCATACGAATGCAAGAGAACAGAAAAATCTATCATCTTTTGCTCTTTAGAAATGTCTCCTCTCTCGCTCTACTTTTTCACTGTGGCACAGCTTCACATAACGAACTCCTCAATTGATAAATACTCATTTCGTGCATTTACTGTTGTGAATCTGCTTGCTATTTGCTTTAGATTAGGTCGTTCATTGATAATTCTACGCTTTATTCATATTCTTTTAGGAAATGTAACGTTTGGCTTGGTTTTGGGTTGTCTTTGCAGGATTCACGCACAATTGAGCCGTTTATAGGATATGATCTAGTACCATGAAGCCAGTTGATGTTTCGTTGCACCAAGAAGAGGAAAAAAAGAGAAGGGATCGACAAAAACTTACCATTTTAGTCCGCAACAGGAACGGCGACCCAAAATACGAGACGGAGGTCGCCGAGTCTGCATAATGGGTCGCTAATCCCGTAAATTTTCAGAATCCCTTTCGGTGCATGAACGGCGACCGAAATGCATGAATGGCGGTCACCATTCATACATCTCGGTCGTCGGCTATGCTAAATCACAAGTTTTTGGTACGGTGCAGAGATGGCGACCCGAGCGCACATTTGGCGGTCGCCATCGTCGCTTTATGGGTCGCCGATCGTGAATTATTGGGTGAAAATTGATCCAAATCTCATATCTTTTTGGGTTTGAAGAAAACAAGTATAAATAAATGCTCCCAAGACTCAAAAACAATCCTTCACCATATTTTTGAGAGACGAACCTCTGGAGAAAGCTAGAATGGAGCAAATTTGAAGAGAGAAGATTGAAGATTGGGAATCAAAGACTACAGGTTTTGGTTTTCCATGTTTTCTTTATCTTTGACTCTTTCTTCCTCGTTTTTATGGAACTTAGTATGATTAGCTAAGTCCTTTGTGGATTCTAGGGTTTGAAACTTGTTGAACGTTTTACAATTATTTATTCGATTTAATTTTCCTTTTCCATTCGTTTTAGTACATGAGTTTATTTCGAACATCATTCTATGTGGGTTGGACTACCTTAGGGTATTATAAATTTATTTGGCCACTTTATTGCAATTAATCTGGTAGAAATATCAGTGATCAAATTGGCGCCGTTATCGGGGAATGATAGATTTAGACTTGTTACTAGTTATGTTGGAGGAATATTGATTTGAGTTGTATATTAATTTTCATTTTCTTATTTCAGGTATTTAAAAAAAATTGAAGGGAGGCCTCTGTATTAATCAACATGCAGGGTGTCGATCGACATAGAGGAAGATAAGCAGAGCACACTTCGACCAAGGACGACGTCGACAAGAAGGCTCTATGTTAATCGACAGGGGCCATGTCGATCAACATAGAGTGCTAGCAGCCACAAGCTTCTGCCGTACGAGTTCTGTAGCCTCTGAGGGACAAAAAGTTGATGTATGAGATCAACTGTCAGGTATTGTTCCTACTCTTGTCTGATTTTCAAACTCTTTCCTCTCTTGGAAATAAGTTTGGGGGTTATCCTTTTATATTTCTTTCTTTTCAATTCATATTTTTATTTTCTAAGTCTTGTTTCTTGTGTTATTTTTGAAAAAAAAATGGAAACCATCTGTTTCGACCGATACATTGAATGTCGGTCAACACTGAAGAAGTCGACATGGCCACATTGATCCAGTCTGAAGAGATCAAAATAGGAGGTTGTGTCGACCGACACACTGGGTGTTGGTCGACACAAAGGACGTCAACAGAACTGCTTGTCGAGCTGGTCTAAGGCTCGACAAGGGGGATCTGTGTCGATCGACATAGAGGGCAAGATCCCTGCATCTGGTGGCGACCGGAATTGGATAAAAGATGGATATAAAAAGTCAACGTCTGAGGTTGACCATGAGTTTTCTAGGGAAGTGTTTCAAACTTTGTCTGATTTTCAAACTTTTTCCACTCTTTGAGTGAAATAAGCTTGGGGGGATGTGGACAAGATTTTGAAACTTTTCTCCCTTTTATTTTTAGTATGCTTCTCCCTTTTATTTTTACTATGCTCTCGGTATTTGATTTTTATTTAAATTTTTGCATATTAGTTTTATATTGGAATATTTTCCTAGTAAAATCTTTCGAACCTTTTTTAGTTGGAATTTTGAACATTGTCTCTTCTGAACAAGATAATGCGATATATACTTGATCTTTTGATGGTTTGACTCAATTGTGATTGTGATTAAAGTAGCCTAATAATGTAGAATACCGCATGAAGAGTTGATTTTTGAAACTTGCACTTGCATGATAGATTGAGTTTGATTTGATGTTTACAAAGAACATAATTGCACCCCAAGTGAGTTTTTAGTCTTATTTTTGTTTGATGTGAGAATTGCATGTTATGTTTTCTCTAGAACATGCTTTGATTCTTTTACGAGATTGCATAGTGTACACAAGTCTAGAAAATGATTTTAGGCCATCTTTGTTAGCCAAACTATCCTAAACATTGTCCCTTTAAACATTTTATCCGTAGTCAACCCCATTGAGCCTTAGTTTTCTTTCTTGTCTATGAGTATGAAAAAATTCTGGTTTTCTCTTTTCTATGAGAGAAGGTGGTGAATAAGGGTAGATTGAGCATATTGTTCATGATTAGCCTTTGAGTCCTTGGATTTCTATCCTTGTCTATAAGTTAAGAAAATTTTGGATTCCTTTTTGTTTATGAGTAGAGGTGAAAAATGATGGGCAATAGTTGTGATGTCGATAAGAAATTTTTAAAATTGGTGTACAAAAGAAGGTTGAGCTCTAGAAAAGAAAAAGAAAAAGAGAAAAAGAAAGTGCCTTGGGTTGTGTTGAAAATTATAGGTATGGGTGGATGTCAATAGATAGTGGTTGGATTTGTTGAGAGTCGCGAAGTCAATTGATTTAGTCTCTTGGTCATATTTCCCTAACCTTCACAAAACCCTGTATTACAACCTTAATCAAAGTCCTTTCTGGTTCTTGTCTTGTGTGCACATTTGAGCAGTGGAGAAATTAGAATATCTGCGAGCCTATGGTAGAATTAAATCATACATGATGGAGTGAATACGCATTAAACCTATTGGTCCCCGATCAGAGTCGTGATAAGTGCCCGAAGTCTACTTAGCAAATGTAGCGGAATAATAAGTTTATCTTGCACTTAGATCTTTTCCAAATACTTAGCTCGAGGTTGGTCTTAAGTTGCGATTGTTTCAGAGGTATACTCTAGCAACTTGAGGTTGCTAGGTTTTAAATCGATGAACAGAAACAATAAAATAGTAAATAAGAACAAAAGATTTATAGTGGTTTGATCTACAAGATCTACGTCCACTCCTCAGCCGTATCGTTGAGAATTTCACTAAAAAGATATTTGAAGTAAAAGGAATCGCCAAACACTTGTAGTAGGCGGTGAGCTTTCGAGCCGGCCATTACAAAGCTATCCTCCGTTACTTCGATCTCTTCGGTCGGGAGCTGTGGAGAAGTCAAGGGCACACCTTCGTAAAACTCCTTTCTGTGGCAATAGAAGCTTTAGAGTTCCTTCCTGAACTTTTCTAGAGTTTTTTGCAACAACCTGTGATAGTCAATCTCTTTTCAGAGATGTGACTGTTGGATGCTTCTTAGTATGGAAGGTATCCCAATGATTGATCCTTGAATGAAGTCAAGGTGTCTCTTGAATGTAGTGTCAGATATTTAATGTAGGGGACACTACAGTTGGGAGCTTAGACAATCTTCTTGTCTCTTTAATGAGCTCCAACTGACTACTTTCTCACTTTATTTCGCTTGTCAAAGGATTCACTTAAGTGTTTGTAAAGGTAGTGAAAGCAGTAGTCGTCTCTCTGTTTAGACTTGTCTTTTATACCTGGAGATTCAAACTTTGAATCTCCATACCCGTTAGACAAAACGATCTTCTTCATCCAAAAGAGTTACTTGCTTTTTCTTCCTTTCAGGCGTGGTATTATACCTACTTCGGGTAAGACTTTCGTCCTTAGTTTTACCTTCTGTCAGAACGGGCGTCTTTAGCAAGTGTTGCTAGGTGTTCCTTTGCTTAGCATTCTATTGGAGAATGCTGGAAACCTCTGCTGAGCCTTTTGACTCTTTTGATTGCTAAGTACTTCTAGCAATCTGTCTCCGGAGCCAATCTGCTGACTCCTCAGCAATTGCTTACTCAGCACTTGAGTCTTGATTCTTGTTTTCTAGCAATCTTTTCCGTAGTAGCGAATGCTAACTCCTACAGCATTCTGCTAGCTTCTTACTGTAGTAGCGAATGCTGACTCCTTCAGCATTCCGCTATCTTCATTCTCCTGACTCCTAAGCGAATGCTCCTAGCAGTCTCTTCTTTCTTCATATGATTGCTAGCACTTAGCAATCATTCTTCTTAGCACATGACTACTTTCTTCTTTGGCAGTCATCCTTGTCTTCTGATTTCTCTAGCAGCTACCATCTGCTGAGAATACCTCTTGCATTCTAATTTATTACAACTTAATATTTTTCATAAACAGGACATTACACGTGAGTTTCTATACTGTGCTAGACTTCAGCAATGATCGACCAAACTATTAAGGCTTTGATTCAACAAAATCTTTTACAATTTTGATCTAAGGGAGAATTACAACACAATTCAAGGAATAATTTCCCAACAATTTCCCCCTTTTTGGTGCGATCAAAGCCTACTAGCTAATTGCTGAATCTAAGAAGGAAAATTTTTGAGTTTACAAGTGTTCAGGTCTAGCAGACTATCTCAGAATTTAACCAACTTAAATCTTAGCAAGGATTGGTTTAAAAATTCCCCCTCAACAAATGCTGGGAAATATTTCTCGATTAAAATACAAGTAAATGCTTCAAAGGAATATGCTAGGAAATATAGCACCCAATCAAATCAGCAAGCATTCACCACCAATCTAAAGACATAAAAACTCAGCATCCACATGCAGTTTTGTTGAATACACAGATAGTGTATTTCAACTAAGACACACAAAAAATATCAGAAGTAGACAATGAGAAATTGTCTAAGTCTGATTCAATTTCATTTATGATGAGAGAAATTACATGTACAATGAAATTGAAAAAGACCAAAAAGAACTACAAAAACTTGCTAACTGTTGCAATGAAGTTCATGGGTCGGGAGCAGGCTTCTTCTGGTCATACTCATCAAATTTGCCAATGGCCATTTGTACAAATTTTTCCAAGTATGCTTTACTTGCTTCACGCTCAGCTGTCTACCTCTCAAACTTCATAGCTAGCTTGTCATTCTCCATTTCGAGCTTCCTCATCTTCAGCTCTAATTCCTTCTTCTTCAGCTCCTCCTTAGCAATCGTGCGCTCTTCTTCAGCAGCAGGGAGCTCTTCCTCCTCTTTCTTCCTTTGCTCTGCTTTAGCAATCCTCCTCTCTTCCCCCTCTTTGATAGCAACAAAAAAGGTGGTAGAGAAAGAGTTAACAGTTTGCAAAATTCTCTACTGGGAGTCAACGATTTCTTCTTTCATAACTTCCATATTGTTCTTCACACCGGACACATCACACTTCACCTCAGCAACATCTGCTCTGACTTCTGACACTTCACTCCTTATCTCCTCCACTTCCTTCCTTATATCGGCAGCTTCCAGAGCCACTCGTTCATTTATAGCCTGTGGGAGAGTGGTGGATAGAGCATGTTGAATGGCATATTGGACAACAGTGTTAACATAGGAGTGGAAGGTGTGAGAACTTACAGGAATAACATCCATAGCAGAAGTTGTGATTACTAGCTCTCTGCCACTAGTAGATGGATGAACTTCAGAGATCGGATCAACATCCATGGCATCAGCTTCATACCAATTGCCCTGCGCCTCAAAGTATTGATTTTCATCAGCTATGCGCTCGGCCTACTCTGAATTCCATGCCTTCGCCTGTGCCTCAGCAAGGTCAGCAAGCTCTGCTTCATTGGCATTATCCTTCAAGTATTGAGCTTCTTCAGCCAGCCACTCTGCTTCCTCTATCATCCAAGCATCCTTCAAGGCTTTGGCTACTTCCAAGAGCACGAGTTCCAAAAGATGTGCAAGAATTTTTGCTTTTCTGTCATGGTGCACGGTCATCTCAAGGCTCTTTGCTTCTCACTCTTCCTGCTCTCTCACAACAGCTATTCTCGCTAGGAGTCTCTCCTTTTTCTCAGCTTCATATGCAGCCTGCCGTCTCCTATACTCAGAAGCTGCGTTAGCTTGGCGCTTGGAAATCTCAATGCGAGCATCAGAATATTCACCAGGAGCAAAACTCGATTTCGGCAAGGATTGAGTGGTAGCAAACAATCTATGAGCACGAATCGCTTGAAGTCTTGCTAGCACCTGCTTGTCAGAAAACTGCTTAGTGCCGGACACTTGGTCCATCTAATCATTGGCCCATCTCTCCTCTGTCCTCCAGTAATTCAGGCCCTTGGTAGTGATTACCAACATCCTTTCTTCAAAACAGAGCTGATGCATGATGTAATCATGCATCTTCCAGCGTCTAAACTCCTTTTCTAGCAACATCCCTTCCAGGGTTTCGTCATTTAATTCCACATAGAAGACATTTGAAATGTCCCTCTCTATCACTGCCATCACAAACTCTTCTATCTCAGCAACCATAACAAGAAGATCATAATTTACCTTCTCGTCTAGGAAGACAGGGGCACACAACTGTGCTACCCTTCTGATTTTGAAATGTCGGCCTGAGAGTCCTTTGAAAGGAACTCATAATAGCTCGTTTTCACCTGTCAGAACTTTCCTCAGAAACTGGGCATCATAAACGTCTTCAGATTCCCCATCGGAATAGTAGGAAGCTAAGAAACCTTCATCATTTTCTTGCATAGGCTCAGCATCGCCATGAGTCTGCTTTGGCTCAGCAGATGAGGGAATATGTTTGCTAGGTCTTTCTTCAGCATGCACATCCTCAACATGCATCTCCTCATCCCCATCATACTGACCCTCAGCACTTCCAGAAATGCTAGGCCTTTCTTCAGCGGTTGGTCCTTCTATTCCTGCCTGCTATGGCTCAGCAGTGATAGGAATATCACCGCTGGCCTGCTCTTCGGCATGTACAACTCCTTTCTCAACATTTTCCTCAGCAGTGCTAGCTCCGAGCTCAGCATTCTATCCGAAAGTAGAAGTTCCAACTTCCAAAGTTGGATGTTCCTCGGATGGAGTGGGACTGCGAACAACTTCCTCAGCAGTCGACTCCCTAATAAGAAGATTTCCTTGCCCTGCTGGACGCTCAGGAGCATCAAAAACTCCTGATTCCAGCAACGTGTGCAAGTCCTTATCAGATAATGTGTCATGCTCTGGCAGGGGCGTTGTGATGGGAAGTTGAGCAACTTTCTTTCCTTTCCTCTTAGTAGCTGCCTCCGCTGCTAGCTTCGATGCCTCTTGAGCTTCACGTGCAAGCAACTCAGCAGCTTCCTTTGCTGCTTGCGCGTCTGCGGCCTTCTTCGCAACAATCTCATCAGTAGTCTGCTTTATTTGCTCAAAGTTGCGATCCTTTGCTTCGAAGGTGATTCTTTCCATCTCCTTTTTGTACATCTTTTTCTCCTTCTCCTTCTTCTCTGCCTTCCTCTTCAAGTTCTTCTTCCTTACAGCTCGTAATCTCTCTTCAAAAGGTTTAGAAGAGAGAGGAGTGTCCTGCGCTTGCTTCTTAGCAGCCTCTTTCTCCACAGCTTCTTTCTCTACAGCTTCTTTCTTTGCAGTCTTGACAAGCCTTCTACGTGTTCGCCTTTTCTTTTCAGGAGTTGCCTCGTCCGACCTCTTTCTCTTAGGTATTGTGACTCCAAGTTGACCCAAAGCTTGAGCCGGTGTCGGTTGCTCAGCTTGCTTCTTGGCCAATATCTCCTCAATCTGCTCCACATGGAGATCTCCCAGCTTCTCGATCTCATCAAGATCCCAGAAGCATTTTTTGGTCTTGGCGGCCCTTTTTGCAGCGACAATCTTCTCAGGGGTTAGAGCAACTGCATGCTCCAATCTCTAGCAGGCCAATTCAGCAGGATCAACATCATCTGGAGATGTTGGCTCTTTGGGATTCACATTTGATTTCCCTTTAAGAAAGCGAGGGCAGGAAGGATCTGCAGAGGTTGGCTTCTTCTTCATTTAGGGAATGAAGTCGGTAGGAAGTAAGGTTTCACCTCTGTCGAGCTTCTTCCTGTGGAAATACATCTCAATGAATTTGCTTATCTTCAACCCAAAATTCACGTTGGACGTGAAGACACCCTCCTTCTTGATTTTCAAATCTTCAACCCGAAATTCACATACAAACCCTAGCAAGGCTAAGCAAGCTGCTAAGATTGCAAGGAACCCAGTATACGCACCAAGTAGGAGGAACACCTACTTGAGGCCAGAGTCTAAACCACTACATTTTCAAAAGATTGTGAAGGCTCAGCACAATACTATACACTTCTATGCTGATTCCATGTATTACTCCAATTAGAAGGGAAAGGTAGTGAAACGTGATGACAAAGAAATGTCAAAATCACAAAAGTCTGGAATCCTAAAGGGATAATCCAAAGAAATAATCCTGCAGGACCCGTAGTTGATCGGGTACCTAAAATATAATTTTTTATTTTGTAGGAACAGGGTCCATCAAGAAGAACTTCGAGAAAATTATAAGAGTGCATCCTAGACAGCGGATGCTCAGGTCACATGACAGGAGATGAAGATATCTTCATAGACCTCCAAAAGATCAAAGGACGATCAGTCTCCTTCGGTGACAACTCAAAGATGAGGTGAAGATAGTCCTGCAAGAGCTAAAGACAACACTGCTGATATGGACCAAGAGCGGACTGCTGAAGATAGGTGTATTACTCCAGTAGATACAGATCCAACAGACGATGCATTAGAAGATAACCATTCAGCAGATGTCAACCCAACAAGTGTAGCGGACAGTCTGAACAACCTATAAATTGTTGATGTACTTGTTTCTAGAAGTCAAATTGGAGCATCCAACAGTCAAACCATTCCCATTACGGAACTATAAAGACCGAAGTGGTTGCTAAGAGATCATCATTAAGAAGAAATATTAGGAAATCTTCCCGATCCAATTCGAACCAAACACAACACAATGCTAGCCTGCTATACATCTCAGGAGGAGCCGACACACTTAAATCTGCCGACTGGATCAACGCGATGCAAGAAGAACTGTCAGAATTCACGCGGAATCATGTTTGGGATCTCATAGATCGGCCAACACATCATTTCGTGATAGGCACCAAATGGGTATTCAAGAACAAGGGTGACAAAAATGGACTCATCGTACGCCACAAAGCAAGGCTTGTAGCTAAAGGATATTGTTGGTCCCTCATTAGAGAGTTTATATATGCAGCGAAAGTATAAATAATGTCTTGCACTTATCATGCTAAGGTCACGAGTTAGAATGTTTTTATGAAATGTGTTTAAGCTCAAGTATTCGTTAGATTGATTGCGGTTTATACTTCAACACTTGATGTGTTGAGTTTCAAGAGTGCACAATACACAAAATAATGAAATAATGTAGTAAAGAACACGGTGTTTAATGTGGTTTGAACAAATGTTTTAAGTCTACTCTTCACTCCTTCGATTGAAAATTCACTATCGATTGAGTACAAGGTCAGGCTTAATCTCTAACATTGTGCAGCTCCTCCGTCTGATCAACGCGCACCTTCACACACCTCAGTCTTCAAACTTCACCTTGTCACTCCTTAGAGTGAGGACAAACTTCCCTTCTCCTTGGACGTCGACTCTTGGGAGTTTTATAGTTCTTCCCAGAAACTTTCCTTGTGTTTGGCAGTTGCCCGTATAATCACGCTTGCACAGCAAGGTGATTGCTAGTTTCTTTCTAGAATAGAAAGAATCCCAAGATTACCCTTAGAAGTTACACTTCAGAGATCTCAAGCTTCAAATATTAAAGTTTGTGAAAAAGCTTCAATTAGGTACAAGCTCGGATAAGTTTGCGTGAGTTTGAGAGTATTTGGATCTTCTCTTATTTTCTCTGTTAATCAAATTTCGCGAACCTCTGAATCTTTTCAAGATGACACCTATTCATAGGTGAAGATTTAAAACGGCTGTTTGAATCTTATCCGTTAGACTCAGAGGGTTTGCTCGCCAATCTATGTTCTTCTTTTTCTGCAACGCACAATAACTCTTCAAGTCTCCTTCATCTTTGATTGGCGTAGCTGCTATTTATAGCCGTCTTTGTCAATACGGATCTTTAAGTTCGAACTTGAAACCTTCTTTGTGTCTGTTGATTGTTTTTCTATCTGATTCATCGGGTTTCTTGGTGATCTGGATCCTTCTGTTTTACGATTTTATATTTTCATGATTACCGTTGAGTGTTTGCTAACTGTTGATATTCTGCTGACATCTCAGCAGTCTTCCTGAGATTTCGCAACATGCTTACGTTATTCTTCCAGCATTCTTTTAAGCGTGTCCAGCATTCCTTCGCGCTTGCTAGCCTTTACTAGCATTTCCAGCAATCTTCAGTTCTACTTATTCTTTTAGCATTCTTCGATTTTTCTTTTCTAGTTCTATTACAACTCGATTATATGTATCCAATACATGACTTACAATTTTGACTCGATTCCAAATTGCTAGAAACTAGATTGACTTGAGCTTTGATGCACCAAAACTAAAATGAAAATCAAAGGGATTTAATATTTCTAACAATATTCCTACAATTTCCCCATTTTTTGTGCGATCAAAGCCTCAAATATGAGCATTAATGCTAACTGGTCACAGGAAAGCTGATTACTGAGATTACAATGTATCCCTATCATATCTATTCTCAGCATACCAACTCCCTTAGACTCTGTATAGTTCCTAAATGTTCCCACTCAAAATAGCAAGGGTATTGCTCAAATATACATTTTTGCTTAAAGTAAATGGCTTTCAAATCATTTATCGGATAAGCATATAGCACATTCACACATAACTATCAAGCAAAATGCAAGAACATATCACACACATATCCAACACTCCACGCAGTTTGCTGATTACAATGAGTGTGTGATTTCAGCTAAAACAATTAATTCAGCGTTGGACAATGAGATGTTGTCTTCAACCTGGGTTAGTTTCCATTAAAAAGATCTTGATGTGAGGTACAGGAAACACACAACCAAATAAAAAACATATTGTTTTAATGCTAGAAGACTTATAAGTTTTTATAAGAATTACTTCTTGGTCGTTGAAGAGTCTGAATCAGCAGCTTTTTTGGCACTTGAGGAGCCGGCGGCGGTTTTCTTCACTTTTTTGAGGGTCTCAAGCGTTAGCTTCTTGAAGTTATCCCACCAAAACGTCTCTCTCTTCTCCTCTGATTCTTTCTTTCTCCTTGGTTCTTCGTCGTTCCTCTTTTTCTTCTTCTTCTTGTTGTCTTCTCATGTCTTCTTCAATTTTTCTTCATGCTTCGAGGAGTTGGATTCTTTCTTCTTATTCCTTCAGTCACTCTACTTCCTCTACTAGTCTCTTCTCTTCCCCCTCTTTGATCGCAGCAAAAAGACAGGTGAAAAGGTTTCAAAGTTGTCCTGCAGAGTGGTGTGAAGCTCCTTCTTAGCCTCGATCACTTAGTTTCTTACTTCGGCTTGCACGAGCGGCACTATTTGCTCCCTAATGTTTCTCCCTACCATCATATGGATGAATTTCTGGAGGTCTCTCTGATAAGTACTGGAGCTCGGGGGCTCCATTGCCAGGACTGGGTTTTCCTCCGATAGCACGATTTGATTCTGGGAGGTAGGTATGGTGGCAGTGGTAGCCAGTGCTTGAGATGAGGTGGCAGGTGGATCAGCATCTAATGTTGTGACAGGTTCATTTTCCTGAACTCTTTCCTCTGCAACAGGGACTGGTGAAGGAGGCTTAATGCTATCCATTCTGGATGGGATATTTGCAAATGTAGTCAATATGCGCTCCTTAATCTCCAACATCTTTCTCTGATCATCTTCTCTCTTACGTGCAACTTCTTCTTCTGCTAACTTTGCTTGAAGCTCAGCAGCTATGGCCATTTTTCTCCTTGTTGCTGGTGATTTAAAGTACTAGGTGAATGGTGGTGAGTCTTCAACAACGTACTCAAATGGTGGCAACGAGCGTTCTCCTGTGAGTGCTCTGTGTGCCTTAATCTTCTGCAATCTGGCAGTGACTTGCATTTCTGTGTTCTGCCTCTTAGATGTCTGATCCATCCAATCATCTGCCCATTCCTCGTCACTTCGCCAGTAGTTGAGACCCATCCTTGCCATCATGATTAGGCGGTCTTAGTAATGTAGTTCGAGAGTGGCATAGTCAAAAAACCTCCACCTCTGGAACTCTATCTTCAGGCATTCAAGCTCAGAAGACCCATCCATTAATTCCGCAGGATATATGTTCTCGAACTCAACAACAACTTGAGCTTCATTAAAGACAAAAATTTCTTTCGCCCATGATATGAGATCATCATTTTTCTTGTCCGTCACGGTGACAGGAGGACACCACTTAGCAATCCTCTTTGCTTTAAACTTCTTGTCAGGTGGTCCTTTTATGGGCACTATTAACATTTCTCCTCTAAAGATAGATTCACCATCTGCAAGCATTAGATTCCATTTGGTAGTTCTTGTGTTTCCTGCATTGTCCTCATCATCAGTACTGGGAATGGCACTGAATGATATACCTGACACTTCGGGAGAGGTAGGAATCGGAATACGCCTCTGCCATAGTGACTTAATGGTGTTTTCAAACACGGAGGCAGTATCTACTTCTGAATTCCATCCTGGAATGATTGACGGATCCATTCCTAAGGCGCAGAGATACTTCTTGTTTTGTGCTCGCATGCTTACAGTGAGGTTGGCTTGTAGTCTTGCTCAGGTTGCAACATCCAAGGAGGTAGTGGTTCCTTTCTCCATTGTTGTCTTCTCAGCAACGCGCTCGTCAACATCTAACTTCTCTGCTGTGGGATTGGATTGTTGACCAGTTGTCTGGGCATCTACCTCGGGGTTTGTTGTACCCTCATTTGTCATCATTTCAAGGTCAACATTCTCCTCTTCTGCTGACTTTTCTTCCTTATTTTTAGCACGAATTTGGTTCTCCTCGTGCACCAAATCGCTTTTTGCTATAATTGTAACAATCTGGCTTTCTCCATGTGCAGCTAGTTGTTCCTCCTCAATTACCTTTTAAATAAAAGAACTGCTTCCTCCTTGCGCAACAGTCTGTGGAATAGCTTTTTCAGCAATGACATCAGCACCTTCACTTCCCACTTGCATAGTGACGGGCTGTATGGTCAGAGTAGAAGAACTCCTTTCTCATTACGCAGGAGTCTGCTGCTTCATCGATCCCTCCATTCTTCCTGGCACAACTTCTTGTGAATCCGTGAATGCTCCTTTCCTTTGCCATTTGCCAAACTCGGCATCCGTCATGGCATCTAGATTCACAATCCTTTCTTCAACATCGCTAACCTTAGCTTTTCCTATCGCAGTTTGTGCCTTCTCGATGTCATTTTTGGTGATGCATCCAGGGTGATCACCAACTTGAATCTTGGCATTGCGCTCATCATGGCTAGCCTTTACATGCTCAAATCGAACATCCCTTTGTTCGAGAGTCATCTTCAGCTCAGCTTTATCAAATTCCTTCTGTTCGCATGCCCTTTCCAATGCTTTCTCCCTTCGCCTCTTCTTTCATGACTGCTCATCTCCAAAGAACTCTAGATTTCTCTTTGCATCATTGGAGGCTAACTCAATAGGCTCTACAACTCTTTCCTTGGCGACATCTAGAATTGGTAGAGATGTGTCTACCACTGGCATGGTGACCTGAATTGTTGATCCTTGAAAGCGATCATGCTTTCCTCTTTTATTAGCATTCTCCTCATCACCTGCTGGTTTGCTTTTCCTCTGAGGGCTTCTCTACAAACTCCTCCTATTTGCAATAGTTGGCACAGGGCGCTGAGTGGGTTCCTTCTGAATGATGTCAACTAAGCCTTCATATTATTTGAACAAAGCATCCTGATCTATTTTCCTTTGTTCCTCTTTAATTTCCTCTTCGGTGAGTGGAACAGCGGTTGGCAGGATTGCCTGTCCTTGATAGGGGTCTTCTTCATCAGAAACCAGTTCTTCGGGGTTGACATTGCTCTTCCCTTTTGGAATAAGTGGTTCCTTGAAGTTCTTTGGTGGCTGTTATTTGTTGGTTGGCGGTATGTAGTCGGAGTGCAGCTAATCTTCACCTCGGCAGCGCTTTTCTTCGGGTATGATGCCCTCAAGAAAATGACTGATCTTGAGTCTGAAACCCACATCATGTGTGAACGTATGCTCTATTTTAACATTCTTGCTCTTGTTTACATGCGCCAGCCATTTGGTGTAGATCCACCTTGCACAATTTCCACGAATTGGATCATCAATCGCCATCATCACAGCAAACTTCTTGGCACTGAGTTCTAAGAGTGAACCAACCTCGCCTACCAACATCCTTATCACAATCTCTGCTAGGCTCTTCATGGGTTCTTCTAGTGATCTTAGGGGCGCGACCACTTTCCACAGTTCTGTGAAGGTATCCTTCTTCCATCTTAGCCATCGCTTCTGCATCTCGGCTTCATCATTGATCTTATAGTTGGCTACATCCTCTCCTTCTGGTCGCAGCCCATACTTTTGTGCTAACACTTTTTGGCTCACTACGATCTTCGTACCCAAAACATTTGTGGTGAAAAACTATTCACTCTTATCAATCACTGCGCGAGCGAAGAATTCCGCAACTATGTGTGGCCGGAATTTGAGGGGTTCCGTAAATAGATACTTCAGAAGGCCCTCTTGGTTGATTTTTCAATGAGATTGTCGCAGTAGTGCTTCTTGAACAACAGCTCGTAGAGTTTCTTGTCATTCTTTACTTGAGCCGCCCTTTTCTGTTTGTAGGTGAGTTCACCCGGTACCTTCCCATGAGCAATGGCCACCAAGCGATAGTTAGAGACAGATTCATTAATCTATTCCTTTTAGAATATACCTGTGAACATGGGTTGGAATTGTTAAGGTTCTTCGGATATGTGTGGCCTTTCTGATGATTCAGCAGGGTGACTAGCACGGTTGGATGATTCTGCCATTGATATTTCTTCTGAAACTCAATGTATAATGGAAGAAATTTCAAAATGAAAAGTATTGGAAGTAATAGGGTTTAGAAATCCCAAACCAATCTTCATTTATACGATTGCTTGCAACCGGCTTTCTGTCAGCGGTTGAATCTTTCTCTTGTTCTGTATAAATCGACGGTTGGGTAGTTTGTGATGGTTCGTCTTACATCCCATGATGATGGAAAGTTGTGCGTGGCTGACGTGTCTTCTGCTTATTTGTCGCTGCCATGTGCTGTAGTCACATTTTCAATTAATGTGGACTCCACAGTAGCTTCGTCATTCAGATAATCCCGCCTTTTGAGAGATTTGAAATGATTATATCTCCTTTGTTTGTTGGGTGGAATGCAGCATGCAAAAAGACATTTGCTGAGAGTAGTACATCCAGCAACTTAGAATGGCTCAACTTGAGATCTTGGACTCAACATTCAATCATCTGATTATCCCTTAGAATCCTGAATACTACTAGATCACATAGTTTGCTGAGAGCTTGGACTCAGCTTTGAGCATATAATCTACTGTGATCTTAGTATTCCTTAGACCTTTTATGTTTGCTGAGAGCTTGGACTCAGCATTTAGCTCGATTTACTTAAGATCTTATCATTCCGTAGAAAATTGTCACCTGCTGAGAGCTTGGACTCAGCAGACAATAAGATTATGCTAAGATTTCATACTTAGCTATCTACGGAAAGCTGCTGAGAGCTTGGACTCAGCAGACAATAAGATTATGCTAAGATTTCATACTTAGCTATCTACGGAAAGCTGCTGAGAGCTTGGACTCAGTAGCCTTCAGGGTTCTACCGAGAGCTTGGACTCAGTAGAAGAAAATGACTCTTAATTAATTTTGAGCGTTGAAGGATCAAAGAGTCGCTTTGCTGTCGCTAAAAGTTCGATCAAATTAAACTCCTAGTTGACCAAGAATAAAATTTGTCAAATTCAGGTCCTTCTTCCTTCACCTACTAGAGAACTAGGTAGTGAAGTGTTGTGATTGTATCTAGGTATGAAATAAATCGTTGAGAGTTGATTTATCCTAGGCAAAAAGTAAATCTAACTATGAAAGCTTAAACTTACTCATACATCCTAACAACATTCACCCTAACTTCTAAACATTCACATCCATACTCTTAAACGGTTGTAGCATAAACACAAGGTGTTGAATTTAACAATCAAAGAACAAAGGACATTGGTAAGATATCCACATAGAATCTATGAAATTTACTTGAATGATGCAAACAATCATTTAATCCATTCAAAAGATGATCATCCTACCCTACACTTCTTATCAACCTTTGTACCGGCAAGACAAGAGTAGGTGAAATTAACTCAAACATTTACGTTATAGCATCTAATTCCACTCCAAATAGACAGTAGTTTATTGACCTATAGGCAATCTCCGCACAGGGATTGGATCAAAACCTATATGTATCAACACTTTTCACAACACCTAGATCCGCGCATTGACAGTAATTTCGGTGTCTATCACACACATAGTTGGTTAATGCCTACATTATGTGATTTAGGAAAAGGATCAAGTGAGTGCAATCAATTGAACGGAGGTAAGCAACAATCCAAGCATCAATATCTCAACTCAAAGTTTCAATCTACCAACATCCTCAAGGATTTATCTATGCATACCTTTGATCAAGTTGAATTTAATAGAAAAGTAAAACTTAGCCATTACAAATAGATTGGAAATTGCAAATTCCCCAATTTGGAACCTTGGCCTTGATCTACACTTGATTTTTCATGTTCTTCATCAATTGGATAGATTTGGATGAAGATTCCCTTCAATTGATGGATGGATGTGAGTAGGAAGCGATTTTTGAGAGTGAAAACCGCCACAAATATGTACAAAGTATTCAACCTCCTAACAAATGCAAATTTGCCCCTTTTTATAATGAGTTGGCAGAGCCCCGGATTGCCCGTTTTGAGTTCGGATTGCCCGGGATGCTTTCAAAATGAAAAATTGCCAAAACAACCAGTTCTGGATTGCCCGGTCTGCTGCAAGATTGACCAAAATTCACCTCTGAACAGACCAGATTGGGTGATCTGGTGCAAGATCGGTCGATCCTACTCTTAACATCCCCAGATCGGTCGATCCTGCACAGGATCGACCGAAATCCTACTCTGAAATTCTTCCTACTGCTCCTTTGCTCATCCCGGTCAATCTTCACAACCTTTACAACTCGTATCGGTCAATTTTCCACCAAAACTCAACCCAAAATGATGAATTATGCTCCAAACCTATCCTACACACTCCAAATCACACAAAACACGAAAACACAACAAAACAAGAAAAAAACATATGATATGGGAGTAAAATTAACGCAAACATGCATGCACGAACATCGAAATATAAGTCATTTTACGCACATATAATAATCCCCCAAACTTGAACCTTTGATTGTCCTCAATCAAAACAAAATAAAGCCATCATTCTACCTCGTGTAATACCTCATAGCTCATCTCAATTATCTTAGCATGCCCTAGTCAAACGAAATTATCACCTAACTTTGTGACATGGTTAATGCTAAGGACTCAAACCACTCATCAAATTTGGATAAAAGCAATGAAACACACTCCCTCACGTGTATAGGGACAATTCACACAGTCACAAGATATCGAACTCGATTTCCATAGGTTTGCATCCATTCTCACCACTATATTACAATGAGCTAGCTTCTAGAATCAAGAAGGTCTGTGCTTTAGTTATAACATGGCTAACTAAAAGGTAGGTGATTTTGGGCCAAAGTAGCTAAACTCCTTAATTTCCCTAGAACCCCCCAAATCATTATCTTCAACCACTAAACCCGAGGCTTATTCCATACTCAATTCTTTCTTTCTCTTTCTTTCTTTTCCTTCATCATTTTTTTTCTCTTTTTAATTTTTTTATCTTTTCAATAACAACAACATCCATTTTTTCTTGTGGGTGCCTATTTTTCAATACTTGCACCATCTCCATTACCAACAATATTTTATAGGTGCCCATTTTTCAAATATTTGCACCTTTCTTCTTTCATTGCCTTTCCTTTCATGCCTCATCAAATGCAATACCTAGTATCATCAAATCAATCGATTCCTATCCCAAGTTCACAACACCGTATTCACCCTCATACTCTCATTCCCCCCAAACTTTGTCCTAATAATATCAAAGAAAATTCTCCAATTAAGCTCAATCACGGGGGTCAAAGATATGAAAGGCAAACAAATGATCAAAGTAAAACCTTATACTCCCGATGTGCAAGGTAGGACTAGGAACCTATAGTCTAATATCATTTTCTAGTCACATGCTCATGCTAATAGATCGAGAGTAGATGCAAGTTCTAGATTTCTCGCTCTCAATCTCACCTCTCACAATTGAAAAGAATATGAAAATATCAAGGCTCAATAGTCACAGCTTTTTGTCAAGTCCAACACATTAACCAAACACAAAACTCGGTAATTCAAAAGTTAAACTCAAACATGCTTCAATAACAAGATTCCGCCCTATCATAGGTTGAGGTAAACTTCAAACTTCACTAGTAAATCATGAGTAAATCTCAAGCCTAGTTCGGGTTCAACATTCACACAAAATCACACAAACAATCCTATAAAACAACTAAATGCAAACGAATCTAAATGGCAAGGAGAATGATAGAATGCATTACCCATCGTATCCACGATCGAACCGCTTCTCCCATTGCCTTATGGTTCCTACTCAACATAAACACAAACACCACCTATTGAGCATAATTCATTTCCATTAAGATCTCATTTCCACCAACATACCACAAACCAAAAATCTAAATGCATAAACATTATTCCACTAGCACCACCATTCAATCCATTCCATGCATCATCATCCACAAACCAATCAAGATAGGAAGTATAAATTCATGCCAACTCATTAATAATTCCATACATAACCAAATCATCCAACCATCTTTCCACTAAACATTCCACAATCAAAAATCTATATTTATCAAGCATTGATCAACTAGCACCACCAAACATTCCACATGCCATTAATCAATCATTCATCCAAATCCTAATCCAAGGTAAAAATATTAATCATATCGTATCAAATGAGATCAATTTCTATATCTATCATTAATGGAGAAAATTATTCAACAAACTAAAGTAGATGAAGGAGGTAAAAGAGGAGAAAAGTAAACCAAAACACCAGCGACCGGCACATCCCCCCAAAATTAGTCAAGTGAGACTAAGTTTGAAAATAGGTAGACGGTGCTCATCACTCCCCACGCTCCAAACTCTCCCCCTAGCACGTGTCAACGAAGTAATCTACAAACCAATGCGAAATATTAAGAAAATTACCTAGGCAAGAATTAAAACAAAAGAAAGAAAAATTGGTTGGGTTGCCTCCCAACAATCGCTTTCATTTACGTCGGTAGCTAGACGACCTTACCATGTCATCCATTGTCAAAAATCTTATGGATTTTTAAGATACCTTTCTCCCTTGTTCGGCATTTAGTCGGAAGCAAATTGTCAATGGAGATCTTTCTTGCACCCCTCTCATCCTTCTGATATGCGCGTAAAATGACCTATTTTTCGATGTGTAAGCGTGCAAGTTTGTGGCCATTTTACTCCCATATCATATGCATTTTGCTTCTTTTGTTGTGTTTTAGTGTTTTTGGTGTTTCATATGGTGTAGGATATGTTTTGGGCATAAAACAACATTTTTGGATGAGTTTTGGATGAAAATTGCCCGAGCTAGGAGTCAAAGGGAAGCACGATCGACCGAGTGGTGCAGAAAGGGTGTAGGGAAATTTCAGAGACTTCCCTCGGCCGAGCCAAGCCCTGCAAGAGGGTGCCTCGGTCGAGCAACCTTTGGCTCGCTCGAGCACTGCTCTTTAGAGAGGTGGCCCTTGGCTCGGCTGAGCCAAACCGGGATTTGTCTTGGCAGGTTTTTCCAGTTTTCCAGCAATCCCGGGCTATCCGTTTTTGGCTGTGGCGATCCGAGGCCCTATATGCTCATTAAAAAATGGTGAAAAACAGTTATTTTGAGAACTTTGGAAAACTTTTGTCATATCTAAAGGAAAATTACCTAAATTGTCTCTACGATTCCCATTTCCATCTCTTCCAAAACCTCACCCAAGGTATCAATGAGCTAATTCATCAATCCTTGGAGAAGAATTGAAGATCCAAGGGGGTAGATCAAGACCAATCAAATCCAATTGGGGAAGATTTCACTTTCTACTTATCAATTGTAATAGATTTATTTGATTTCAACTTTGTATTGTTACGATTGAGAGGTATGTTGCTCTAATTCAATTTGGATGTCGATTTGAACAAGCATGCATGAAGATTGGGTTTGATAATTATTTTTTTACTTCCCTTTGAGAGCTTGAATTGCACTAGAACTTGTTCCTTACCTCTTAGGTGTAGGTAATAGCCAACTTAGGAGGTAGTTGACGTGAACGCTGCAGCCAACACGCGGGCAGAATTGTCGTGAATAGTGTAGATTCATACGATTTTAGTTCCAATCCCTGTGCGGTGCTAGGTCGTAGGGCGATAATTGACGGTCGATTGGGAGTGATCTAGTGGTTAATAACGTAGTTGTTTGCATTTCCAAGTGTCATCTACTGTCAGTTCTCCGTAGCAAGTGGCTAGCGAATGTAGGGTCGATTGCTCAATCTCCTAGGGATTAAAATGTGTTTACATCAATGATTAACCTAATTAGATTACATCTACGTTTATTTCAACATCCTATCTACCTCATTTGAGTATTTGCTTGTCTTGGTTTACCAAAGTGTGGAGAGGATTGATTGAATGTTGATTGTTGGTTTAATTCATTACTTGCTATATGTTGTTAGCATAGGTTTACATTTGATTGCCTAGTTGATAGAAATTACTCAATGATTCTATTTTTCCTAGCTATTAGACTTTGCTATAGTATCCCGGTAATCTAGCGTTCGAAGGGAAGAAGGACCTGGATTGATAATTAAACATTGAGTGTACAGTGAGAATTTGTATGAGTTTTTATTGCGCATCAAGTTTTTGGCGCCGTTGTCGGGGACTTTATTTAGTAGGTTGCTTGATATTGGGGGAAAAGTGAAGCTTGTAGGCTAGGTGTTTGTGTTTTTGTTTGTGTGAATAATTTGTTGTTTGTTTTTGTATTTGTTGGTACTTTGAGTTTGTTGGATTCTTGTAGGTGTAAAATGGAAAATAATCGTGGAATTAACACAGAGAGAGTGTATAATTTGCAAAGGCAAATGGAGGAGATGAGAGCCCTAATGATGCAAAGACAAAGACCGTGAAGGTCTATCCTATACGTGTATGAGGAAATGTTTGAATGTAATAACCAATGACCGGAAGAGGAAAGAGTTTATCAAACGGTAGATCAAGAAAAGAGCATGAAGAAAAGCAAGAGATGGAGGTGAAGAAAGAATATGAACCGGCAAGGGAAAGAGAAGCAACACTTCAAGTTGATGAGGTAAATGAGGATATCAAGGAGCCGGTACAAATCTTCGAATATATGGAGAAGGATGAGAGTGCGAGTATGGTGATGAGACCCGAGGAAATATTAGGAGATAGCATAGAGGAGGAGGAAACCGAAGAAATCATTAGTGAAGAGATAATGGGTGTTCATCAAGAAGAGCTCGTGAAGGAAGGCACCGAGGAGACGGTGAAGAACATTGAAGGAGGAAGAATTGAGGAGCCTTCACTTGAAGAGATTCCAACAATACCGGCATTGGAATATTTCATAGAAGAGGAAAAGCCGACAATAAGCACGGAGAATGAGGATAGGTTGAAGCGGGGAATGTCAACTTGGGAAGTAGGCAATGTTGAGGAGAGAAGGGTGAGTGCATTGGATGAATGGATTAATGAATTTCTTGAAGTGGGGATTAGATTGGAGAATGTCTTAAGGATCACTTCAAAGAAGGAGCACTCATTCGTGCAATTCGAGTTCAACAGGATGATCGATCTTCCTTGGAGAGATGATAGGGGTGAAAGAAAAATTGCCTTGGACAAATTGCTCCCAAGTAAATGTAGATTAAGGGAGGAAGGTGTATTAAAAACTCACAATATTTTTTACAATGGGTGATGTGGTAAGGTCGTCTAGCTACCGACGTTAAGGAAGCGCTTGTTGGGAGGCAACCCAACCAATTTTCTTTCTTTTGTTTAATTGCTTTTAGTTGCTTTGATTTTGAATAAATGTCTAGTTTGTTTGGTTTTGTGTTTGTAGGGAGGAACTACAAGATCAAGAGGAGTGACGATGCACCGTCCACCGTTTTTGCAAACTTAGTCTCACTTGACTAAGTTTGGGGGATGTGTCGGTAGCCAGTGCCGTGGTTTATTCCTCTCCTCTGTTCCTCTATCCTAGTTTGCTTTAGTTTAGTTTAGTTTTTGGATATTGTCCCTTTATTGGATTTGATTCGATTTGGTTGTACCTATATTGATATTCTACCTTGGATGAATGTTTTGGACTATGCTCATCTTGATGATATGTATGGATATTTTCATGGGTTTGAGTTTGTTGAACATTGGTTTTGATGGTATGTTTGGTGGAGCTAGTGGAAAAATGATTTATGTGTATGGATTTTGGATAGTGGAATGATGGTGGAAAGAGGTTTTGGAAGTGAATATGGTTGAGGATTGTTTGATTGTGATTGTGGATGGAATTATTAATGAGTTGGCATGATTGACTACTTCCTATTATGCATGGTTTGTGGTTTGGATTATTGGTTTAGTTTGTATGGTTGAGCTAGTGTATATTGTCTTATCATTGTTGATATTTGGTTTGTGGAAAGTTTGGTGGATATGAGAGCTTTATTGGCTTGTTTTATGCTCAATAGTTTGGTGGTGTTTTTGTTGATGTTAGTAGGAACAAATAAGGTCTTGGAGAAGCAGTTCGATCGTGGCTACCGATGGGTAACGCATTCTATCGTTTCTCTTGCCAATTAGCTTTGCATTGCATGTAGATTGTTTTTAGGTTGTTGTGTGCTTGTGTGTGTAATGAACCCGAACTAGACTTGAGGTTTGAAACATGATTTAGTTATCGAAGTATGTTTTAAGTTTAACTTTTGAATTGCCGAGTTTTGTGTGTGGTTAATGCATAGGACTTGACAAAAAGCTGTGAGGTTTGAGCCATGATATTGTCATATCTATATTGTTTGTGAGTGGCAAGATTGAGAGTACGAGATCTAGAACTTGCATCCGTTCTCTATCTATTGGCATGAGTGTGTACCTAGAAAATGATCTTAGGCCATCGATTCTTAGTCTTACCTTTCACTCCGGGAGTATAAGGTGATTGTTATCATAATTTTGCCTTTCATATCTTTGACCCCCGTGATTGAGCTTTATTGGTGAATTTTCTTTGATATGATTAGGACCAAGTTTGGGGGGAAAGAGTGTATGAGGGTGAATACGGTGATGAGAGTTGGGTTGGGAATTGATTGGATTTGTGATGATGGGAATTGTTGAGGCAATAGAGTTATGAAGTTAAGGATTGATGTGAATCCTAGAAAATGGGCACCAACAAAAATTTTGGGTGTTTGAAAAGAAAAAAAAGAAACAGAAAAAGAGAAAAGCACCATGAATGAATGGAAGATGATGTTAGAAAAAAGAAAGAAGAGAAGAAAAGTGAGAAAAGAAAGAAAAAAAAAGAGAAAAAGAAATGTTGTGAAAAAGAATCCTCGGGTTAGAAGTGGATGGAAGAAAATAAGTTTGGGGGTTTTGGGAAATTGAGGAGTTAGTCACTTTGGCCCAAATCCACCCACCTTTTAGTTAGCCACGTTACAACCCGTGAAAAGACCTTTTTTATTCTAGAAACTAACTCGTTGTAGTATAGTGGTGAGAATGGATGCAAGCCTATGGAAATCAAGCTCGATATCTTGTGATTGAGTGAATCTCATTGTCCCTAAACACGTAAGGGAGTGCTTTCGTTTCTTGTATCCATTTTTGATGAGTGGTTCATGTCCTTAGCATTAACCTTGTCACAAAATTAGGTGATAATCTCGTTTTACTTGAACATGCTTAGATAATCTTGATGAGTTATGAGGTATTGCACGAGGTAGATTAACGGCTTTACTTTGTTTTGATTGAGGACAATCAAAGGTTCAAGTTTGGGGGATTATGATATGTACGTAAAATGACTTATTTTTCGATGTGTGAGTGTGCATGTTTGTGGCCATTTTATTCCCATATGATATGCAATTTGCTTGTTTTTGTTGTGTTTTCATGTTTTTGGTGTTTCGTATGGTGTAGGATATGTTTTGGGCATAAAACAACATTTTTGGATGAGTTTTGGATGAAAATTGCCCGAGCTAGGAGTCAAAGGGAAGCAGGATCGACTGAGTGGTGCAGAAAGGGTGCAGGGGGATTTCAAAGACTTTGCTCGGCCGAGCCAAACTTGGCTCGGTCTAGCAATGCCCTGCAAGAAGGTGGCTCGGTCGAGCACTGCTCTTTAGAGAGGTGGCTCGGCCGAGCCGAACCGGGATTTGTCTTGGCGGGTTTTTCAAGTTTTCCAACGATCCCGGGCAATCTGTTTTTGGCTCTAGCGATCCGAGGCCCTGTTTGCTCATTATAAAAAGGGGGAAAACAGTTATTTTGAGAACTTTGGAAAACTTTTGTCATATCTAAGGGAAAATTACCTAAATTCTCTCTACAATTCCCTTTTCCATCTCTTCCAAAACCTCACCCAAGGTATCAAGGAGCTAATTCATCAATCCTTGGAGAAGAATTCAAGATCCAAGAGGGTAGATCAAGACCAATAAAATCCAATTGGGGAAGATTTCACTTTCTACTTATCAATTGTAATGGATTTATTTGATTTTAACTTTGTATTGTTACAATTGAGAGGTATGTTGCTCTAATTCAATTTGGATGTTGATTTGAACAAGGATGCATGAAGATTAGGTTTGATAATTGTTTGTTTACTTCCCTTTGAGAGCTTGAATTGCACTAGAACTTGTTCCTTACCTCTTAGGTGTAGGTAATAGCCAACTTAGGAGGTAGTTGACATGAACGCTGCAGCCAACACGCGGGCGAAATCGTCGTGAATAGTGTAGATTCATACGATTTTAGTTCCAATCCCTGTGCGGTGCTAGGTTGTAGGGCAATAATTGACGGTCGATTAGGAGTGATCTAGGGGTTAATAACGTAACTGTTTGCAATTCCTAGTGTTATCTACCGTTAGTTCTCCGTAGCAAGTGGCTAGCGAATGTATGGTCGATTGCTCAATCTCCTAGGGATTAAAATGTGTTTACATCAATGATTAACCTAATTGGATTACATCTACGTTTATTTCAACATCCTATCTACCTCATTTGAGTATTTGATTGTCTTGGTTTACCAAAGTGTGGAGAGGATTGATTGAATGTTGATTGTTGGTTTAATTCATTACTTGCTATATGTTGTTAGCATATGTTTACATTTGATTGCCTAGTTCATAGAAATTACTCAACGATTCTATTTGCCTAACTATTAGACTTTGCTATAGTATCCCGGTAATCTAGCGAGCGAAGGGAAGAAGGACCTGGATTGATAATTAAACCTTGAGTGTGCAGTGAGAGTTTGTATGAGTTTTTATTGCGCATCACCTTCCAAGGAGGATTGCATGTCTTGACAAACTTGACTATAAAATGTGGCGATTCCATCTTTGGTTTGATCTCCGAGTCAGCATCTAAACAAATCAAAATTACAAATGACTCGACTTGTTCCTCTTTTGAATTTATCATTGACTCTTTATCACCTCCTTTCTCCACCTTGTCTACCGATCGTGAAGGAAAGGTAAGCACCTTATCGCCACATGGATCCTCCGACATACCAAAGCTGGAACTTTTTTCATTTCCTCAAGTGAAGGTATTCCTTTAGCACCTTTATTCTCATTTTCAATGACTAGCATTTCAACCTTGGTGCTTTCATCCTCTTCATCTTCTTGAGAAAACACTTCTTTCGATGGTTTCTCCTCTTTCTTTGTCTCACTCCATTGATTTGAAATTATTGATTCTTGCATTGGATTCTTCTCAAGTATCTCATCATTCGATTCGCAAGTCCTTTCCCTGACTTCCTCACTCTTTCTACTCCATGCATTAAATCCATTTGACTTCTCAACCAATCATCTTTGCAAGTCTCCTTTACGATTTCACCGTTTGGTACTCTCTTTCGTCTCCCGGCCATTGGTAATCATCTCCCCACATCTTATCATACACACTTCGGAGTGTCCTTCATGCCCTTTGTCTCTCTAGCATTTTGGCTTTCATTTTCTCCATTTGTCTTTGTAAATTATCAAGTCTCTCCTTGGCTTCTCCTCTTTGATTCTCCATTTCAGCTTCATTTTCTTTTAAGCTTGAGTGTTCCTTTGTTCTTATGGTCGTGCACTCCTACAAGAGTTCAACAAACTCCAATCTCAAACCAACAACAAAAACAATTAACAACTAAAGAAAACAATAGGAGGACTTCAGCGATCTCATCTTGGAGATAGACGGAGGTCTGATGCTAGAGATGCATGGAGAGCAAAGAATATGAGTAATGGAGATTATCTGGTGGAATTTTAGCTAACTCTCTTTCAACCTTAAAATAGAGTTTTTTTCTTCATTTTGAGATTTTCCAACCTTGTTCCCTTATGTTGTAGTGTAGTAGTTATAGTCCTCATTTGAAATTGCACCATTGTAAAAGTTTGATTGTACTTCATACTTTTTGTAGGTGAACCGAATTGATCTTCTGTTTTGATTTGTTCAAATATGTGGATAAAACATCTTTATTGACATAAAGTAATAGTTGAAAGTTCTACCAACTTATCTAATTTTCGATTTGTTCATCCTTCATCTCTTCTCCCATGTCAATTTTTCAAAATTGTCAGCTAGTCTTTCTCTTTTGTTGCCAATTAGATATACTCATAAATGAATTGTCAATTCTTGAAAATATATTCCTCACAACTGAGCTAGGTTGTACTTCTGCTTAAGTTGTTTTTATTGTTCTTTTTCTCATAACTGTCGACCTTGATTAGTTATAGACCTCAATTTGAACTTGATCGTATCATTTGTTGGTTCTTCGTATCTTAAAGTATTCGGCTGGTCGGATCTAAAATATTACAACGTGTAGACCTTATAAGATTACAAATCTATGATTACTTTTAACTAAGTTAGTTCTATACAAATGACTAACCGATTTATGTTGTCGACATTACATCAAAACTAAACATGATTTCTAACTGTTACTTTAATTAAATTATATATTTCTATTTTAACTCGAGATTTTTTAAGTAATATAGGGCCTTTTCATTTAAGTCTTTTAAGTTTATTTTAGTACATTTAAGCTAAACACCGACGAGCTCGACCCTTAATCATTATACAAAAGTTTTAGGAGAGGTTTTAGGAGCTCGGGGTGTAGTGGTTAAAGCACTTTGCATGTGACTGAGAAGTCACAGGTTCGAGCTCCCAAGGGGACATCTGGGTGTGTGAGTTTAAGATTAATGTATACTTATTCAAAAAAAATATAGAATGATCATGACTAAACTCAAACAATTTGAGACTCCAAAAAAGAATTTAAATTGATTCGACATTACTTGAGTCGAACTCAATTTTATTCTCAAATGGATGGATTCGCGAGCCTTATGAAGCTCATACTTAAATTGAAAAAGAGTTGAATTTGAGTTTGGATTAGGCTCGCGACCCTTATTGAACTTAATATTTATTATATTATATATATATATATATATATATATATATATATATATATAGTGATGGATTTGTATACTGAAAGCATTTTAATTGATATATTATGTATAAGGTTCTTGGTTAATGTACTTGGAATCATTAATATTGTATGTTCATCTCCTGTCTGAATTAACAAACATATAATGCAAACGATCTTATCCTCTTATCTCATCGATAGGAACATCATACGGTGTTTAGTAGATCAAGGAAGATCTTATGGATCGCTTGACCTCACGAGATATAAACGGTTATCACAGCTGAGATAGTCCCAGGATAGACTGTCGTTTCAGGCTGCAGCATATGCGGTAATAAGCGGTTTATCTTGGTTGCTTGGTATGCTGGTGCGTGCATTACACATTGATAGGACCTAAGTTAAGATCGATTGTTTTATCTGACATTAAAGGATTCTTGATCTTGATGGCTTGATGAAATCCCAAGCATAATGAAGGTACGGAGGTATATACAGATTTGTATGTCACTTTGAGATACTATGGTAGAGAGTCTTTGTTGTGCTCGTATATCATTATTCTGGGTGGTAGTAGTTTGTGTGTGACTGTCTGTGACTGGTACTAGGTAACCATATCCAGAATAGGATGGTGACATTCCCTGAGCAGCTCAAAAGGTTCATTATCCTAAAGTCCTGCTAGCTGATTAAGTTCAAACATAAGTGAAAAGCTTTGAGTAGATTGACTCAAGAATAAAAGATGTTAATTGATTTTGGAGCTTATTAGAGCTCAAATTAATTAATGAATGTCTGTAACCTTAGATACGGCTATATACCAAGCTTATGCAACTCGTTATCCATAACATGGTAACAAAGAGGTAGGACAATATTGATTCTCTAGTGGCATGAATCAATATTAATTAATTAATTAATTATATTTTGGGTTGAATATGAGAATTAATTAATTGATAGACCTTCTTTGTTATTTGCATTCTGGTCCCTGGTCTGGCCCATAAAAAACCCAAGCCCATTTGAGATTAGATTTCTTCTATAAATATCCCCCTAGTTCTCAGATCACAATATACCACAAGATCATAAGTTGTTGAGCAGCAAACCAGAGATTGAGAGTTGTAGTAGGCGATTTTGAGATCTGAAAATTGGAGGAAATTCTGTTTTTCAATAGTCACGAAATCCGAAGGGAATCATTACCAAATATCTGGATCAAAGCAAGGGATACAGATTGGAAGATTATATATAGAGTATCTTTTTCTTCTCTCTCTTCCCTATTTTTGAAATTAACTTGATTTATTTCAGAGATTTAAATCCTTCATCTTGTAGGATTAAATCTTGTTGCACAAGTAAAGTGGATTAAAAATCAAATTTCTCAGAGTTAATACAATCCAAGTATTCTGCAAAACTAATCTATGCATTTTAATGTGAGCATACTAGGATTTATTATTGGCATAACCATTTATTTTTTTATATCCAATATTCAGCCTGAGTTATGGATTGATAATTCAGTTTGTTGGCAATCCCTTCTTATATGCATATATACATACATATATATATATATCTATAGAGGTTAGATCATATGAGAATAGATGTTAATGTAAGAAATGAGAATAAATCTCAACCTTTGATTTCACAAGATCTGCGGTCATGCCTTAATAATTTCCGTCTTCATTTTATCCTCCGCGAACTTCATTATTACATATTTAAGGGTATCATTGTCATTTAGCCTGATGGTATCTCCTCAAATAATTTCCATTTTCATTTTATCCTCCGCGAACTTCATTATTAATATTTGGATCTGTAATTCCTTTTCTTTTTGATTTTTCATAATATTTCGATTGCCTTGTTGAGTCATCCGATACTCTAAAATTAAATTAAATTTTATTATTATTTAATTGAATTTACTAATTTAATGAAGTTTTAAATAGATAAAATGAACTTAACATATTCTTCTAAAAAATTGATTTTATTTTTATTTAATTTAATTTTTCTCATTTAATGAAGTATAGAGGAGATAAAATGAAGAGAACTGTTTCTAAATATTTGATTATTTTCCTTTAATGATGTATATAGGAGATAAAATGAAGAGAACTGAAATACTTTTTCCGAAAAATTGATTTTATTTTTATTTAATTTAATTTTTTCCATTTAATGAAGTATAGAGGAGATAAAATGAAGAGAACTGTTTCTAAAAATTTGATTTTTTCATTTAATGATGTATATAGGAGATAAAATGAAGAGAATTGAAATTATTTTTTCCGAAAAATTGATTTTATTTTTATTTAATTTATTTTATAATGAACAACAATTGAGATAAAATGAAGAATGACTAAGATATAATGAAGAACAGCTAAGATAAAATGCATGTCACGTGTAACATCAAAATTCACATCGAATTTAATTTATAATGAATCACAATTGAGATAAAATGAAGAATAACTAAGATATAATGAAGAACTGCTAAGATAAAATGCATGTCACGTGTAACATCAAAATTCGAATCGAAATTATTTTATAATGATTCGCAATTGAGATAAAATGAAGTATATAACTAAGATAAAATGAAGTATATGATACATAAAATGAACAAAACACAAGTTTTGCGCCCTGTACGTTTGTAATGACTATGTTGCCCTTTAATGAAGTAAAATGAGGATATTATGCCGCATTTTTTGTTAAAGCTCTTATGTAATCTGGATCGTTGATGTTGTCAAATCTATGGACGAGATTTATTCTCATTTCTCATGATAAGGCATGTTCTCACCAGATCAGCCCCCTATATCAATATCTATATATATATATATATAAAAATATATATATATATATATATATATATATATATATATATATTATTTAGTGTTTTATTAATAATGAAAAAATCAAATTTTTCGAAGATGAACCCTTTCCCATGCAATAGTCAGGAATTCTTGACAGTATCGACCTGGAACAACCTGTTCTTCCTGAATATCCCGATTCAACGCCAAAGAATTTTTTGCCGCTAACATATAGTATTCATTTCTATCAGGTGATAAATAAAGCGATTGTAACCCTATTGATTTCTCCGAAATTTCATAAATTGATCGAGTAAAATTAAATTTGGCCAAGTTCAGTTGGCTTGACTATTACTGAATTGAGCTCCAGTTTAAAACTATTAATTGAGTTAATCTCAAATCCAATTTTGATGATACTCAATTAATTCGTTTCTTAATTGTCTCTATTCAAGACATCATGTTTTGGATTTTGGGCTAGGTGTGGTTGGCATAAATATTGGCGAATACATTGATGATTAAAAAGTGATCTATATAAATATTATATTTAAGAGAAGGTCTCAGGTTAGGCACACCTAAAATGTTTAGGCGGGTTTTATCCATTAATCCAAGCCAAACTCATCTAATGTACCCTAATTGGGAATTAATAAATCCTATTTGGGATGGGTGAACCCATTTGGGTATGGATAAAATCCGCCTAAACCGTTTAGGCGTGCCTAATGCAAATTTTTGCCTATATTTAATTAATATTTTTTCTTACTTTATTTTTACCTTTTATGAAATTGTGTTGAATATAATTAAATTTTTATGAGCGATTCGTGCAGATTGAATTTTTATCATGTTAATTCGCTTTTTATTTTATTTATTATCATTGTTAAATTCATTTCCAATGCATTAAGGGAAGACTCAATTCATATTTGAATTTAATCCATTAAACTCAAACACGAACACACATGAAGATGCAAGAAATTCAATCAATTGGCATGATAACGGTTCGATAAAAATTCGATCCATTAAACACGATGTAAACCCAATAAAAACTCGAAATAAGAAAAAATGATGGATATCTGCAACGAGTCTGAATTCAACATAAAATTCTCGTGTGTTGAGCATGGTGATCCGATGAACTTCAATCCGTATCCATTATAATCGTGAAATATTTTATGTCGAAAATGATACGATCATCACCGGAAAAGTTAAGATCGCAGTCAAGAATCGAAGAACGGAAGGACGCACGCTAACTCGACTCGAACAGTTATGGTGGAAATCCAACGCCTATGACTCGACCCTTAGAGAACCGTAGGCAAGAACGCGAACGAGCCCCTACGACTCAAGAAGCAACTCGGATCACAATGAGGGATATAGCGAATATGCCACAAACCTCTGCGGAATTTTGTTTGATAAGTCAATTTTCGAATTCTAGGGCTACTAGAATTCGTGAGCTTTCAGAATAATTTGGGAGATAATCTCACAAATTGTATTAAAAACTGAAAACTGAATAAAATTGTCTAATACAAGGCCTATATATAGGCGACCCCAAAACCCTAATCTACTAAGGAAAACAAATCTAAAAAAGCATATCAAATCTATTAAGATATACAACAAGTATATCTCAATATCTTTGACCAAAACAAGACTAGATACTAATATTAATTTTCGGAAATTACATATCAATTTTTGAAAATGAATGACTCAAATAAAAAATTCGAAACTTAATTTAATTAAAAAAAAGCTAAACTCGAAAATTAATCTTCAATTAATTCTCTAATTTCAGCCCACCAGGATCTCCATCATTCCCCTCCTCTTCAAAAGGATTTGTCCTCAAATCCTCACGCCAACTCCAACCACATTGCCTTGCTAGAAAATAACTTCTCACCACACAGTTATCTTTCTTCTCTTCAGCCAGCTTCGGTCCAGGATCCACTTCCTTTTGCATCTTCACTTGGTCTTCATGAACCTGATTTGGAGTAACAGGAACAAGACAAAACCATTTGTTATTATACTCAAAGGAGTATTTATTTGTGAATCCCTCATGCTGCGCCTTTCTATAAAATTGCCAAAGATGACCCAACAAAACATGGCTAGCCTTCATCGGAACTACATCACAAAGTACCTCATCCACATATTTTCCAATGTTGAACGGAACATTAACTTGCTTCGTCACCTTAATCGTCCCACTTTCATTTAACCACTGCAAACGATAAGGCTTTGGATGTTTGAGCACATGTAAGTCTAATTTCTCCACCATGGTTAAACTCGCTGCATTTGTACAACTCCCACTATCGATGATGACATTGCAAACCTTATCCTTAACCTGACAACATGTGTAGAAGATGTTTTCACGCTACTCGGTATCATCGACTGGATGTTGTGCTTGTAAAACTCTCCGAACCAAAAATGGTGACAGTGAAGTAGGTGCCACCAGCTCCTCCTCTTCCTCCTCGAGGTCCTCCAATGCTGGCATATTAGGATCAGTCTCATCGTCAGTTTCCACTTCGCCATTTTCTCGAAGGACCATAGCCCTACTGTTGGGGCAGTCAGCAGCAATATGCCCAAAACCTTGACATTTAAAACACCTACGATCACGATTCCGAGTATCAGGAGTAATAGATTTACCTTGATTGTTGGAACCATATCGTGGTGCAACAAATGGTTTCTTCTCAACTCGTGGCTGCTCCTCTTCTTTCCATGGAGATCGTTTGGACGTGGAACTATTACAAGACTGGTATTCTCTCCAGCCCGTAGGATTCTGCCCAACTCTACTACCCCTCCTCTTGAGTTGTCCTTCTACCTTAATCGCCATGTGCACCATTTCTTCCAGCTCAACATAATGCTGCAACTCTACAATATCTTGAGTCTCCCCATTCAACCCAGCCAGAAACCTAGCCATCGTCGTGTCTCTATCCTCCACAACATCGGCTCGAATCATAGCAACCTCCATCTCCTTATAGTATTCATCCACGCTCCGACTACCCTGTCTCAGACTCTGCAGCTTGTTGTACAACTCTCTATAGTAGTGATTTGGCACAAAGCGCCTCCTCATGATAGCCTTCATCTCGTCCCATGTCTCTACAGGTCTCTCCCTATTCCTCTGTCGACTTTTCACCAAATGATCCCACCACACTAGAGCGTAGTCACAAAACTTCATTGCAGCCAACTTTACCTTCTTCAAATCAGAATAGTTATGGCACTCGAACATCATCTCAACTTTCCTCTCCCATTCCAGATATGCTTCGGGATCATTCCTGCCCTAGAAAGAAAGGATATTCATCTTGATTGTCCCCAAATTATTACCACATGAGTCCTCCTCGTCAGAATCATCAATGTCCTCCTCATACTGAGAACTTCGTCTCCTATTCGAGCGTCTACCACCTCGACCTACACGTCCTCATTTTACAACACTCCCTTGGCTGCCAGTAGAATCTCTTCGAGTCCTTCGAGCAACAGATAACTCGAGAACATCGATTTGTTGATGCATTGCCTCCATCTCACTCCTCAACATCCAAGTCAATTCATATTTGAAACCATCCATCATGCACTCGAGCTGGCCAACAATAGTAGTATCATCTTCGTTGCCCAACAGCTCAGCTTGATTGATTTTTGTCTCAGCTTGATTGCTTTTCGTCGTAGTTTGATTGTTTTTTGTCGCAGCTTGATTATTTTTCGTCATAACTGCAAGAAAAGTTAGGTAAAAGGAAACAAGGACCTCACCACCTCATGTACGCTTGTGTATCGCTCAAGATGATAATCACTCACTCTCGTGTATAACTCAAGTAAATATGGCTTTTTCAATTCCCTCTATTGATCTCACCCACTCTTGCCTTATACCACTCAAATTCTCCTTCTGAAAAGCTCAAGAACCTCAAATCCCCAAATGCAAGAAAAAAGAACAATGAAAGACTTGAATTTTTTTTGAGACACGACAATTAAAATTAAGAAAGGAAAAGGACGGACACGACCTGTGGCTCTGGATACCAAAATGATACGATCTTCACCAGAAAGATTTAGATCGCAGCCCAGAATCGAAGAACGGAAGGATGCACGCTGACTCGACTCGAACAGATATGGTGGAAATTCAATGCCTATGACTCGACCCTTAGAGAACCGTAGGCAAGAACATGAACGAGCCCCTACGACTCAAGAAGCAACTCGGATCACAACGAGAGATATAGCGAAGATGCCACAAACGGCTGCGGAATTCCGTTTGATAAGTCAAATTTTAAATTCTAGGGCTACTAGAATTCGTGAGCTTTCAGAATAATTGGGGAGATAATCTCACAAATTGTATTAAAAACTGAAAACTAAATAAAATTGTCTAATACAAGGCCTATATATAGGCGACCCCAAAACCCTAATCTACTAAGGAAAACAAATCTAAAAAGTCATATCAAATTTATTAAGATATACAACAAGTATATCTCAATATCTTTGACCAAAACAAGACTAGATACTAATATTAATTTTCGAAAATTACATATCAATTTTTGAAAATCAATGACTCAAATTAAAAATTCAAAACTTAATTTAATTAAAAAAAACTAAACTCAAAAATTACTCTTTTATTAATTCTCTAATTTCAGCCCACCAAGATCTCCATCAGAAAATTGTCACCCCTAATATTTGTATTGAAGAAAATCTAGGAATCTACTATTTTTTTTAGCATATGTAATCTACTTAATGTACTGAATGACAGTATTCAACATTATTATGAATTTTTTAATTTTCCTCCAGAAATGTCATAACATCAATTTTATTTCTTATTTAATAATAATTATAATTATTATTGTTATATATGCGCACACACACAATAATCAATAACAAAAGTTGACAATTGTTTTTTTCCCACTCTTTCTTTAAAATATACATATTTAGAAAATTATTTAATTGAAATTTTTTAAATAGAAAATTATAATCTTTGTAGGGACTATTTTTACAAATTTAACTTCTGGTTTTGTCTTCATGTTTGATCTACATATTTTTATTTTTATTAAGTTTAGATATAAAATTAGAAGTATAATAGGCAGAATAATTATTTTAAATGGTAATAATATTTAATATTGATTAATTAAAGGCAACTGTATTTTTAGTAATTATTATAATATTTATATAATTAATATGTTTAATAGGTTGGGGGGGGGGGGGGGGGAAGCTAGTATTAAAATAGGAAAGAAGTGGAAAATGAATTTGTTGAGTTGACCCACATATTTGGGTCGAAATAACTTGAGCCCAATTGTATTTGGGTCATCTCATTCAAGTCCCATAAAATCGGTAGGCTAGGGCGACCAATTAGGTTGAGTTATCCTGATGGCTTCCAAACCACACACAAACATAACAATGAGAATTTAATAAAAACTATAAAAATAAATTACAATAGCCCCTAAAATCTCGAATTCCTTTTTGACCAAGCAACTCTAATTTTGTATATATTTTTTGAGTTTGTTTCATGTTGAGATGAGATTAGGAGAGAAAAAAAAAAAAGTCTCTTGTGAAAAAAAATGATTCTTATTTATCATTTCTAACTAAATAAACGGTTAATATACAATTTAGCAAAAATTAAAATAGAATCAAGCAATCACTAAAACACAATCAAGCAATGTGGTATTCAAACAACGACCAAAACACAGTCAACCAATATGATAAACATAATCAAACAACTTTCTCACCTTCTCACATTGAGATTTTTCTCACCGAATCCTCTCCCTTTGAATATGTATCCTAAATGTAATCTTTAATTAAAAATATTAAACTATAAATAAAAAAAATTATGTAACCTCATATTGGTTTTGTTGAATTAGTCTCAATAAGACTCAAGGAGACTAGTTCGATGATTGTGGGTCGAGCCCGTGTAGGTCGATGAACTCGAGGAGCTGATCGAGTTGGATAGATATAGAAAAGATATGGAGTATATCTTGTTTCCTTGTTGAAAAAGATTTATCCTAATCAGTATTAAATTTGGATAGGAATAAATCTATTAGAGATAGATTTAGATTTAGATATATCTTATCATATCTAGGTTTTAAATTCCTTATGTATCTAGGAATATCTCCCTATATATAACCCTGCTCCCCACCAATTGTAATTTTCCATTATTGTCATACTTAGTAATTTCTTCACCATAATAAAATCATCACCGAGGAGGCTTGAAGAGTGGACGTAGAGCATAGCTCAAACCACTATGATTCTTTGTGTCATTTATTTTTTCTGATAGTTATTTGTGTCTGTAATCGCTTCAATTCACAACAAATTGGTGTGGTGAATGTGGAGAAGGAAGGATTGTGATGGGTTCAACCAAGTTCGAGGTGGAGCGCTTCATGGGATCGAATGATTTTGGTTTGTGGAAGTTGAAGATGCAAGCGCAGTTTGTACAACAAGGCTTGAACGGTGCCTTGAAGGGAGAGGCTGGGTTACCCGACACGATGATGGAGCAACAAAAGAGAGATACACTAGCGAATGCGCATAGTGCGCTGATTCTGAGTCTCGGAGACATGGTGTTGAGGAAGGTGTCGAAGGAGAAAATAGCAATGGAAGTATGGGCCAAATTGGAATCCTCATATATGAAGAAGTCCCTGGCGAATCGACTCTATCTTAAACAGTCATTGTATTCGATTAAGATGCAAGAGGGAAGATCGATCAACGAGCAATGGAATCCTCATATGGGCCAAATTGGAATCCTCATATATGAAGAAGTCCCTGGCGAATCGACTCTATCTTAAACAGTCATTGTATTCGTTTAAGATGCAAGAGGGAAGATCGATCAACGAGCAGCTCGACGAGTTCAATAAGTTGATCCTCGATCTGGCAAATATCGATGTGGCGATAGGTGATGAGGATCAGACGTTAATGTTGTTGAGTGCGCTGCCAAAGAGTTATTCAAATTTCAAGGAAGCCTTAATGTATGGAAGAAAGTCATTGACCATGGATGAGGTTTAGTCTGCTCTAAGTTTGAAGGAGTTGAATGAGAAGAACGAGGAGCGAGAGAACTTTCATGGAGAAGGCTTGGTGGCTAGAGTGGCTCGAGAAAGATCGGAGATGAGGAATTTCAACAGGGGAAATTCAAGGTCGAGATCGAGGCCAAAGTCAGGATCGCAGCCAAAGGTTAAGTGCTTTCTCTGCCAAAGGAAGGGACACATTAAAAGAGATTGTCCGGAGAAGTAGACAAAGCAGGAGCAGGAGCAGAAGCAACAGGCGGATGTAGCTGTTGTTGAGTAGGAATATGACTCTAGAGAGGCATTGGTGATTTCTAATGAGCGCTCAGGGAGGGAAATGGATATTGGATTTAGATTGTAAATTCCACATGAAACCTTATAGTCATGGCTCGAAGGGTTCAAGGAGCAGGAGTACTCGAGTGTTCTTCTGGGTAACAATAAACCATGTAAGGTGGTTGGAATGGGTTCGGTGAGGATTAAGATGCACAATAATACAGAAATAGTACATCGAGGTGTAAGGTATGTTCCGGAGCTTAAGAGAAATTTGATCTCTTTGGGGATGCTAGACGAACTGGGTTACACGATCAAGGTGGAAGCTAGGACTTTGAAGATGTGCAAAGGAGCCCTGGTCTTGATGAAAGGAGCTCGAATGAATGGAATATACACTCTGATGGGTAGCACGGTGATCGGGGTGGCTTCGATAGTGACGGTTGATAAGTTAGTACGGTGGCATAGGCGACTCGGTCACGTTAGTGAGAGGGGGCTGCAGGAGTCATCGAAGCAAGATCTGTTGCTCGGGGATAACATCAAAGAGCTGGATTTATGTGAGAATTGCATCTATGGGAAATCTCACTGGGTAAAGTTCGGAGTAGGTCGACAGAGAGCTTGAGGAACTCTAGACTACATCCACTCAGATCTATGGGAACCTTCAAAGGTCAGTTTGAATGGAGGAGCGAGGTACTTCATGAGCCTCATTGATGATCACTAAAGGAAGGTGTGGGTCTACATCTTAAAGAATAAGAGTGATGCTTTAGAAACCTTCAAGAAATGGAAAGTGCTGATCGAAAATCAGACTAGAAGGAAGGTGAAGAGGCTGTGAACTCACAATGGCCTTGAATATTGCTCGAAGGAGTTTGAGAGGTACTGTTCGAAGCAGAGTTTTGCAAGGCACAAGACAGTGGCGGGAACACCTCAACATAACGGATTGGTGGAGAGGTATAATCGGACGTTGTTGGAAAGAACGAGGTGCATGTTGTTTAGTGCGAAGTTACCCAAGTCGTTCTGGGCAGAAGCAGTGACTACTGCAGCATATTTGATCAACCGGTGCCCCTCAACTGCACTATGTTTCAAGACAGCAAAAGAAACATGGCCTGGTCATCATCTGAATTTCAGCAACCTTAGAGCTTTTGGTTGCGTGGCTTATGCGAACGTCAAAGAAGATAAGCTTGGGAGGAGGGCATAAAAATGCGTATTTATCGGGTACCCTGAAGGAGTGAAAGGGTACAAGTTATGGTGTCTCGAGCCGAATATAAGAAAGTGCATCATTAATAGGAATGCGGCGTTCAAAGAGGAGCTGGTTGTAGATCTGGATAAGGGGGCCGAGGAACGAGCAAATATTCTTGAGAAACAAGGTGGTGCTTTGGAGGAACAGTCTAACAAGGTCGAAGGAAATAGATTAGCTGTTGAGATTGAGGTAGAGCTGGCAAGTGGGTCGAAGAGTGCACCTCAGGTGGATGGTGAGATCGAGGTGGTTGGAGGGTCAAATGCACTTCAATATTATAATCTCACGAGAGATAGGGAACGAAGGCAGATAAGACCTCCCACCCGTCTCGGATATGCTGATGTCATAGAATATACCTTTGTTATGGCGGAAGAGGTAGAGCTGGATGATACTGCACCGAAGAGCTATACCGAAGTCATAACTTGTAAGGAGAGGCTCAAATGGCTCGATGCCATGAAGGAGAAGATGAACTCCTTGAAGAAGAACAACACCTGGGAGTTGGTGGATAAGCCGGGGGAGAAGCAATCAATAGTTAGCTGTAAGTGGATCTTCAAGAAGAAACAGGAGGTTTCTGGGGTTAGATTCAAATCTAGACTAGTTGCTCAAGGCTTCACGCAATGAGAAGGTGTGGATTATAGCGAGGTGTTTGCGCCAGTGGTGAAACAAAGGTCTATAAGACTGATATTGTTGTTGGTTTCTTGGTATAACATGGAGTTAGAGCAACTGGATGTGAAGACCGCATTTCTGTATGGAGAGCTGGAGGAAAGGATCCTTATGACATAGCCCAAGGGCTTTGAGGAAGCCGGCAGTGGGGAGAAGGTGTGTCTTCTCAAGAAGTCATTGTATGGATTGAAGCAGTCTTCAAGGCAGTTGAATAGGTGGTTCGACGAGTTTATGGTTCAGCATGACTTTTTTGGATGCAAACACAACCCATGTGTATATTTTCGAGGTGAAGATATAAAGACTCAAATTTATCTACTGTTGTATGTAGATGATATGCTGATAGCGAGTCGAGATAAGCAAGGGATAGCCGAACTAAAGGAAGCTCTAAGTCAGGATTTCGAGATGAAGGATCTCGGTTGTGCTCGAAAGATCCTAGGTATGGAAATAGTTCGAGACAGAGCTCAAAGAAGACTCACATTTTCTCAAGAAGGATACTTGATGAAGGTTCTTGACAAACATGGAATGAAAGATGTAAAGCTTGTGCTCACTCCGTTAGCAGCTCATTTCAAGTTGAGTGCTGCTGGGAAACTCGACTAGGAGAAACGGAAGCTTATGAGAGGTGTTCCTTATGCCAGCATTGTTGGTTTCTTGATATATGTTATGGTCTGTACGAGACCAGATCTTGCTTATGCTCTCTGTAGGATTTGAGTCTACGATGGACAACATGAGTTGCCATTAATTAAATTCTTGCCGAGGATCATTCTTAGGATATCAGGAATAAATTTCAATCAAATAAACCATGCGATCCTATGCATGCTCCTACAATATTAATTGCAGAGGATGGATTTAGAGAATACCTGATTTCACCGTTTGATCTACAGATCTAGATCGGAGCCAATAACGATGAAATAGATCTGAATCTAGATCTGAACACCGGCGATGAATAGTTATTCCTACAGATCTGATCTTCTGATCAGTTCCCTTGCTCCTTGAAAATCTGGTGAGGATTATCTACCAAGTTGAATCCGAGATCTAGAGGAATCGATCAGTTCCTCCCACTGGATAGCCGCCGCCGTTCTCTCCCACTATTTTCAATATACTCATAAGTCTAACTTGATCTGATAGAGAGAAGGCCTATATATTAGGGTTTTGAGAAACCCTAACCCTAATGGGCTTTGAGCAGTTCATGGGCCAGACCAGGGACCAGATGCAAGTAATAAAGTGGGCCCTCTTTATTAATTAATCCTTCCTTATTCAACCCCGAACATAATTAATCAATAAAACATTGTTTTAACCTTCACCATGGTAACAATGCTGACTTGCCCCTTTATTACCACGTTATTAGGAACGGGTTGCACCAAACTAACATGATCCACATATTTAAGGTTTTGGACATTCATTAATTAATTTGGCTTATGACAATCAGCCACAATTAATTAATCTCTTATTTCCTGAGTAATACCACTCACTCCTTTTCACTTATGCCTGAATTAAATAATTCAACGTGCAGGGTTTAGCATAATGAACCTTGTGAGCTCCTCAGGGAATGTCACCATCCTGAAACGGATAAGCTTACCTAAACGTCCAGACTAAGCAGGCCACACACAAATTGCCAACACCCAAAACACGGGTATAATAGTACATGTAAGACTCGCCACCATGGTAAATCAAAGTGCGGTCAATCTGTGTGTGCCCTTTATCCTTCAGTTAGGTTTAAGATCATAGGAAGTATGTTAGGGATCTGGCTCATTCATGTCAATGAGAATGGCACATCCCACTGTTGATCCCTTCAATACATAACCATGTACCGACACATCAAGTAGCTAGGATAAGCCCACTTATAAACCGATGTGCCGTAGGTTAGACCGACAGCCTATCCAGGGACTGTCTGAGCTGTGATACAATTTATATATCGCTATGTCAAATGACTCATATGATCCTCTGTGATCTCCTACACACCATATGGTCATCCCTATAAGCGAGATAATAGGATATTATGGTTCGTTGTATGTTTGTTTCATCAGACAGCGAGAATTGTTGTAGCAACACATATATGAAGACCGGTGTACAAAACACTTAATCATATATGCTTTCAGTATATAATCCCAACAATCTCCCACTTATACTTAAAGCATAATACCATTTATTTATCAAAGTATTAAGTGTGTCTATACTGTCAATCACTCCCACTGCATTCACGTCACCTCTTGTCACGATTTCTCGTATGATGTGATATCACACATCCTATATGTTTCACCACCTTGTGAGTCTTGGGTTCCCTTGAGTTTGTCATTGCACCAACATGATCACAATCCCATGTGACTTTATTGGGCAAACTCAGAGCACACACCTCTAGAGAATAACATCGGAGTTATACTGCTCCTTGCGAAGCTAATGAAGCTGTTAAAAACCACAACCTTCATACCGGAATCTGCAACACACTTATGTGTTAGATTCCTATAACTCCTCCTCCAAGGCAAACACAAAGTTAGAGGTCGATTTCCTTTCCTTATGATCCTCCTAGATATCCGATGTCATTCAACTCACATGGCACATTTGTAAACCAATGTGCTTGTCCTGAGTTGAATTGATATATGTTTAACATGCTTATAGCATTATAGATATCTAACTTCGTTCATTTACAATATAGAAAGATAACAATCTTTCTTGCTATGAACGACTTACCACAAAATCAATTTACGCGACTTGAGATACCTGAACATCCTTTTCTTGCGATAACACAAGACCTTAATTCAAAAGATGTTCCAAAATCTCATAAGTCTACTTCTCAAACTGTTTGGATAACCATCTCTTTATGCCTGACAATATCTCCACTCCGTTTCCGAAAGTGAAAATACCATCTACATAATGTGCAAGGAAAACCACGCTTCCGCTGACACATAACTGGTACATGAAACTATCATTCTCGATAGACAATATCAAAATGTCTGTTACATGACCTTGAAGCTCCTTTAAGTTCATACTAGAACTACCTTGGCTTCCATACATGATGCTTTTCACTTTACTGCACATAACTTATCTGGTTGTTGCATACAGATGTCGTCACCTCTTATCAAGGTACCCGTTTATAAAATACGGATGACGTCATCCATCTTCAAGATATTTAGATTCATATGTGCTGTTATGGTTCGAATGGACTTAATAGTTGCAACCAGTGAGAAGGTCTTGTTGTGAAACATACCTTACTCACTAACCTAGCCTCTCGAATATACTAGGTTGCCATTCGTACACTTTTCATGTATATCAATCAGTTGCCTATAGCTCGAAAGTTATTTGGCAATCACTGATCCTGATACACAACCATAACATTTACTGATTCATTTCTGAACTCATGACTCGACGTCATTAAACTGCATCGTTTGTCTTAACAGCTTCGTTGCACTTTAAGGGATAAGTACGATGTTGTTCGTCAAACTGGGAACAAGTCCAAAGACTGTTTCCACGAACTAGCACCACTAAGCCTGTTAAGGCAACCTCCCACTGCAATGATGCTCCTTTATGTTGTCAGTTAATGGTGCATTAATTTGTGGTTTACCACCTTATACAGGTGACCCTGCAATTGGAACCATACCTTCCAAGGTATGCACAATATGCCACGGGCTATTTCCTGATGGATTTGAATTGTCTTCTCTAAAACGTTAGAGAACAATCTCACATTTGGATTCATGATTTCATCCTATATAACTTGCTTGTATCTAGGATACACAAAGCAACCATCTTTTTCGTTTACCTGGAATAGCCCACAAAGCAGTACTAGCTTAAACCTTTCTTCCAACCAATCAGTTTCCTATACAGCTTAATAGCCAAATTACCCATCATTGCCCTTTTGACAGAGTCAAGGTCTGCTAGGGTAATTGGAACTAATTTAGAAGACATTAGATTAAGCAAACATACAACTGCTTTTGGCACTCTTCCCAAAAACGAAAATTTGGCAAAGCTGGCATAACTTATAAACTTTTAAAGAATCTTATTTCGTTTTACATACACTATCCCAATTGAGGGGTAATAGGTGTAGTTAACTGGGATGCAATCCCTTTGCTCTGCTAGATACTGTAAAACCCATCACTTAAAATACGCCTTTATGAATGAACCATAATGTTTTTACGGTCTTGTTTAACTTATTCTCTACCTTAGTCTTGAACGCTCTCGATTAAACCAAGAGACTAAGACTTGTAGTGAACTAGATAAACATATCCAAATCTTAAATAATTACAGTATCAATGCCTGTTAAGGCAACTGCGGAAGTAGACTCAAACCAGCAAACCAGAGCAAACACGAAATAATCTATAGAGATACAATCGCCTATTAAAAGGCCCTGGTTACCATCTAATACCTTTAAGTAGTTGTCATAAGTACCATTCTTAGGAATACCTGGATTGGATCCATAATTCCATGAATTACTTAAAACTACTTAGACTGATGTAACCTATCTCTGTAGAGATTCTTTAAATTATACCTTAGAACACTGACAGTTTATGTAATCAAGTAATGAAGAGACAATCATCCATAATAGAATTCACTTTTATTCATTCATGATAGATAAACTCTATCGAATAACTGATAATCCATTACAATAGATGAAAGATATGTTTATCAAAACCAAAACAACATCTCTTCAGAAATTTGAATTAAAACAGAGTTTTTAACATAAACTCAAAGTAAAATCTCCATCAGCTGAAGTAGCAACTTCCAGCATCAATCTTGGAGATGGTAATCCCGCCATCTTCAAGCCTTAAGCTTGATTCCCTGCAAAGTGTAGCAAACACGATTAGTGACCACAGTTACCACTACCCACTAAGGAGTAGAAAACCGATACTAAACATGTTTCAACAAGCAATGCAAAAGAAGACATATACCTTGTCCCTTAGTTATCAAACTTGGACAATTTACTTTCCAGTGACCTTTCTTGCCACACTTGAAACATTTGTCCTTGTTGTTATCTTTCTTTCCTTTGTTCTCTCCTTCACTATTCTTCTTCTTCATGTCATTACGACACGATTTAGAAGAACTTTTAGCAAGAGATCTGGAATGAACTGATAAGGCAAGACTACTCCCACTACTTCCTTCATTCCCCTTTTCTTTTACATCACTCTTTTGACTCGTAAGCAAATCAGAGTGACTCACAGAAAAGACTGAAGAAGCTTCTGTTGATACAAGATCCTTGAGCAGACTGTGAACAGTATACTCACTCTTGTTTTTCTCAACAGAAATTCTAAAGTCATCAAATGAATTCGGTAACGTGTTGAGTATCAAGTCAATTTTGACATCATTGTCAATTTGACCACCCATTAATGTGTACGCATCTATGAGCTGGATGAGTGATTCCACATGTTCACGTACCAAACAGTTCTGACCCATTTTTTGTCTTACAATACGCTTGATAAGACTAGATCTAGCATGTCCATCGAGTCCGCCATATGCTACGTCAAGACGTCGCATAATGTCACACGCAAACCATACATCACTTTAACGAGGACGCAGTGCATCTAACATACCAGCCAAGATATACTGTTCGGCCATGCCATTCGACCACATCCACATGTGATACTGTGCACGCTCCTCATCGGAAGATGCATCAGTCGGCGAACCTGGACAGGGAGTTTGCAAAACAAACAAATGTCCAAATGAATCCAAGAGCTTGACAATGTCACTTTTCCATCCAGAAAAATTCGGATCAGTTATGGAATTGTGTACGATTGAATTGATGAGCGATGCAATAATAGACATATCTGAAAAACAAATAAGCGAATTAAAGTAAGCACATACTACGAACAATTGAAACAAATATGCATAGAACCTTTAGATAAAACAATGCAATTTGCTTCCTCCAATTGCCCAAGCTAATTTACTACAAGCTGCCCAAGCAGACGTTTACAGCAAACGCTCAACCAGACCAAAATAGGTCCTTTAATTTCTTAACATGCCAGGTATCTTAAGCAAAAGAAATTAATATTGGAGATCTGAAGACCATGTTCACCTATCCGGAGCAGGGACATCTCAAAAGAGTTTTACTCCAGGCAACATCTAAGCCAAAATAACCACAAGCCTAACTACGGATATTAAAAGGCGATTCGACATACGTACTGGACCCATGCGTCCTGCCCTTAACATCCTTTGTTATCCCACTTAGATTAATCTTAGAGATGAGTGAAAGTTGTCTCAATGCAAGCTGCCCCAACAGACGTTTGCTCAGAGGCTCCCACTTCTCATCTTAAAATAAGTGTTTTATTTGGAAACCTCATCGCATTGGAACTGGTGAGAGACCCCAAACGCAAGCTGCCCCAGCAGACGTTTACGCTTCGAGATGCCCCACTTCCAATGAGAAGTCGTATTTGTGGAGGTCTAATGATCTTGGTTAGAAAAGAATCAAAATCCAGCTTAGTATTTTAAATTCCAAAGGTTTCATGCGCACACATTATTTTATGTTCCCATAAATTATGTGACACCCAAAATTCCATCATAAATTAATATCATCCCGAAATTTATAGACATAATTTAAAACATAAAATAAATCACATAAGACATGCTCAAAAATTAAATTGCAACATGCTTATAACAGTAAATAATTAAAGCAAATAATCATGCTTCCTATTATTTACTAGTGCGCACATAATAAATCACATCATTTTGAGAATAAAGAAATAAACAAATAAATTCTCGTGGCCCCTCAGATGCGATTACAATTGAAATAAATTAAATCTAACTATTACAAGATTTAATTCCAATACAGATCTTCAAACTGGGCCTCCGTTGGACTTGAAATCTGATTTGAACTGATTTAACATCATCTTGGCTTCAAATTAGGGTTTCAGGCCCAAACAGCAACACAAACCCTAATTTTCAGACTGCGGGCCGCCTCCGGGCCAACAAGCCCGAGCTACAGCCCGGGTGAGCAAAACCCTAGCCGCCAGCCACCAAAGCAGACCGCCGCGCCGTCTTTCCGACCGCCGCCTGCAGCCGGAGTACGCAGCATCCACCTCGCCTGCTTCACCCGCCGCCAGCCCAGCCGGTCACGCTTGCCGCTGTCGCCATTTACGGCGACTAAGACATGCGTGGAGAAGCAGCAGACGCAGCAGCACGATCGCGCGGCTGTGCGCGGCCATTGCGACCACCGCCGTGCGCAGACCTTGCGCGCGCCTTCCGACGTCCTCGACGCCTGCCAGCATGAACGTGCCGTCTGCTTGCGTCTTCCCCGGCCATCACCGGTCCTGCGTCGAAACGCGATGGGGAGCAGACGCGGCCCAGCCGCAAGGAAGGCTCCCCGCCGCCGCCACCCGCTTGTGCCGCAACTTGCAGCGCTGCCCGTCGCCGCCCCGGCCGGATCTGCGAGCTCGCCGGCCTCGTACACACTGCTGCTGGACCGCTGCTGGCCTGGGCTCGCCAGAAACACGCACAGTAGCTTGAACAGGCGCGGCCCAGCCACAGGCAGGGGTTCTGCCTGCCGCCGCCATCTGCCACCGCTCGCCGCCGCCGCCGGCGCAGGGCTGAACCCTAGTCATGTCGCCTTCTCTGTTCTTCGTCCTTCAAATCTCGTTCTTCCGGATCTCAAATTTTACAGATTTAAAAAAAATAGAAAATACAAAAATAAATCTAAATCTATTACATGATTTTCCCTATTAAATCTAACAACAGATTTTCTCGTGGTGAAAAACAGATCCAAAAACGAGAAGGCCACGAGAACAAAAACATCCACAACAATTAAAATCCATCCATGAACATACATATTCATTTAATTTCAATCTATCCAAGATAGAGCCTAAGAACATCAACCTGGCTTTGATACCAATTGTAGGGTTTGAGTCTACGATGGACAACATGAGTTGCCATTAATTAAATTCTTGTCGAGGATCGTTCTTAGGATATCAGGAATAAGTTTCAATCAAATAAACCATGCGATCATATGCATGCTCCTACAATATTAATTGCAAAGGATGAATTTAGAGAATACCTAATTTCACCGTTTGATCTACAGATCTAGATCGGAGCCAATAACGATGGAATGGATCTAGATCTGAATCTAAACACCGGCGATGAACAGTTGTTCCTACAGATCTGATCTTCTGATCTGTTCCCTTGCTCCTTGGAAATCTAGTGAGGATTATCTACCAAGTTAAATCCGAGATCTGGAGGAATCGATCAGTTCCTCCCACTGGATAGCCGCCGCCGTTCTCTCCCTCTATTTTCAATATACTGATAAGTCTAACTTGATCTGATAGAGAGAAGGCCTATATATAGTGTTAGGGTTTTGAGAAACCCTAACCCTAATGGGCTTTGAGCAGTTCATGGGCCAGACCAGGGACCAGATGCAAATAATAAAGTGGGCCCTCTTTATTAATTAATCCTTCCTTGTTCAACGCAGAACATAATTAATTAATAAAACATTGTTTTAACCTTCACCACGGTAACAATGCTGACTCGCCCCTTTATTACCACATTATTAGGAACGGGTTGCACCAAACTAACATGATCCACATATTTAAGGTTTTGGACATTCATTAATTAATTTGGCTTATGACAATCAGCCACAATTAATTAATCTCTTATTTCCTGAGTAATACCACTCACTCCTTTTCACTTATGCCTGAATTAAATAATTCAACCTGCAGGATTTAGCATAATGAACCTTGTGAGCTCCTCAGGGAATGTCACCATCCTGAAACGGATATGCTTACCTAAACGTCCAGACTAAGCAGGCCACACACAAATTACCAACAACCAAAATACGGGTATAAGAGTACATGTAAGACTCGCCACCATGGTAAATCAAAGTGCGGTCAATCTGTGTGTGCCCCTTATCCTTCAGTTAGGTTTAAGATCATAGGAAGTATGTTAGGGATCTGGCTCATTCATATGTCAATGAGAATGGCACATCCCACTGTTGATCCCTTCAATACATAACCATGTACTGACACATCAAGTAGCTAGGATAAGCCCACTTACAAACCGATGTGCCGCAGCTTAGACCGACAGCCTATCCAGGGACTGTCTCAGCTGTGATACAGTTTATATCTCGCTAGGTCAAACGACTCATATGATCCTCTCTGATCTCCTACACACCATATGGTCTTCCCTATAAGCGAGATAATATGATATTATGGTTCGTTGTATGTTTGTTTCATCAGACAGCGAGCATTGTTGTAGCAACACATATATGAAGACCGGTGTACAAAACACTTAATCATATATGCTTTCAGTATATAATCCCAACACTCTCAGCATGGTTAGTAGGTTCATGGCCGAACTTAGGAAAGAGCATTGGGTAGCTCTAAACTGGGTCCTCAGGTATGTTCGAGAAACACTTGGGAAGAGTCTAGTCTTTGAGGATGATGGTTCGAGCTCAAGGCTCCCAATTGAAGGGTTTGTAGACTCAGATTATACAGGATGTATGGATACGAGGAAGTAGTTGACGGGTTTTGTGTACACATCATATGGAATGGCGATTAGTTGGAGAGCAAGTCTGCAGAGGGTAGTTGTCTTACCTTCGACGGAGGCAGAGTACATTGCCTTGACTGAAGCAATTAAGAAAGGTTTGTGGTTGCTCGAATTCATGAATGAATTGGGGATTGATCAAGGGAAGATGAAGATCTCCTGTTATAATCAAGGTGCTTTGCAGCTGGCGAAAAATTTTGTTCATCGTGAGAGAACTAAGCACATCGATGTGAAGTTCTATTTTATTAGAGATGTGGTGGCAGCTGGTGAGGTCGAGATGCACAAGGTCAATACTCTCGATAATCCTTTGGATATGATTACGAAGCTAGTTCCAGGTGCTAAGTTTGAGTACTGTTTGGAACTGATCAAACTGTTGAAGTTCAATTGAAGAGGAGGTGTCAAGCCGAGGTGATATTGAGCCTAAGGTGGAGAATTATTGAAGTAGTCTCAATATAACTCGAAGAGACTAGTTTGATGATTGTGGGTCTAGGAACTAGAGGAGCTGATCGAGTTGGATAGATATGAAAAAGATATGGTGTATATCTTGTTTCCGTGTTGAACAAGATATATCCTAATTAGTATTAGATTTGGATAGGAATAAATCTATTTGAGATAGATTTAGATTTAGATATATCTAATCGTATCTAGGTTTTATATTCCTTATGTATCTAGGAATATCTCCCTATATATACCCCTGCTCCCCACCAATCGTAATTGTCCATTATTGTCATACTTTGTAATTTCTTAACCATAATAAAATCATCACCGAGGAGGCTTGAAGAGTGGAGGTCGAGCAGAACTTGAACCACTATAATTCTTTGTGTTATTTATTTTTATGTTAGTTATTTGTGTATGCAATCGCTTCAATTCACAACATGTTCCTTGTAAAACCCTAATGCAAGAAATTATTTCTACATTATCATTCTTCACCTTCACTTGAATATTATACTATAAATAGTCGAGGATGTAGGATTCGGATTTCATGAGGACTCTGATATTATATAAAAAAATTAAATTTATATGAATTAAATATAAATAGTTAAAAAATATATAAGAAACTAGGAAACTGGTTTATTCCTTATTTGATGTTTTGGAGTGTCAAAACTAGTTTTATGTTTCTAGTCAGTTTCTACATGTAATCCTTGTATATGATAAATTGAGTTGTAATAGAAATTAGAAACTAGAAAGCTATGAAGATCGAAAAGACAAAAATCTAGTTTCTAAACTGGAAATGAGGAAAGAGCTCGAGATGCTGAAGTCAAGTTTCAGAACTTAAAGATAAAGAAACTAGAAACTAGAAATCAGAAATCTAGTTTCGGAACTTGAAACTGGAAAAGACAAGAAAATCAGTTTTTGGAAATTGAGTTTCCAACTGCGATGCTACACCAAAGGAAACTAGAAGCTCGAAAACTAGAGGATTCATTTTTTAGTTTCAAAGTTTAAGGAGCACGTGAAAAAGAGAAGACAAAAGGAATCCGAGTGGAACACGAGTCTTATTCAAGATTTCTTAAAGTATGTCGAACTCAATCATGTAAGAGGAATCTTCAGATTTTAAGTTCCTTGGATTGAAACTCGCTCTGACAAGAGCAGGTGAAAGTACACTGCGAAAAGGCAAAAGAAGATCTAAACATAGCTGAGCAGGCTGCTATAACAGATAAAGAATGGGCGAGGATTGGACGATATGTTTTTTTGTCTCTAATGAACAAAATTTCAAACGTTCCAATATTTGCCTATAAATAGCAGACCACTATTGAGGGCACCTGAAACTTACATGAAGAACGAGAAAAAAGTCTGTTAAAGTAAAAGCTCTTAAAGGCACTCTGAGATTCTGTGTGTCTTTCGTGAACACAAGCCTTAGATTTCAAGCTTAACCTTTTCATTTGGTGATATTACTTTTACAGTAATATTCACAGCAGTCAGTCTTCCTTTCTGGAATTCTGATTCTCACGGGCAACTGCCAACCACCTGAAGTTCTGGGAAGAAAAGGAAACATCCACCATTGGGAAAGTTCTCTCAAGAAGCATACACCACCTGGAAAAAGAGGTTGTTGATCACATTATAGAATATACATCCAGAGATGGGACAAGTGATCAAACAAAGACCAATCAAGATTCGAAAGGTGAAATCTCAACTCGGCAAAATGTTCAAGGACCAGAACAGATGGTGGACAAACCATTAGGGAGTGGACTCCAGAAGACCGGGTTTGTGCTCAGCTGGATTTCGTGGCTATGGAGTTAATATTAAACTCTCTCTCAGAACCACTGATAATCGAAGCCCTGGAGTACAAAAATGCTAAAGAAATATGGGACTTCTTTGGCACCTTCAGTCAAGAGACGGCCCAAATGAAGAGGAACAAGTTCCAACAGTGCGTGGAAAAATATGAGTCTTTCCAGATGCGTCCAGCAGAATTAATAAAGGATATGGAAGTCAGATTCAAATCCATTATAGCTTAGTTGAAGGAGATGGGAAGAACGTACGAACTTCCCGACATGGATTCAAAGATATTATCAAAGATGCCAAAAGACAATTATTTTGTCAAGGAGACAAGCCTCAAGGAGAAAGATCTATCAAGCTTGAGCTCAAAAGATGTATTTGCCCAACTTCAGGCACATGAATGGACATCATGCAGATCAACAAGAATGAAGCTGTATGAGCTGCAATATCTAATGAAGATTATCCCAAGAATGCTACATATTTTGTGAAGAGAGATGCACAGAAGTGGAAAACCAAGAAACCATTCCACTCAGAACGTCTAGCTTAACCCAACACAGCAAAGGAGATCACATCAACAAGTTGATCTCAACCTAAAGAAACAGAATGTTCATTCAGTGAGCTGGAGGAGCAGATGAAAAGATTAAAGAAGCTACTGCTGAAGGCTAAAGGCAAAAAGGAGGAACCACAGCAGAGTCAGCTAGCAGACAACCTGACAGCCAAGAAGACGCCAAGAATGTGCTATAAATGCAACTCCCCCGACCATCTAAATTTTGAGTACCCTTGAATAGATCCAGACGAAAGGGAGTAGTTAAGAAAGCTCTTCGAGAAACACGTGTCAAAAGCTGCTGCCAAAGCTCTACTGACCAGGACAGATATACCAGACATCCCAGATCACGATGATGAAGGCTATTCCTCAGAATATGAAGAGGATGTTGTCATGGTATTTATGGCCAACATCAATGAAAATGCTGACGTTGATGAAGAGCTGGTAGCAGAATCAGCTCTAGCTGGAATAAGAAATCAGGTAACAAATTCTACTATGTCTCTTGCTTCTACTTCAGAAAATTTGCATGATACTGCTGAGTCGTGTTTTTCCGACTCAGGAGATGTAACTGTAGAACTTCTATTAAAGGAATTTTCAAAGTTTCATGCATTAAAAGATGTTTTAGTAAAAGAAAATTCCTTGCTAAAATCACAGCTTTCCATTTTGACCAGTGAGATTGAAAAATCTAGGTCAACAGACGAGGAACTCTTAAAAGCAGGAGAATGAAAATTTGAAGAGAAAAAACTTTTTGCAAAAACCTTGTCAATGCAGATTTTCAAAAAGCACAAGAGACTTTGATAGTATTTTAAGTATTCAAAGGAGCACAATGATTTTGCTGGAATCGATTTTGAAAAAGATAAATCCAGCAATGTTGAATCCCATAGATCAAATAAATTAATCTTTGTCCCAGCAACCGGGAAGGTTCAGCAGACTGCTGGGAAAGACAAAGGGAACAATACTAGATCGGCAACAGTTGCTCAGCAAGACTGCTGACAAGCTAAGAATCCCCTGTTAACCAATCAGCAGAGACTATAAGGAGTATCGACTGAGAGGAAGTCAGCAAAGTCAACGTATGTAACCCAGCAGACTGTTCAATCTGCTAGAAAGGTTCATACACAACCTAGCAAGCCTAAGCAATCTGCTAAGATTGTAAGGAAGCCAGCATACACTCCAAGTAGGAGGAACACCTACTTGAGGCCAGATTTTAAACCAATTCATTTTCAAAAGACTATGAAGGATCAACACACCACTACTAATTTCTATGTTAATTCAATGCATTACTACAGTTGGTGATGACAAGAAAATTGACAAGATCATGAAAGTCTGGATTCTTAATGGACTAATCCAGAGAACAAAACTTGAAGGACCCACAGTTGATCAGGTACCTAAAAATTAATATCTTTATTTTGCAGGAACAGGGTCCAGCAAGAAGAACCTCAAAGAAATTCAAAGAATGGATCCTAGACAACGGATGCTTGGGTCACATGACAAGAGAAGAAGACATATTCACAGACCTTCAGAAAATAAGAGGACCTTTGATTTCCTTCGGTGACAACTCAAAGGCTAGAGTAATCGGAAGAGGGTGCATTGAGCAAAATGGAATGTGCATTATCAACGTGGCCCTCGTTGACAGTCCCAAGCACAATCTACTAAGCATTAGTCAGCTAAGTGAAAATGGGTACAATGTTTCTTTTATTGATATAGGTTGCGAGATTGCTAACAAGACCACTTGAGAAATAAAGCTCAAAGGAATAAAAAAAGGAGGACTCTATGTTGTAGATTGGGAAAGTGGTCAGCAAGCTTCATGCTTTGTCGCATTCAACAAGGAAGAGACCAACTGGTTATGGCATAAAAGGATAACACCCTTAAACTTCAAAACTATTAATTATATAGCCAGAAATAACATTGTCACAAGATTGCCTAAAGAGAATTTCAAGAAGGAAGGAGTATGCAGAGCTTGTCAACAAGGAAAACAACCCAAGAGGTCCTTCAAATCTAATCCAGAAAAGGCCACATCAAATCGAATCCTTGAGTTGCTTCGGCTCCGTGACTCCAGCTACTTTAGGTAAAAAAAATTATAATCTGGTTGTTATTGATGATTATTCAAGATACACATGGGTGAGAATGCTCAAGAGCAAGGATGAAATCAAGACAATTCTACCGGAGCTGATACTACGAGTACAAAATGACAAAGGGGTCACCGTAAAAAGGATAAGATCAGACAATGGTACAAAATTCTGTAACGGTGCTCTAATGGACTTTTGTGTCAACGTTGGGATAGGACATGAAAGGTCCACTGCGAGAACACCTCAGCAAAATGACTTAGCAGAACGGAGGATTAGAACTCTAAAGGAGATCGTACGAACGATGCTTTCGGTTCACCATGTTATATCCATAACAATGGGAAGTCAAAGTTAAGTACATTCTCTCCCAAAGCTGATGAAGGGGTGTTCCTAGGATATGGGCATCCTTCTCACAAAGGTTATAGAGTGCTTAACAAGACAACCAAACTTGTGGAAATAACATGCAATGTTATTTTTTATGAAGCTACTTTAGTGCGTAGGACTATGAGAGATCTAAGAGATGTGATTCTGAAAACTAATGAAGTCAATGGATAATCGAGCTTGAATACTTCCAATGCTTAATCGATTGCTCCGACTTGGTTAATGACTGAATCTACGTCTACTCTAGAGACCTCGGCTGGTCAGCAAATAGACGAGAGGGTCGGTGATGCAGCTAGTAATACTGAGGCCTCGCTAAATCCTCTCAAGGAGATCACAAATCAAAGTGGAACTCAAGAAGGAGAAACCACTCAGCAAAATGAAGATGTTGCTCAGAACCCCCAGAATAACGAGAGGATTGCTGAAGACAAATCTGTAGAAAATGACAAGGTGAGAACTACTGATGGAAGACGTATCATCACTCCAGCAAATGCAAATCCAGCTGTTGGGAAATTATTCCTAAAATCTCCCTTAGGACTTCTTTGTAAAAGGTTTTGTTGGATCAAACCTTATTTAGTTGGTCGATCATTTGCTGAACTTTAGAGAGTCTAGCACACTTTGTAAAGTCCTGTATAGGCCTTATATTGAGTTGTAATAGACTAGTATGCTAAGAAGATCTCCTAGCAAATACGAAGCAGATGACATCTGCTGAGAGTCGCTGAATAGCAGAATGCTAAGACATTAGCATTCATCAACAACTTACAACTGCTAAAAGAACAAACAAACAAAGGATAAAAGAGTCATACGTCAACGAGAGTCTTCAGCTGCCAAACAAAGTATCCTAGCAGGGCAATACACAGGATGCTGAAGTCTCACTGCCGTTCTGACAAAAAGCTCACACAAAGGACGAGACCTTCCCAAAGTAGTTAAGGAAGTACAAGTCAAAGACAAAAGCGACTGTCACAAACTAAACACTCTCGGATCAAAGAGCCGTTGAGTCTAACGGATATGGAGATTCAAAGTTTGAATCTCCATCTATAAAAGACAGGTCCGAAAGTGGAGAGTACTACTGCTTCAATCACTACTGACATTCGCAAACTACACAAGTGTGAGATTCCTTTCAAAAAGCAAACAAGTGAAAAGTAGTCAGTTGAGAGCTCGTGATAAAAAGCACATTCAAAGCCTTCAACAACCAAGAGTGTCTTCTCATTGAATATCTGACACTCATCCTTGAAGATTCTTGAACTTCCGTTAAAAATCTTCAATCATTGGGATAATTTTCTTACTAGGAGTATCCAACAGTCATTCTCGAAAAAGATTGACTCTGATGGGCGTTAGCCACATGTTTATTGAGTTCAGGGGCAAACTATAACAGCCTCATTAGCAAAGGACAAGTTTTACGAAGGTGCGCCCTTGACTTGGCCGGAGCTGTGTTCGAAAAGTGCAAAGTATCGGAGGATAGCTGTGTTGTGGCCAGTTCGAAAGTTCGTCGCCTAGTGCAAGTATTGGCGAATCCTCGTACTGATTGTATACTTTTCTAGTGAAATTCTTAGCGTTTCGGCTAAGGAGTGGACGTAGATCTATTTGGATCGAACCACTATAAAATCTTGTGTTCATTTACTATTTTATCTCTTTACTGTATCAAGCTGATTTGAAACCTAGCAACATAG
>JAPKLW010000150.1:129516-183316 GCA_026898455.1 Plectranthus barbatus | reverse complement strand
CAGCAGACGGACCATCAGCAGAAAAGGATCCAGCAGATTGCAACCCAGCAAGTATAGTTGAAAATCTGAAGACTTGGAGCGGCCAGCAGTTAAACAATTTCAGTTACTGAGCTACAAAGACCGAAGTGGCTTCTGAGAGATAATCCATCAGAAGAAATATTAGGAGATCTTGCCGATCCTATTCGAACCAGACACAGTGCAATGCTAGCCTGCTACATATCTCAAGAGGAGCCAATCTAAGTTGTTGATGCACTTAAATTCGTCGATTGAATCAACAAGATGCAAGAAGAACTGTCAAAATTCACGTGGAATCATGTATGGGATCTTGTGAGTCGACCAACGCATCAATCGTTGATAGCACCAAATGGGTATTTAAGAACAAGCGTGATGAGAATGGACTTGTTGTGCACAACAAAGCAAGGCTTGTAGTTAAAGGATAGGCGCAGTGCGAAGGAATCGATTTCGATGAAACATTTGTTCCAGTAGCTCGACTAGAAGCAATCAGGTTATTCCTTGCACATGTTGCGAACTACTATACACAGGTGTTGTGGATCAAACAACAACTTCAAGATTATGAAATCAGCACCGGATGCGTCCCGATCTACTGCGACAATAACAGTGCAATGTGCATCACGAAGAATCCAATACATCATTAAAGGACGAAGCAAATTGATATCAGATATCATTTCATCCGAGATCACATTGAAAAGAAGGGCATTTATGTGGATTACATTCGAACAGAAGACCAGCTAGCAAATATATTCACCAAACCTCTAGCAAAAAGCAGATTCAAAGAGCTTTGCCTTAAGCTTGGTTTATTGGAGTTAGATGAGGTTGTGGAAGAATGAGTCCCAGCTCTCATTCTGTTCTTGGATTTCTAGGATTTCTGGAGATAATGCAGATTGGAGTTTGTCCAAGCTCACACTCTCCAGCCAAATGCGGAGAAATTTATAGTCGATTTGTTGAGTCCAAGCTTTCAGAAGATTTGACATCAGATGCTAAAATCTCACCTTTTCAGCAGACATCTTAGTAACTGTTGAGTCCCAGCTCTCAGCAAATGGACAAGACCGCTGGATCAACCTTAGAGAGATATTCAGCAAAGAAGAATAAAAAACGGGATTTTCTCAACCGTCGAAATAGTTTAAACCACATTAATGGAGAGAATTAATATTGGGATGGTCAAAATTCATTATCATTTCCAAAGATTTTGCTCAAGGCTCAAGAAAATTTAGATCCGGGTATGGTATCACAAAAGGCCACGTGGAAAGTTCTTCTAAAACCGTCAGTTCCTTAGGTAGATGATTTGATTGATCGAACAAATTGAGAGGAAGAATCGTAATCTTCACAGAAATCATCTTTAAGAAGATTCTCTCAATTCTCGGTTCACCTTTTCTCATATTAGAATCGAATGGAGATAGGAGGTCTATTTTGTCAGGCCATGACATCTTCATCATTGGAGATATATAAGCTTGTCAGGTGGGTCTGAGGATGGATATTCCTTATTCGCATAGTTTGGAAATTCCTTTGGGTAAGGATTCCCAGACAACTTCTTCCTCACCTCTTTTTCCAGGGTTTCAAAAGTAAAAAAAATAGAGACGAAGAAGAGATTAAGGAAAGGCTTGAAGATGGAGTAGATGCAACTTGTATGCACCTTCTTAGCATTCGGAGCTAAAGAAGCACACATCTAGACGTGCGAGCATGCAGGTGGTGCTGATGTTACCCATCCTACATAAAGTAGGGACATCTGTATGGCACATGGTGCTAATGGGAGACTGATGACAAGAGCACCAGTCTGAGCAGATGGTGAGATCTGCTAGACTCGGACTTCCTGTCCAACTATATCCTGGATGTCCGTAGGGAGCAAAAGAGTTGTTGCCGAAGAGATGTCTACATAGCTCGAGGAGCTAGAAGATGAAATGGCAAACAGACATCTCACTGCCTAGAAGATGTTGCTGCGCATGTGCGGAGACATGCAGCAACGAATTCAAAAAGAAGACCAAGAAGAAGGAGCAGATCTAGTAAAGGTGTTATTTAGAGCAGCTTGAAGATGAATTTGATCATTGTAACTTGTATTCTACTACTTTGCGAAGTGTAACTGTCGTAAATCAATGATATCAATAAAACAATATGCTTATTTTGATGACAATACTCTATTGTCTTAAAATAATAAATGCCTAAACAAAATGCTAGATCATTACACTCCTTGTATAAAAAGCTGATAAGTGCGTAAAATGAGCTATATTTTGATGTTTGTGCATGCATGTTTGCGTTCATTTTACCCCCATATCATATGCTTTTTGGTTGTTTTCATTGTGTTTTCTTGATTTGTGTGATTTGGAGTGTATAGGATAGGTTTGGATTATAATTCATAATTTTGGGCTTAGTTTTGGTGGAAAATCGACCAATTTAAGTTGTAAAGGATGTTCGGATCGACCGGGATGAGCAGGAGAGCAGCAAGATAGATTTCAGAGAGCAGGATCGATCGATCTGGGGTTTCAGAGGAGAAAATCGACCGATCCAGATGAAGCTTGACCGATCTGGTCTGTTCAGAGGTGATGCTCGACCGATCCTGCAGAGATCAACCGATCTGGTCCATTCAAAGTGAGATTTTGATCGATCCAGAATATGCTGCCTTGGAGGTTTTTCATTTTCAAAGCATCCCGGGCGATCCGATCTCGGACACAGCGATCCGGGGATTTGCTAACTCATTATAAAAAGGGGGAAACTTGCATTTTTGAGGGACTTTTAGCACTTTTGACATTTTTAGGCAAAATCTTCATAGTTTCTCTCTTCAATTTCATACTCCATCACTACCAATCCTAATTCAAGGTATCAAAGAGCATATCTACCATTCCTTGGTGAAGAATTGAAGATTTGGAGGGTAGATCAAGACCAAGCAAATACAATTGGGGAATAAATTCTTTTCTACTTGTTAATTGTAATGAATTTATTTCAATTTAACTTTGTATTGCTACAATGGAGAGGTATTTTGTTATAATTCTATTTGGATGTTGATTTGAACAAGGATGTATGAAGATTAGGTTTGATTATTATTTGTTTACCTCCCTCTTTGTGATTGAAGCATGCTAAATCTTGTTCCTATTTAACTTGATGTAGGTAAGAGCCAATCTAGGTGATAATTGACACAATAATTGCAACCAATATGTGGATAGGCGTGTCGTGAATAGCATGTCTTCATATGTATCTCGATCCAATCCATATGCGGAGGAAGTGCATAGGTGTAGAATTCATGAGCTATTTGGAGTGAGTTAGGGATCGATAACGTAACTGTTTGAGGTTTCTAATTTCATCCACGGTCGATTCACCGGTACAAAGGGGATTGGCTAGAAATTAGTGAATTGATCATCCTTCTAGGGATTAAAATGTGTTTGCATCGATGATTAACCTAGTTGGATTACATCTACGTTTATTTCAACATCCTATCTCTCTCATTTGAGTGTTTGTTTGGCTTGTTCCACCAAAGTGTTAAGGAAATTGATTGATTGTCTTGAGAATTCAATATGATGAATGTTTGTTTGATTTGTTGTTTAGCATTAGTTGTTAGCTTAGTTTAAATTGAATGTCGAGATTGATAAAAATCTTTCAATGACTTTGTATTGCCTAGCTATTAGACTTTACCGTAGTATCCCGATAATCTAGTGGGTAAAGGGAAGAAGGACCTGGATTGATAATTAAACCTTGAGTGTGCATTGAGAATTTGTGTGAGTTTTTATTGTGCATCAAGTTTTTGGCACCATTGCCGGGGAATAGGTTGCTAGATATTTGGGGAAGTGTGAAGCTTGTAGGCTAGGTGTTTGTGTTTTTGTTTATTTGAGTAATTTCTTGTTTTAAGTTGTTTTTGTTGTTGGTGAGTGAAAGGAGCTTTTGGATTTTGTAGGTATTGTATGTTAACAATATCTAAGGCTCGACTTCTTGAAGAGCAAAAGTATCGACAAAGGAGTGAAGGAGTTGAGATTGTTTTCGAAATGGAAAATCGGCATGAAGACATGGGGAGGATAGATGAACTTGATAGGCAACTAGAGGAGATGAGAGCTATAATGAATGGAAGGAATGAACAGGAGGCCTCTCCAAAATCTCTTCCAGAGTCATGGTGACCATGCCACGGGAGGATTCCGTTTGGGGGTGAATGCCACCCAATTCGAAATCAAGCCACAGCTAGTGCAAATGATTCAAGGAAATCAATATGGTGGCCATGCTACGGATGATCCTAATGCCCATATCTCGCGATTTCTAGAGATTACCGACACTATAAAGATCAACCAAGTACCTCAAGATCATATCTGGTTGTGGTTGTTCTCGTTTTTATTAAGAGATGGGGCTAGGCATTGGTTTGAGGGTCTTGACAAGTCAAGTATCAACACTTGGAAGGAGCTTCGGGAGAAGTTTTTATTCAAGTTCTTTCCTCCGAGTCTTACCTTGAAAAGGAGAGCCGATATTACATCCTTTGGGCAGCGGTATGATGAGCCATTTTATGAGGCTTGGGACCGTTTCCGCGATCTTCTCCGATGATGTCCACGGCATGGGTTAACTCGAAGCCAACAAATATTCCAAATCTACGGGGGTCTCAACTACGAGACCAAGGTGATGATGGATGCTTCCTCGGGAGGTTCCTTCCTAGATCAAGAGGAAGATGAGCTTGGAGGACCATAGAAAAATGGTGGAGAATAGTTACCAATGGCCAAAGGAGACGAAAGACTATAAGACCGTGAAATCGGTAAATGAGATTAAGGAAAGTGACGAGTTGAAGGAGCAAATCTCAATCATGCAAAAGTAATTGGAAGAGCTTACTAATTCGGGTGGAAGAAGGGATGATATGGTAATGATGAAAAGAGATGCGATGTACCCGGAGAATGTTAACATTGTCAACCAAAGAATGGGGTACAACAACAACAACCGTGTTCCCTACAATCAAATGGGTAATATGTACTATCACCCTTCCAATCGATTCCACCCCATTTTCTCATATGCTAATCCTCATAATGCTTTGAATCCTCCGATGCAATTGGAAAATGGGGGAAATGGTGGTGAAGGAGGATGTATGGGAGGAGGTAGTATTAGACATGACAATCATAAGCCTAGGAGAAATCCAAATGATTAAATTGAGAAGAAGTTTAAAAAAAATGATGGGATGTTCGCTGAAATCCAATTGCAAATATCATCGATTGCTAAGCAACTTAGTGGGAAGCACCAAGTTGGGAAATTTTCGAGTGACACGGAAGCTATACAGAAGAAAATTTGCAATGTGGTGGATGGAGATTGAAGTCGAGATGAGACGATGTTGGTGATGACTCCAAGGTTTGAGAATGTGGAGTTGGAAGTAGAAGAAAAAGTTGTGAATGAAGAAGAAGTAAAGGATATTGAAGCAGAAAAAGTTGAGAATGGGAAGGAAAGTCAAGGCAAAGAGGTTCATTTCTTTGACTATGTGAGGAAAGGCGATATTGAGATGCCAAATCCAGAAGAGATTCAACGGGTGCCATTGCTTGATGAGTAAATTGAAGAAGAGTTGAAAAATGAAAGTGACGATCAAGGAGAGAAGAAAGTGGCTAACAATAAGGAGGATCCGGGATGTTTTATCATAAGTTGCAAGATTGGGGATACATATGTTGAGAAGGCCTTGTGTGATTCCGGGGCTAGTGTAAATGTGATGTCTTGAAGCTTGTACAAAGAATTGGAAGTTGGAGATTTGAAACCCACAAGCCAAGTCCTTCAAATGGCTAATCATGCCTTGTTTTACCCAAGGGGGGTTATTGAGGACGTGCATGTGGAGGTTTTGAGTTTCACATTTTCGGGGGACTTCTTGGTAGTTGATATGAAGAACAAGGGGGCATTCACTTAATTTTTGGAAGGCCATTCTTACACACGGCCGATGCATTGTTTGACATGAAAAGTGGTGAACTTACTTTCTGTTGTTTTGGAAAAGAGGTTGTATTTTATTACCTCCAAAGAGCATGGATGACAAGAGTGATGAAAGTCAAGTGGAACTTGACAAGGGTGTTCAAAAGAAGAGATTAAAGGAAGGTGATGATTCTAGATGGGATGCTATGGATGAAAGTAAGGAGGAAGACCTTGATCCGGGGGATTATTTGGAGCAAGAGCAAGGAAGGATGAAGAAAGCTCGAGTTGAGGATGGTCCACTTCGTAGTGCAAGAAGGAAGTTGATTTTTCCGGATGAGCAATGGCATATGGAGCAATGGCATGAGCTCCGATTCTTCTCCATTTGATCATGATTGATGAGATCGAGGTAAGAAGTCAAGCTATTGACTATAAAGAAACGCTTGTTGGGAGACAACCCAATGTTTACTCGTTTTGGAAATTTTGGTGTTTGGAATAAATGTTTAGGTTGTTTAGTTTTATTGGTTTAGTTTGTAGTGATAATATTGGATATAGGATGGTTGATCCGTGGATGTTTTGCAGACTTACATCTTTTTGTAGATGAGAATTAAGATTTGGGGAGGTGCAAACCCGATATGGTGCTGAATAATTGAAGAAAGAATTCAGGGAAGTTGCAAAACAGAGGGATATTTCGCCCGGGACCATTTCGGATCGCTCTGGCTCAGGCAGGATCGGCCGATCTCAACCATTGCTGCTGTGGGATCGGCCGAGCTCTACGAGAATTCAAAAATTTCGTGGGTCAGAGCATCAGATCGACCTATCCTGTGCAGGATCGAGCAGTCCGGATTAGGGGCAGACAGACCCTCGGATCGGTCAATCCTGGCACAGCTTTAAAACATAAATTAGGGCCCATTTCGCCCCACCTTGATTTCTGACGAAATTTATCTTCCCAAAATTTTTCTTGTGCTTTATTCACTGATTTTAAAAATTCTTACCCTTTGATTTCATCTATGGCTAGCAAGAGAGCACGAGGGAGTTCATCTGCTTCCCTTAGTCGCCCAAGAGGTTTTGATGATGAGGAATATGAGAGATTCAAGAATTTGGTGGATAAGCAAGTTGTGGGGACTAAGTATCCATGCAAGGATACTTTGGACGCATTGGCATTAAAGGAGATGTGTGGTGCCTTCTCATTGGCATTGGATAGAGATGGTTCTTGACTGCAAATTGGCCGGCATACATGGAAGTGACAAATGAATTCCTGGCTTCGATGACTGTCATGAAGGACATGAAAGGTAATCCTATGTGTAAGAAGTTCGAAATCAAAGGTCATGAGCTCTTTTCGAGTAGGCTTGAAATTGATGAAATTTTTGGGTGTAATGAATATTCCGTGTTTATTTTTGAAGAACTTGATCCTGCTGAATTTCGGGAGTCAATTTCAGGGATAAAAACTTTGGGTGTTTTTTATATTAAGTTTTGTAAGTCATCCTCGATTAGAAACCCTATTATCCGATATCTTCATAAAGTTATAGGAGGGTTGTCTTGTGGTCATGAAGTGTCTGGCAACGTGGAATTTTCGAAGCTCTATTTTCTGTTTACTTTGTTAAATGGGAAGAAGTTTTCAGTTGGAGGTTTGTTGATGGATGGTTGGAGCAGATCACGTAATTTGGGAAATCCATTTATTTGTGATGGTGGCATGTTGACTCCCAATTTTTGAACTCTTTGGTATTAATTTGTTGGGTGTTTTTGCTCCTGGATTACCTCTTGGTACTGTTAATTTGGTTTCTGATGAGTTTTTGGTTCCTTCTCGGCGTGGAGAGTGTTATTACTATAAATTTGGGGAGAAAGTGATTGAACTGCCACATTGTGCACTGACGGAGGTTGATAATTTGAAGAATAGATCTAACTGGTTGATGGAATCTGAGGAACATATTGGTTTTGTTAGATCGTTGTCAAGTGTTGACTGTTGGGTTAGCCAGGGAGCAAAGCACAGGAACGAGTTCACAGGCACTACCACCTTTTCCTGTGACCATTCACCGTAGGGCAGAGAGGAGTGATGAGCACCGTCCACCTATTTTCAAACTTGACTAAGTTTGGGGGATGTGTCAGTTTCCGGTGCTTCGGTTTACTCTTCTCCCTCTCTCTTATTTCCTTTATCTTGCATTTAGTTTAGTTGTTGGATATTGTCCCTTGGTTGGATTTGATTCGATATAGTTGTACTAATATTGATATTTTACCTTGGATTTGGATGTTTGGATTCGGATATGGATTATGTTCTTTTTTTGCTATGATTTGTTGTATGGAATTATTGATGAGTTGGCATAAATTTATACTTCCTATCTTGATTGGTTTGTGGATGTTGATGATGTGATTATGGATTGAATGGTGATGCTAGTGGAATGATGTCTTATGCATTTAGGTGTTGGTTTGTGGAATGATTGGTGGAAATGAGATCTTTATAAAGTGAATTATGCTCAAAATTTGGTGGTGTTTGTGTTGATGTTGAATAGGTACATAAGGCAATGGGAGAAGCGGTTTGATCGTGGATACCGATAGGTAACCTATTTTATCATTCTCCTTGTCATTTAGTTTGTGATTGCATGTTAGATAATTATTTTAGGTTGTGTGATTGTGTGTGTGTGATGAACCTAGACTTGGCTCGTGATTTACTTGTAGAGTTTGAAGTTTACCTTAACCAATGATAGGGCGGAATCTTTGATGTCGAAGCATGCCTAGGTTAAGCATTTGAATTGTCGAGTTTTGTGTGTGGTTAATGTTTTAGACTTAACGAAAAACCGTGAGAATTGAGCCATGACATTGTCATATTTTAGGTTGTGAGAGGCGAGTTTGAAGGTGAGAAATCTAGAACTTGCATTTGTTCCTTATCTATTTAGCATGAGCATGGAACTAGAAAATGATATTAGGCCATCAATTCCTAGACCTACCTTGCACATCGGGAGTATAAGGTGGTGTTATTTGATCAATATTTATCTTTTTTCTTACCTTTGTTCCTCATGATTGAGCTTTATTGGAGAATTTTCTTTGATATTATTATGACAAAGTTTGGGGGTAATGACAGTATGAGGGTGAATACGGTGTTGTGAGCTTGAGTTGGGAATTGATTGATTGGATAATATGTGATACTGCATTTGATGAGGCAATGAGAGAAGAAAGGTGCAAATCTTTGAAAAATGGGCACCTATAAAAAATTGTTGGTAAAAGAGTTGGTGCAAGTCTTGAAAATAGGCACCCACAAGGAAAAAAAATGAATGATGTTGGTCATTGAAAAGAAAAAAAAAAGAGAAAAAAAATGAAGAAGGAAAAAGAAAGAGAAAAGAAAGAATTGAGTACAGAATACGCCTTGGATTTAGTCGTTGAAGATAACGATTTGGGGGGTTCTTGGGAACTTGAGGAGTTCAGTTACTTTGGCCCAAAACCACCTACCTTTTAGTTAACCACATTATAACCAAAGCAAAGACCTTCTTGATTCTAAAAGCTAGCTCATTGTAGTATAATGGTGAGAATGGATGTAAGCTTATGGAAATCGAGCTTGAAAACTCGTGCTTGAGTGAATTGTCCCTATACACGTGAGGGAGTAGTGCACTTCATTGCTTTTATCCAATTTAGTTGAGTGGTTTGAGTCTTTGGCATTAACCGTGTCACAAAGTTAGGTGATAATCTCGTTTGACTAGGGCATCCTAAGATGGATAAGATGAGCTATGAGGTATTGCACAAGGTAGAATGATTGTTTTACTTTGTTTTGATTGAGGACAATCAAAGGTTCAAGTTTGGGAGATTATGATATGTGCGTAAAATGACCTATATTACGATGTTTGTGCATGCATGTTTGCGTTCATTTTACTCCCATATCATATGCTTTTTGGTTGTTTTCGTTGTGTTTTCCTGTTTTGTGTGATTTGGAGTGTTTAGGATAGGTTTGGAGCATAATTCATCATTTTGGGCTGAGTTTTGGTGGAAAATCGACCGATCTGAGTTGCAAAGGATGTTAGGATCGACCGGGATGAGCAGGAGAGCAGCAGGATGGATTTCAGAGAGCAGGATCGACCGATCTGGGGTTTCAGAGGAGAAGATCGACCGATCTAGATGAAGCTTGACTGATATGGTCTGTTCAGAGGTGATGCTCGACCGATCCTGTAGAGACCGATCTTGTTCCTATTCAACTAGATGTAGGTAAGAGCCAATCTAGGTGAAAATTGACACAATTATTGTAGCCAATACGCGGATAGGCATGTCGTGAATAACATGTCTTCATATGTATCTCGATTCAATCCATATGCGGAGGAAGTGCATAGGTTTAGAATTCATGTGCTATTTGGAGTGAGTTAGGGATCGATAATGTAACTGTTTGAGGTTTCTAATTTCATCCACGGTCGATTCACCGGTACAAAGAGGATTGGCTAGAAATGAGTGAATTGATCATCCTTCTAGGGATTAAAATGTGTTTGCATCGATGATTAACCTAATTGGATTACATCTGCTTTTATTTCAACATACTATCTCTCTCATTTGAATGTTTGTTTGGCTTGTTCTACCAAAGTGTTAAGGAAATTGATTGATTGTCTTGAGAATTCAATATGATGAATGTAAGATTGATTTGTTGTTTAGCATTAGTTGTTAGCTTAGTTTTAATTGAATGCCTAGATTGATAAAAATCATTCAACGAGTTTGTATTGCTTAGCTATTAGACTTTACTATAGTATCCCGATAATCTAGTGGGCAAAGGGAAGAAGGACCTGGATTGATAATTAAACATTGAGTGTGCATTGAGAAGTAGTGTGAGTTTTTATTGCACATCTATAGCTTCCTATCTAAAACCCATTTGTTTTTCCCTTAGATAAAATCAAAGATAAAGGAAAAATCAACAGATAGGAATGTCAAAGTCTCCCCCAAGCCCAAGACGGAAGCAGAGTGCTTGATGGTTGTTGTGTTAAATTTTCATCAAGAAAAGACTCTACTGACTATTGAGTCCAAGCTCTCACTAAAATTCCGTTGTATACTGAGTCCAAGCTCTCAGTAAAGACTATTTGAATTCTAAAGATTAAAAAATTATAGAAGCGTCTAAATTGTCTACTTAGTCCAAGCTCTCAGTGGAATTCTGAAGAATACTGAGTCTAAGCTCTCAGTAGATTCCCGTAGATTGCTAAGCTAAGATTCTTTGCAAATTCTAGAATGGTTACTGAGTCCAAGCTCTCAGTAGATTCTCTTTATCTACGTATTCTAAGGTCTTAGCGGAATCTGAGTTCACTACTAAGTCCAAGCTCTCAGTAGATATCTATCAGTTGCTGAGTCCAAGCTCTCAACAGATACCCATCGATTGCTGAGTCCAAGCACTCAGCAAAATATATCTTATTTGTTGTATTCGGCCCAGCAGACAAAATAAGGATAATAATTTCAAATCTCTCGAAAGGCGGAATCATCTGATTGACGGGAGCAGGTTTTGGAGTTTAATTGGAAGAGTTACTACTGCACAGGGCGGTGACAAATAAGTGACTGCCACATCAGCCACGCGCAACTTTCCATCATTGTGGGACGTAAGGTAAACCGTCACCGAACTGCTCAACTGTTGATTTGTCCAGATTGAAAAAGAGATCCAACCGTCCATCCGAAGTTGATTGCTTCATATAGTATAAAGGACGTTGGTTTGGGATTTTAAAACCCTATTCTAATTTCAAATTTTTCTTCGACTTTCTATCTTTTCTGAGTTTAGGAAAAATATCAAATGGCAGAATCATCCAACCATTCAATTCCCCCTGCCGAATCATCCGGAAGGCCAAGTATTCCCGAAGAACAAGAACAATTTCAGCCTACTTTCACACGCGTATTCAAGAAAGCAGATTAATGAGTTTATTCCCCATGGACGCTTCGTGTCCATTGCTCACGGTAGAGCGCCTCGCAAACTCAACATTGAACAGCGAAGGGCAGCTCAAGTGCGGAACGACATGATTCTCTGTGAGCCTCTGTTCAGAAATCACTATGACACTTGGCTTATCGAGCGACTTGATCATGAAGGACTTCTGAAGTACTTCTTTGCGGAGTTTATCAAGTTCCGACCTCACTTCGTTGCTGAATTCTTTGCCAGATGTGTGATTAATAAAAGCAAGAATTTCTTCACAACAAGCGTATTAGGCACCAAGATAGTGGTAAGCCCAGAAGTATTGGCAGAAAGGTATGGATTAAGATTGGAAGGGGAGGATGATGCCACCTATAAAGTGACTCATGGTGAAGAGATGAAGAGGAGATGACTTAGGTGGAAGAAAACCACATTCAAGGAATAATGGAAGGTGGCTGCACCGTTGAAGTCTTTGGAAGAGCTTAGCGCAAATAGTCATAAGGATGCTAGTGGGAGAAGTTGGCTCACTTTCAGAACTGAGTGCCAAGAAATTTGCAATAATGATGGCGATTGCAAACCAAATTTACGGGAATTGGGCAAAGTTCATCTACTCCAACTGGCTAGCGCATGTGTACCAAAACAAGAACATCTAGACGGAGCATACGTTCACTCAGGACGTAGGCTTTGGAATCAAGACATGTCATTTTCTTGAAGGGATCATACCCAAAGAGAAGCACTGTCGTGGAGAGGATTTGATACCCACTGACTACATAACGCCGACGAGGAAACAACAACCTGCAAAGGATTTGAGGAGGCCCATAATTCCTAGAGGGAAAAGCAAAGTAGATCCCAATGAGGCAGTCTCTGACAAAAAAGATCCTTATCAAGGCTATGCGGGTCTACAGACAGCGATTCCATTGACTGTTGAGGAAATCGAAGTAGAGAGGAAGCAATCAGAATAGGATGCTCTGTTCTTAGGAGTTTGAAAGCTTGCAAGAGATCACACAGCTGGAAGCCCCCCTGTAGCCTGCTGTGAAGATGAAGCAAACGCAGAAGAGTCCCCAGCAGAGGAAGAGGAAGTCGGCAGATGCTGAGGGACAAGCAGGGAAGAAAGGAATGACTAATCGGTTCTAGGGGTCAACGATTCAGGTTACAGTCCCAGTAGTCAACACCACTCTACCGATTCCTGATGTTGCCAAGGGTGCAGAAGAAACTCTTGTTGAGCAAGCCTCCTAGGATACAAAGAGGAAGCTAGTGTTCACTCCAGGGGAGCAGGAAGCGTTAAAAAAGAGACGACATGAGAAAGCATTGAAGAAGGCGAGAGAACAGAAGGAGTTTGATAAAGCGATGTTGAAGATGATGCTCAATCAAAGGGATGCTAAATATGAGCAGGTTAAAGGTGCTTATGAGGAGCGTAATGCCAAGATGCAAACCACTGACCAACCTGGACGAATTACTCGGAAAGATGTAGAAAAGGCAAGGATTTCCAAAGGCGAGAAGAAGGTCGATGATGCAGAGGAAGCTGCTAAAAATCCAAATGCCTTGTCTGATGCTGATTTTGACAAGATGTACAAGGAATGCACTTTTGATGGCCTTCAAGATGTGCCAACAAGAGGTTCAGACGGTCCGATGATCAAGCAGACCTCAACACAAGAAATCAGAAACCTTGTTGTTCAGACTTAACAGCCCATCACTGGGCAAGGGGGAAGTGATGGTGTTGGTGTTAATGTTGAAAGTGTTGATAGACATATTGTTGTGCTAGGGGCTAGCAGTGTTGTTAAAGGAAGTGTGGAACAGACTGCTGCTCAAGGTGGAAGAAGTTATGTAGTTGGAAATGTGATAGTGGATAAACAAGTTGTTACTATTTTAGCTGAAGAAGATTTGGTGCAGGAAGAAAACCAAATCATTGCTGAGAAAGAAGGAGACACGGCAGCAGCACAAGGGAATGTTGACCTTGAGATCAAAACCAATGAGGTTGAAGCAAATGCTGAGGTAGCCAAACAGATGGCTGAGTAGCAATCTGAACCGACGGCTGCGAAGGATGATGTTGAGAAGGGAGCTATAGAGAAAGAAGCTGCTACCTCGCTCGATGCTGAAACCAGAGCAAGATTAAAGGCCAACCTCACTGCAAGCGTGAGAGCAATGAACGAGCAGTATCCCCGTGCCTTGGGAGTGGATCCATCTACTGTCCGAGAATGAAATTCAGGCGCAGATACTAACTTCGTACTAGAGAAGACCATTGAATCACTGTGGTAGAGACGTATTCCAATTCCTACCTCTCCCAAAGTCTCAAGTATTTCATTTAGTAATATTCTAAGTGATGATGATGTGGAGATGACTGGGAGTGCTGAAGCTGCCGAGGGGGTCTTGTAGCTTGCTGGAGGTGAATCTGTTTTCAGACCGAAAACATTAAGAGTACCGATGGAAGGGCAACCGGATAGGAGGTTTAAGGCGAAGCAAATTGCCAAATGGTGCCCTCCCGTCACTGTGAAAGATGAGAAGAACGACGAACTCATTTCGTGGGCTAAGGAAATCTGTGTTTTCATTGAAGCCCAAGTTGTTGAAGAACTTGAGAGCACCTATGCCGCTGAATTTTTCAAAAGGGTCTTCTGATCTTGATTGGTTAAAGATAGAGTTCCAGAGGTGGAGATTCTATGACTATGCCACCCATGAACTACATTATGAAGACCACGCAATCATGTTGGCTAGAATGGGTCTAAATTATTGGAGAAGTGAGGAAGAGTGGGCAGATGATTGGATGGATCATCCATCCAAAAGGCAGTACACTGAGAAGCAAGCAGTTGCCCAGCTTTAAAAGATAAAGGCTCACCAAGAAATCATTGGAGATCACTCACTACCTGCATCTGAGTATGTCGTTGTTGATTCACCCCCATTCACTTAGACGTTCGAATCCCAGCAACAAGAAGGCAGATGGGTGCAGTGTTGAGTTGCACGCAAAATTGGCTGAAGAAAAAGTTGCAAGGAATAGGGCAAAGGATCATAGGAGGATGATGGAATTTAGGGAGCTAATACTAATCACCTTATCTAATATCCCTTCTCGGGTAGATAGCTGGCCTCCCTCTGCAGTTATCTAAACAAGAACAAGTTCAACAAGTTCAAGACAATGAACCGACTGCAATAGAGGATGCTAATCCGATTGCAAATTCCTCTCAGGCGATGACAACCACAGATGACATCCCTACCACCTCTAATCAAATGGTGATATCTATAGAGCCCCCAGCTATGACAGTTCAGCCTCTGAGCTCTAGTACCTTTAACAGGGACCTCCAGATGTTCATTCATGTCGTGGTAGAGAATAGAATTGAAGAACAGGTTGTGCCTATTGTGAGAACTGACGTGCAAACCCAAGTGAATAAATTCGCTTGAAACCTTCTCCACCGACCTTTTGGTTGCGATCAAAGAGGGGGAAGAGAAGAGATTGGCAGAAGAAGCAGAGCGGCAGAAGCAAGAAGAAGAAAGAATAATGCGCCTCGAAGCACACAGAAAGCTGAAGGAAGAAGGAAAGGGAGAGGATCAGAAGGGAAGAGCGAGAAGCCTTGGTGGACAACTTCATGAAGGTGACAACCAAGACTCTCAGAAACCCACAGGCTCCTCAAGTGCTAAAGATGTTGATTTGGACTCCTCGACAACCAAGAAGTAACCATTCTATCTCTTACAGTCTTCCGGTAAAACATTTTGATTTAGGTGTTGTTTCTTGTACTATATCGCTAAAATTATAATGGAAAATAACCCATGTTTATGACAACACCTGATTGTCCAACTCTAAATTCGCTTGCTATAGCTGAACTTACACATTCAGTGTAATCAACAAATTGCATGGACTGTTTGAGTGTGTGTGATATGTTCATGTGTGTTGCTCTACATTGTGTGTGAATGTGCTTTATGCTTATTTGATTGCTGGATTGAAAGCCATTTACTTGAACAAAATTTTCCTAATCAATCAATACACATTAAATTTTGAGGGGGACATTTATGAATGATACTGAGTCTAAGGGAGTTGATATGCTGAGATAGAATTGCTAGGAATATCTTTGTAATCTCAGAAATCAGCTTTTCCGTGATCAATAAGTTAGAATTGGGGCTTTGATCGCACCAAGAAGGAGGAAATTGTTAGGAATATTGTCAGAAATGTTATAACCCCTTGATCTTAATTGTATGTATTTTAGTTTTGGTGCATCAAAGCTTAGTCGATCTAGTTTCTAGCAATTTAGAATCGTGTACAATTGTAAAAGTCATGTATAGGATACTCTTATTCGAGTTGTAATAGAACTAGAAGAAAGGATCGAAGTTTGCTGAAGGAATTAACAAAGCTCAAGGAGAATGATGGAAGACTCAAGCAAACAGGAAGAAATTGCTAAAGGAGTCAACAAGGATGAAGAAGTTTTCTAAAAGAAGCTAGCAAACATTGGAAAGGCTACCAAATATATGAAGATTGTTGGAAACACTTAACGGAATGCTGAAGGATTGAAGCAAGCTTGTTGCTGAATCTCAACAGGATTGGAGAGATATCAGCAGATGACCAACTGCCAGTAAATGCATGACAACAATCAACATTCAATATGGAGTCGTGAAATAGAAGGATCCAAAATCACATGGAAACTCGTCGAATCAAAAGGAATGATAATCAACAGACAAAAAGGAAGTTTCTAGATTTAAACTCAAAGATCCGTTCTCACAAAGACGGTTAAAATAAGGAGAACGTCAATCCGAGATGAAGGAGATCTGAAGAGTGTCTGCACTTTGCAGAAAAAGAAGGATGAAGATTAGCGAGCAGACATCTAGTGTCTAACGGACAAGATTCAAACAGATGTTAGAATATTCACTTATAAATAGAGGATCTCGCGAAGAGTTAAAAAGTTCCGAACTTGAGAAATTCGACAAATCAAATCTTCATAAGGTCACGCGAGATATCATCTGTTGGATTCATATTCGAGCATTCAATTGATCGAGGCTTTGTATAAGCTTTCAAAATTCAGAGCTCGAGACCTTTGAAGTTCTCTTCTAAGGTTACCTTTGGGGTTCTTTCTATCCTAGAAAGAATCTAGCAGTCACCTTGTTCTACAAGAGTGATTATCACGGGCTACCGCAAAAATGAAAGGTTTTGGGAAGAACTATAAAACACCCAAGTTCGACATCCGAGAAGAACGGAGGTTTGTCCTCACTCTAAGGAGTGTCAAAGTTAAGATTGAAGACCGAGGTGCTTGAAGGTGTGCGGTGACCAAACGAAGGAGCTGCTCAATGCTAGAGATCAAGTCTGACCTTGTAATCAATCATAGTGAATTTTTAGTCAAGAGGACTGAAGAGTGGACGTCGAACAGTTGTTCGAACCACTATAAATCCGGTTTCCATTTATTGCTTTTACTGTTACTTATTGCTTATTTTGAAACTCAACACATCAAGTGTTGTAGTATAACTTGAAGTAAATCTAACGAATATTCGAGCTTAAACACATTTTATAAACACTTGCTGAGTCTTGGCCTCAGCAAGACAAGTGCAAGACATTATTAATATTCAGCTGTAACTATAAACGCTCTGATCGATGAATAATAACGCCGAATAGACCGACTATGCGCTAGCTAAGCTACACCTTACCCCTCGACTAGCGTCTAGCAAGTTTTACAACCATGCTCATATGTGCAGTTCTAATTTTCAGGCATATGACACTTGGAGGATCATCATCCATCCGATGTCCAAGCGTGGTTCAAGTCACAAGCTAGAAGATATCTAGTGGAATCAACGTGTACATTCTATCGAAATCGAGTTCTAATCCTTCATTTTAGATGAATGTTGAGGTTTCGATTTCCTTGAACCATGTATGTGTGCATTTGGTAATTAACATTGATGTGGGGATGGTTCGCTTGAACTAGCGTGTTCCAGCAAACCTATGATATGTTATTCTTTTTCGTTTGTTTTGTGATGTATTTTGATTTGAGGAACCTAACTCCTATATGGAACAAAATTATGCGAATGACATGTATGAATGGATAATTGTGATTGTCTTTTCCTCCAATTATCCCTCGCGTCCCCAAATCCTGGTAAAGCTTTGAGGGTGTGGCAGAGACCTGAGCCTAGGGAAATTTGATTAAAAATAGATTTTTCTAATAGCGCAAGTCATTTTTATTAATTAGGTTGAACGAGGCTTATCTATGATAGATTATGTCCAAGTCTCTACTCGGAGAACACAACTTATTCCTGCCCCTATTTTTTTTACAAACTCTAACCAAAAATCGTATGCACTCGAAAAGAGAAGGTGCTGAAATGGTGCAAGGTTAAAAGAGTACTAGACATCATGAGTTTTTGCGCAAAAAACTGTTAAGACTTGTGTTTATTTTAATGGAGTACAATCAGACTTTCTAGCTCAACATTTGTAGAAGATTTAAGCTTCTTTCTCAAAGAAATCAAAAGCATTAGTCAGTAGCCATTCGCACATGAAAAATTTCGAGCTTCAGTCTCTTAAACATAATTATATTTGGTCATTGTGTGTAGATTAGATTACATCTTTATGTAACTAATTAGGAAAACGGGGCTATCTTCGGGACAGATAAAGTCCTTATAATTTATCAGTTGTCGAGTTATGAAGCCATAAAAGAAGTCTAAGTTTCGTATTCCATTTTTTAAGTATAATTTGTACAAGGATAATAATACTAACTACTCCCTCCGTCCCAAATTAATAGTCCCAAAGTAAAATGACACAGTAACCAATATTTGTGAGTGTAGTGAAATTAATATTTTATTGGTGAGTGTGAAAAATTTTGTCATTTTAGAACATGAGACTAATAAATGGGACAAATCAAAAAGAAAAATGTGACTAATAAATTAGGACGGATTGAATATTAACAAACCCTACTTTTCTTTTCTTTTTTTCTAATATCTACTTATAATTGTTCGTGAAATTAGAAAGAAATTCTTTAACCATAAAAAATTTGCTATTGATGTAAGATACCTATCTTGAAGTTTTGTAACAAAATCATAGATGATAAAACCATAAATTTTTGTACTTTTTCAACTCTGCCTCTAATACATTTGAGATCCGGGAAGCAAAAGAGAATGTGTAGGAACGAGATATCCAACAAAAATAATAAAAATGATTGAATATAGGAATTCCTGAACATTTAGTAATCTCTTAATTTCTATAAATCATTTCTTAAGATAGAAGAAGCTTATGAAACCACTTAAACGAAATCTCACTCATTAAAGAAAGAAGAGCCAATTGTGTTTTGACTGATCGAAGGTAAAGGGTAAGATGGAATGAGAAGAAAAAAAAAAGCATATTTGTTGATGTTGGATGTGGAAAGCATATCTTTTGATTCAAGGAAAAGAGAAAGTGATTCCGTTTTCACTATTCTCCATCGAATTATAGAATTCTTCACAAACATCCATTCCAAAGTAACGAGTCAAAAAGATACCAATTCCACATGTTCAAATCAATATAAATTATAATTTGTCTCTTATTCTGTTCAAAATTGTCAAAACTTAGTTTGAGAGTCTTCTTTGATCACGCCTACAATACACCCAAGTTTTCATTAGATTATCTAAATTTGTCACACCTACATATTGGGCCGGCTACGTTCAAGGGCACCGTTAGCATCCACATCAGCAACAAAAAAAAAACAAAATGGAAAAGGCAATAGAAATAACCGACTATTTCTGTTTTTATTTTTCACCTATAAAATTTTGACACTTTTCATTGAATTAGATTTTTAAGATATAACGATAAAACAAATATATGTTTTATGTAATAACATAAATTAAATATAAAATATATCATAGTTCATAAATTTTTATTCTCTACAAATAGAGACTAATTTTGATATATATTTTCTATCTTTAGATTAACATATATACTACATCATATTGTATTAATCTATACTATTCATAAAAATTAATCAATCTCAGCCGTCCGTCTAAAGCACAATATATGTCAATTTTGCCTCCATCACTCATCAAAAAGCAATCAATCTCAACGTTCGTCTACTATCTATACCAAATTTATTTAATCGCTCTATAATTTATATTTTTTTACTATTTTGATTATAACTAGTAACTTTAATCTTGAAAATAGAATTCGATAAAAAAATTATATATAATATTATAGTTTGGTGGATTATGATAAAGTATTTAAAATTGTTGTGCTTAAGTTGAGATGATATTGATAATATGGAAAGTATTTTAGATGGTTGGAATGGTTAATCTTATAATTCTCTTCAACATTTTTAATTGGGGTTTAATTTTAAATTATTAATTTGTTAGATTATTCTCTATAATTGTGATCTCGAGCTCATAAAAATTGGATTTGATTGAGGCGAAAACATATGTTGAACATGCAATTCGCGAGCCTGCCCTATTTTAAAGAACTTAGGGTCTATTAATTGCTTGGACCCAACTAGTTACTTCATTTTTAGGTTAGTTTAACTCTAGGCATTTTGTAATTTCACTCTCATTTCATCCATGAACTTATCGAGTTGAAAGTTTACAAATCTTAGAATTTAATATTAATAGAATCTGAATTCTTAATCATCACCCTAAAATCTGTATTCACTAGTTTTGCTAAACATGCAATCCCAAGGTGAACGGTTTCTGTCTTTTCCAATCATCAAATCAACTTCATGTTTTCCTTTTCAAATTTAATTCATTCGTTTTTCAAATTTTCCACAATCATACATATATTACTATGGTGGGATGACAATGACAGGTTTTCATATTCATATATATATATATATATATATATATATATATAGGGATTGGATTCGGTGATAAAAAATCATCCGTGATAAAATGATAAAGCTGCTTGATTACCTTTATAATGTTGCTTGATTATGTTTTAGTTGCTGCTTGATTACAATATTGTTTGATTCTATTTCAGATGTTGCTTGATCATTTATTGCTTGATAGCGTTTTAAGTGTTGCTTGATTAGTTAGTAGCCATTGATTTAATTAGATCTAATGGATGAGATTCATTCTTATTTTTAATATACATATTTATTATCATATGATCCCTCCTCTATATATATATATATATATATATATATATATAGGGTGCGGATCCAGTGAGAAAACTCTTAACGTGAGAAAGTGAGAAAGATGCTTGATTGCATTCACGTCATTGCTTGATTGTATTCAGGTCGTTGCTTGATTGTGCTTTAGTAGTTGCTTGATTATTTTGTTGCTTGATTGCATTTTAGTTGTTGCTTGATTAAATATCAACCATTGAATTTTTTAAATCTGATGGACATGATTCATTCTTTTTTCTCACATGAGGATTTTTTTTTACATGATCCCTCATCTATATATATATATATATAGAGAGAGAGAGAGTGTGGTGATCATATAATAATAGGATTTCCCGTGCTAAATGAGAAAAGATCTCAGCCGTTTAAAATCTCAATCGACGACACACATTAAGCCCGTCCCTTCCAATTTTCGATGCATATTTTGCACATACTCAATGCATAAAAGGGTAAGATAGTAACTGTCTTCTCTATTTAGATCTAAACACACTCTCTCTCCTAATTTTCTCTCATTATAATCAAACGATTATATTTTTTTTGATTCAAATATATTTTTTACGAATCATATATCAAATTAAACGTATTCTTACGATGATTCATATGATATTCATATTGAATATGTTAAATTTAGAAGATTCGCACGAAAATCTTGATTTCATATTCAGCTGGTATATGTTCTTCATTATATTTACGTTCAAGATAAAAAATGCATCAATTACGCATAAAATATGTTCCTAAATATTTGCATTTTTTACATCAAAATGATGTATTATTAACTTGAATAAGATGCATTTTTGTTCTAAAACATATGCATTTTTGTATTCATATTGAGTGCATTTTTTCATTGATTATATGCTGCAGTTTTATGCCTAAAATATTGCATTTTTTACATTGAACGTATGCATATTATGTTTTATGAACTGCACGAAATGAAATTCTTGAATATATATTTTTTATATTTTTGCCCTTTTATGCATTGAGTATGTGCAAAATAAGAATTGAAAATTGGAAGGGACGGGCTTAATCTGTGCCGTCGATTGATATTTTAAATGGCTGAGATCTTTTCTCATTTAGCACGGAAAATCCTATTATCACCTAATCACTACCCTATATATATATGGTAGTCATCAGGTGAGAATAGGAGTTACTATGAGAAATAAGAATAGATCTCGCGCATCCATCTCATCAAATTGACGAACAGGATTCATTCTCAGCAAATTGAAAAACACGGCATTTTTGCCCCAACATCCTGCAGTAAAGGCTAAAAATGTAAAAATACTCAAGCACAAACAGCAACCTGTATTTTAAGCCCAATTTACTTCATTTTTAGCTCGATTTACTTCATTTTCACATAAATACGAATTAAAAAAAATTAAAATTACACCGCATTAATTGTCGTAAGTTCATTTTTGACCATCCTACGTGCATCTATAAGAATGCTATCATGCATTTTTGGTTACATTGTTATTGACTTTGACACAATTCCATGAATCACGATATGTCAACTTTTTACATTTTGCACACATTCTCATTGGTTTATCCAATATTCTAAGAGTTTTCTCATTCCTCGAAGCAATTCGACTTTCACTGCCTTTGGTTCTCACAATAATTGGAGGCAACACTTCAATATTTTCAGGAACCGATCGATCATAAAAACCTTAAAACATATTCTTCTTCAAAGCAACAACACGAGCATAGTCCCTATAAAACTCAATACCATCATTAACAGTTCTAAAAACTCTGCCCTTAAAACGCTTTATCTCATCAACACACTTTGGAATAAATGAACCTGTAAGATACAAAAATGCATAAATTTAACATTAAAGATGCACAATATAAAAGTAAAAATGAACGTCGATTTGAATAAAATAAATTTTTTTAAACTATATTCATGTACCAGTAACAAAATCGAGACCAAGCACGAATGCGAAATCCAAAAACAAAGAAAAACAATTTGATCGACAGAAGAAAAATAAATCAAATCGCACAAGGAAAGAAGAAGAAATCAAATCGCGCGAAGAAAGGAATAAAAAATCTGTAAGATACAAAAATGCATAAATTTAACACTAAAGATGCACAATATAAAAGTAAAAATGAAAGTCGATCTGAATAAAATAAATTTTTTAAACTATATTCATGCATAATTAACAAAGTCGAGACCGAACACGAATGCAAAATCCAGAAACAAAGAAAAAAAATCTGATCGACAGAAGAAATATAAATCAAATCGAATGAAGAAGGAAGAAGAAATTAAATCGCGCGAAGAAAGGAATAAAAAATCTGATGAGATACTATTTCAGATTTTAAAAAAGCTAGAATTACAAAAATAACCTTAATTTTGCAACACTGCAAGATAATCAAGGAAAACTGCACACGGAGTGAAATAGATCATGAGCATTGAAATCACAAAATCAAAGGCTAAGATTTATTCTCATTTATCATACTAAAAACTATTCTCATATATGTATATATATATACATATATATACAGGGAGCAGATTCGGTGAGAAAGGTGTTGTTGCTTGATTGTTTGAATATCAACCATTAATTTTTTTAGATCTAATTGACACGATTCATTCTTTTTTTTCACAGGGGAATTTTTTATTACATGATCTCTCCTATATATATATATATATATATATATATATATATATAGTGGTCATCATATGAGAATAGTTTTTAGTATGAGAAATGAGAATAAATCTCAGCCTTTGATCTTGTCATTTCAAAGCTCAAGATCTATTTAATTCTATATGCAGTTTTGATCCACTATCCTGCAGTGTTGCAAAATTAAGGTTATTTTTGTAATTTAACATTTTTTTTTCAAACTTAAATCAAATCTCACTTAATATTTGACCAGATATTTTTTTCCATTTTTATGCAACCAAATTTTTATTCTCTTTTTTGCGCGATCTTATTTCTTCTTCGTCGTCTACGCCGTGGAGTCCATCTCGCTTGTTTCCTTCCTCGGTTTCTTCTTTGTCGCCTGATCCGTCGTCTCTGCCATGGAGTTCATCTCACACGTCTTCTTCCTCGATTTCTTCTTCATCTTTTGCGGCAGCACGATCGATGTACGCTTCAATTATGCTTCCTGCGCGCTTCAATTATTCATCTCCAGCGGTCTGTGGCGGCGGGTGGTGTTTTTGGTGATTCATATTTTAGTTTGATCGTAGATTTCATCTCTTAGTATGATGTTTGATTTATGTCAACTAAGTGTTTGTTGTTTTGCTTGTGTGAGTCGTGAGCTATTATACTGCATATTAGTTCCTTTAATGATGCATGAAGAATTGTCAATAATGAAATATTCAAAAGTTGATTTATTTTAATGTATTAGCTCTTTTAAAATGCACATTAGTGCTTCTAAAAATGCACGTAGAATTGTCAATAATGAATTATGAAATCCTTATAGTAAGATTATGATTCTTTTGAGTAGATATGGTAAGAATATTCAAATAAATTAAGGATATATATATATATATATATATTTCAATTTTGGAAATTAGATTATCTTCATTAATTTTTAATAATATTCTCATATCAGATTAGATATGGATATCCAGATTTCGATACACACAATATTTCCTTATTAGAGTGATTAATTTTTTTTCGTAATGAGATATAATGCATGTTTTCTTAGATAAAATGCATGATTGCTAAGATAAAATGCACAATATTGAAGATAAAATGTCGTAAGTCGAGGGATTAAGCATTTTATTTCGCAATGTAATATTAATGCAGGATATTGCCCTTAAAATGAGCAAAGTCGTAGTTAATATGAACAAAATCGTAGTTAAAATGTAGGTTGTTGTTTGTTTTTGATAATGTATTTTTACTATTTTGACCTTAATTGCAGGATATTGGGGCAAAAATTCCGTCTTTTTTTAGATGCTGAAATTTAATCATGTTCGTTGATTTGATGATATGGACGCACGAGATCTATTCTCATTTCTCATACTAAATTTCATTCTCACCTGATCACTTCCTCCCGAATTTAATTATCTTGTTTATTATTTTCCCGCGTCCTATTTTAATTGTCTTATTTCTAAAAGTAATAATTTTTTCATACTGAATAATAAAATATTAATTATACTAAACTAATTCTACACTAATATATCTTGGTTATTGTGTCCAAATCAAACAAAACAATTAATAAGGGATGGAGGGAGTATAAATTATTGTGATATTTTTAAATACATTATATATATTGTACATACTCTTAATTTATATTAGAATTAGTGATTTTATTTTAAATCTAGGACAATAACGAATATGTCTGCGATAAAAAATTAGCATTTCAGTAAAAATTTCAAACGCAATAATAAAGTTTCGGGTATACTTGTGAACAAAGTTGATAGATGGAACCCTTATTTGGTATACTCATAGTTGGTTGGGAGAATAACAATTAATGGCATCTTGTGTGAAACAACAAAATTGAGGAATGTGGAGAAGAAGAAGAAAAGGATAGCCCCGATGCTGATTCAGGATTTGAAATTTTAATCCAAACAAGAAAAGCTAGCGTACGCACTCCAAAAGAAGAATCCTTCGCCCCACCCACGCTACCTCTTTTCGAATTATGCCTTTTTTTTTTTTTACATTTCTCTCCCCCCTCTCTAACTTAAATTTGGATTACTCATCACTAATTAACTATGTATGACTTTAATTAATTTATTTGATTCATCACTCCAAACTTTAAATCAATTGAAAACTATGAACTCATCACTCCAAACATTATTTTATCCTTTTCAATTAGAGAAATTCATCCCAACTTTTTCATTCTATAAAATTTTACTATAACATTTATTTTTATTAATTAAAAATATTATAATTAATTGACGAGATTAAAATTATATTGGGTCATAACTTATAAAAATATGAATTATTATTATGAATTAACCAGTTTTGGCAATGTATGACTCAATGTATTTTTGATCTTGACAATCACCTAATATACTTTTAATAAAAGTAAATATTAATTATGGTAAAATTTTATAGAACAAAAATTGGGCAAGTTTCTATAATTCGTCTAACATTAAGAGTTTTAGACAAGCGTAAAATAAAAGTTGAAATAAATTTCGAAATTAACCATTATTTAGGTATCCTAAATTCCTAATAAACTTAAATAAACTACTTTTTCTTATCGTAAACAATATCTAATCTCTATTAAAGTGTATAAACATGATCGAACAGAGAACCTCGATTTAAATAGGAACAGTGTATGTAAAACTCGATACAATTTTCTTTACTTAGAACAAATCCGTAGATGAGGGCTAGGGTTATAAATAAATTAAATTGTTCATAGGTATTTGAATTTTAATTCGGTAAAAACTAATTCGAGCTTATTTTATTTATTAAATGAACAAATCTTAAGTTTTTTGTTGGACTTGTGATCTCATGAATTAGTTCGTTAGATAAAATTAGTATGAAATATATAATTTTATTAATTAAATAAAAAATAATATTTTATAATTTAGAGTTATAAGTATTTTTATAATCAAGAAATTGAACTTGATTATAATTTTGATATTATTTTTGGAATACATAATTTCGTCTTTTAAAGAAATAATGAATATTTTCAAAAATTTTATCTAAATTTAGAAAATTTATTTAAGTTTGACTAAGACTCAATTGCATTCGTAAATTTCAAATATTTGGATAAAAACGACTTGATAATAAATAAAAAACTTAATTAAGAGACTACTCAAATTGAATCTATTCATTTCATTATACGTTAGGGGCGGCTGAGCTATTATCCAAAAAACGAAGTCTACTTCAAGTCTTCAACATCACATTGAAAGACCCAAATACAAATTCTGATCCCTTATTCCTATTTTTATTTATTATTTTTATAAAATAAAAAAAAACTCAAGAGATATATAATTAATTCTGGGAGATGTTTAGGAAAATTTATAATTTAAAAAGAATATTTTGTAAAACTTTGGAGAGTACTGTTCATTATTTCAATTATTTTGAGAAATTTTGATAGACTTCTGAAATAAAATGTTATAATCTTATAATGACTTGTATGTAGAGCCAAAAAAAATTAAGAATAAGATATTTATAGCTTGTTTTTAAATAAGATATAGTTAAAAAAATTCAAAAAATTTCTCATTTCAATTTTAAAACTAGGGGAAAAATATTTATTAACATAGTCAAACAATGCTTTGTTTTAGGCATAAATTTCATTTCCGATGAATATCTCCACACACAAAGTACCATTTCTATACTAAAAAATATAATTAATAATGTTGAAATACTCTTAGAAGCTGAGTTTCAGTTTCTCTCCTAATTTGATGTTTTAATATATCAAAATTTACTTTAGTATTAAGTTTTTAGTGTCTTAAAATGCAGTCTTTGTATAGGATTGATCGAGTTGTAATAAACTAGAAACTTAGATGCTAAAGACCGATCGGAGAAATCAGAAACTGAATTTATGATGAAGATATTCACGAAGATAGAGCTCCAGATATCCAGAACCAAGTTTGCATGTTTAAAAAGAAGATCCCAAAATACTTGGAGCTCTGAAGATCGTGTTTGAAACTTAGTAAGGCTAGAAACTTAGTTTCTAGAAACAAATTTTTCCAATGTGAGGTGAAAACTGAAACTGACTTTAGAATGTCAGTTTTTAGTATCAACAATCAAAAGCACGTGAAACACAAGTGTTCAAAGTCAGACTTAAAGTCATTTCAATGTTAAGTCAAAAAGTCAGCATGAGGATACTCATACATGGATTCCTCGGACTGAAACTTAGTCTAACAAAAGTAGGTGGAAATACACTGCCAAACGCAGAAACCAGGCAGTAAAGCGGACCAAAAGTATGTGCGATGATTGGACGATATTCTCCTTGACTCTAAAAACTGGATTTGTGTGTCAAACGGGAAGAATTCAAATCATCAACCAATCTGCACCTGGAGACTATAAATAGGTCGACAACCCAGCAGAATCATCGTCACAATTCTTTTGAAAAGCTAACCCGACACTCTGCTAAACTATCTACTCAAAGCTCTCTGAAATACCGTGAGTTCCTATAACAAGACTTGAGTTTCCAACTCAAGTTAATCTTTCTGTGCTACTGTTTGGAAGTACGAGGCTAAAGCTTAAAGCTGAAGCTACTTACTTGGTGAATATAATTTTCCAAAGTTATATTCATTGCAGTCAATATCTGACTCTGGGATATTGATTATCATGGGCCTAGCCAACCATACTGAGTTCTGGGAAGAACAAAGAAACATATAACTATTCAGGAAGAAGGTTGCGGGGTGCATCCTCACTTCAACCTGAAGAAGGATCGGCATACAAGGATTTTCTAAGCTAGTGACGACATCAGACTGAAGGACGGAGGTTTCCAACGGGTTGTCCATACATCGTAAGAAGGCTTGTACATTGAAACTTAGTGGATTCTTGATTAAGTTAGGAAGAGTGGACGTAGGACTTCTATTCCAAACCACTATAAATATCCTATCTCATTTGCTTGTGTTCTTTAAGTTTAAGTACTAAAGTTTTCAAACTTACTTTGAAACGTTCAGTACTTGTCTAAATATTGAAGTGTATTATCCGAAACTTACTTTATACCTTTTAGCTTAAAACTGACTTTTATTAAACTGAAAACTGAGTCTTAGTCAGTTTCCAGAACCAAGTACGATAGTTTAACATTTTCGCTGCATATTTACATACTTTGATTTCGGGACCAACAAGTGGTATCACGCGCCAAGGTTCTTACAGTCCTACTGATTGTGTTGAATCGATTAGGACTAAATCTCTTTTCTTTGCACTTGTTTGTTTCTTGTGTTCAAGATCAGGTTATAAAATACGGCTCATGTTGCTAAGCTTCCAAAGTACTCTCCAGAGACCTACCACATCTCGAGGAAGAGGTCCCTGATAATGCTAAGGAACATCCATCCAGAAATGGCGGATGTTATAAACATTGGATCAATTAAGATCACGAAGATCAACACTCAGCTTGGAGGAGGAGATGGCCTATAAATTGTTGATAAGCTGTATGTTGAGTGGACCACCGATGATAAAGCTCGCTTTCATCTAGATGTTGTGGCCATGGAGTTATTACTTCAATCCCTATCAGAAGCGTTGGTTGTCGAAGCTCTGGAGTACGACAACGCTAAATCGGTTTGGGATTTCCTTGGCACTCTTTGCCAAGAGATCGATCAAATGAAGCGGAAAAAGCTTCAAAACTTTGTAGATAAGTATGAATCTTTTCAAATGCTTCCCGATGAAAATATTAAATCTATGGAAGCAAGGTTTAATGCTATTGTATGTGAACTTAAGAACTTGGGGAGAGAGTATTATGTTGCATATTTGAACGTGAAGATCCTCTCCAAGATGCCGAAAAAAGATTGGTTTGTGAAAACCACGAGCCTAAAGGAGAAAGACCTGTCAAAGATGTCGACGAAGGATGTGTTCGCCCTATTACGAGCCCATGAATGAGATATACAAATGGTGAATAGGAATGAAGATGTCCAAAGTGTCAGCACACAGCCCGAAGAAGATGATGCCTTCTTCGTCAAAAGGGACTTCAAGAGGTGACCCCAGAAGCTATATAAGCTGACAGGTCAAACAATCAATCCTCTAGATCAAAGTCTACTCCAACACCTTCCTACCCCTAAAAGAAAGAGGAAGAGAGCTCAGTTACTGAGCTTGAGGAACAAATACGAAAGCTGACAAAGCTTCTGGAGAAGGTAAAGGAAAAACCGAAGGTTCACAAGGAGGTGATCAAAAATTCAGTGAGAGACCTCCAAAAGCATGATTCGAGTGCAACTCTCCTAACCACCTGAAGTATGAAATCCCGCTGGTTTCCAAGGAGGAAAGGGAGCGTATTAAGAGGATCTTTGAGAAGAAAGCCTCCAAGGTAGTAGCAAAAGCCATGTTGTCGGGAATTGGAGTTCCAGACATATCTGACAACGATGATGACTACTATACCTCCGACGATGAAGCTGAGCAGGAAGCATTCTTGGTGCTCATGGCTAAGCTTGGAGAAGATGCATCGGATGAGGAAGAAGATGGAGAACCAAAATGAATCACAAAACTTGGTAATTTCTACTAACTCAGTTTCAAGTTCTCATGCATGCATAGAAGAGGACACTGGATCAAATTACTCGGATTCAGATGATGTCACTCTTGAAATTCTTAATAAAGAATTTTCAAAGTTTTATAAATTGAAAAATTCTTTAGTAGGAGAAAATGACTCACTGAAACTTAAGGTTTCTAATTTGACCAAAGAGATCCAAGAATCGAGGTCACTCAATGAGGAATTGACTAAGCTTCAAGAAGAGCATTCCATTTTACTCGAAAATTTTAAAAATGTTTATGAGGAATGTGAATCCTTAAAACTGAAAACTGCTAGTGATCAAAAACTTATTTGTCCATTTTATTTAAGCACTAGCAAGGTTTCAGAAGCCCTGGGCATTCAAAGAGATCCATCTAATAAATCAGGGCTAGGTTTTTGGGAAACTTTTTTGAGCAATCATGCATCAACTTCTGAAACTGGAAAGGTCATTGATAATCATTTCAAAATGAATTTCAGTTTAGAAGTTAAGTTGCTAGGCAAAGGAATAGTCGATATTGACAAAAACTCTACATTGGCCAATCAAGGAAAGGGACAAAAGTCAGTTTTAAAACTGAGTTTAGTCCCAAAGCTTAAAAACTATTCAGTTTAAAAACTGATTAAACCTGAGGTGAAGCCGATGATGCCTAAGAAGTGGGTGAAGTAATATGTCCTCAATGCTATGAAACCCACTTCAACAACAAAAACTGAGTTTCGAAAGAAGTCAGTTTTATGTCCAGATTCCAGAAATTTGAGGTCCTAGGTTCATAATTCGTATGAAAGGAGGACTTATTCGAGTAGGAGGGACAACTACTCGAGGTCTGAGCCCAATCATTTTGTTTATTCAAGGGCTAGGAAGACTGCAGACCCCACACTTGGTTTCCGAGAATCTAAAAAAACATAGTTTTAAGAAACTTAGTTTCCAGGAACTCAGTTCCAAGAAACTCAGTTTCTCGTAAGATTTTGCACACACCCACTATTCCTTCTCAGCTCACATGAACGGAGAGAAGGAATTACTCGCAAACTTGGAAATGGCAAGAGGAACCCCTGTTGTCTTTGGAGACAATTCCAAGGGGAGGGTCATAGGCAAGAGATGCATGGAATACAATCGTATCACAATCAAGATAGATCATTGGTCACCAACCTCAATTACAACTTGTTAAGCATAAGTCACCTTATTCAGAGTGGGTATGAGGTGACCTTTGCTAAAGTCAAGTGCTTAATCAAAGTCAAAGATTCCAAGGAGACCATTCTCAAAGGAATCATAAAATGAAGTTTATATGTTGTGGATTGGGAGAGCGGCCAAGCTGACACATACCTTGTCACAACAAGCTCATCCCAAGAAGGAACCAATTAGTTGTGGCACAAAAGGTTAAGTCACCTAAACTTCCAATCAATCAGACACTGGGCCAAACACAAATTGGTGGAAGGTCTTCCACAAACTTGATTTAACAAAGAAGATGTCTGCCGAGCATGCAAGATGGGGAAGCCAACCAAGGCATCATTCAAAAATTAGTCTCATCACAGCAAGCACGGATAGGGTCTTGGAGCTACTACATATGGACCTTTTTAGACCAATCAAGCCACCCACCATTGGAAGAGATTCGCACTTTTGGTAGTCGATGTCTAGTCAAGGTACACTTGGGTGAGGCTCATGAAGACCAATGATGAAGTCAAGCTTCAGCTGTCATAACTCATGTAGTAGGTGCAAAACAACAAGGGAGTAACCCTGAAGAGGATTCGATCTGACGACGGTACTGAGTTTTGCAACGGACCTTTAATGGACTTCTGTGATGATGATGGGATTGATCATGAGAAGTCAGCTCCAAGGAATCCCTTAATGGCCGTGCTGAGAGAAGAAACCGTACACTCAAAGAAGCAGTGAGGACTATGCTTGCCGAAGCAAGCTTGACTGAAAGCTATTGGGGAGAAGCTTTGATGGCGGCCTGCTATACTCATAATAGAAGTGCCATCAACAGTAGTCATCAAAAAACCCCCTACGAGGTCTACAACTATCGTAAGCTATCTATAGCTCATTTTCATGCATTTGTTTCTCCATGTTATATCCATAATAACGGAAAGTCAAAACTGAATACCTTTAGTCCCAAGGTGGATGAAGGTGTGTTCCTTGGTTATGGACACCCTTCATACAAGGGATATAGGGTACTTAACAAGACTACGAGACTTGTGGAAGTAACATGTTGCGTTGATTTTGATGTGTATTTTAGTGCGCAAGACCTTGAAAGAACTGGAATTCGATGCTCGTGAGACCAAGGATGCTAATAAGAAACTGAGTTCTGATAAAGAAAATGTTACTAAAGTTTCTCAAGCTAGATCTATGAATGAACATTCAAGTAATCCAGAGGACCAGGCCGATGATGCAATAGCTCTTGTTGAGGTCATAGATTCATTAACTCTAAATGCAAGTACAAATCAAAGGGGAATTTCAGGTGTCCAAACTGAAACTAAGTCTAGCGGTCAAGTTGAAAGTGACTTGGCTGTTGATGTTGATTTTCCTGGAGAAGAAGATGCTCAACCTGAAGAGGTGAATCTAGAAGACCAAAGGCTGGAAATTGTGGAAGCTACCACTAAAGAAGAAGAATCAAATCCAGAAGTAGAAGATCAAGTTTCAAGAGAAGATCTAGCCATGGTGGAATCGACCTTAACCTCAGTTTAGTATCAGGAACTAACAGAATTGACTTTCCTGGGCCTTTATTTAACATGTCGAGGTCAGTCAACTCCAGAGGCCTAAATGGTTAAGACACCATCCAGAAGATGTTGTGCTGAGCAATATTGCCAATTCAGTTCGCACAAGGCAAGGAATTGCTCTACTTACTTGTTTTATCTCTCAAAATCCAGAACCCACCAAAATACGAGATGCTATAAACTCTACAGATTGGATCAATGCCATGTAAGAGGAGCTTGCTGAGTTCAAAAGAAATGAAGTATGGTACTTGGTGGATAGACCAATGCATCAAAGTGTTATTGGCACAAAGTGGATCTTCAAGAATAAGAGAGATGAAACTGGGAATATTGTGAGGAATAATGCAAGGTTGGTAGCAAAAGAATATGCTCAGTGAGAAGGAATCGATTTTGATGAGATTTATTCTCTAGTAGCCAGACTCGAAGCCATAAGGTTATTTCTAGATTATACCACGCACTACAACTTCACAATTTTTCAGATGGATGTGAAGTGTGCATTCTTGAATGGGGAGCTTAAGGAAGAAGTATATGTTGAATAGCCCCCAGACTTCGAAGATGGAAACAAAGTTTATAAATTGAGAAAGTCTCTCTATGGGTTAAAGCAAGAACCCAAAGCTTGGTATGAGACTTTGTCTCAGTTTCTTCTCAAGAATGGTTTCCATAAATGAAAGATCGAGATGACCTTGTTCAGAATCTAGGATTCAGCTGACATTTTGTTAGTTCAGATATATGTCGATGACATCATTTTTGGATGTGAAACTTTGAAGCTATGCGAGAAGTTTTCCCAACTTAGGCAATGTAATTTCCAGATCAGTATGATGACAAGCTGACTTACTTTCTCGGTCTTCAAGTGATTCAGTATGAAGATGGAATCTTTATCAACCAAAAGAAGTACACCAAGGACTTTATTAACAAATTCTGCCCAAAAAAGACCAAGCCCTTGAGGATTCCGATGAGTCACAGTGTTCAAATCAATCTTGATGAAGAAAGAGAAGTAGTTAATCCGACGAGTTACAGAGGAATTATAGGATCATTGCTATATCTGACCGCAAGAAGGCCGAATATTTCCTACTCAGTTGGAGTATGTGCGAGGTTTCAATCAAATCCGAAGAAGTCACACATGGATACTACAAAAAGGATCGTGAAATACCTCTAAGGAACTAAGTTCTTAGATATTTGGTATCCCAAAACTGACGAACTAACTCCCAATGCTTACTCAGACTCAGATTTTAGAGGATGCTGAATTGATAGGAAAAACACAAGTGGAATTTGTCAATTCCTGGCTCATAAGCATATAAGTTGGTTTAGCAAGAAATAATATTTTGTAGCTACATCAACAACCGAAGTTGAGTATGTAGCCGATGCAAGTTGATGTGCTCAAGTCCTTTGGATCAAGCAACAATTGCTTGATTATGAAGTTGAAACTGGATGCATGCTAATTTCTTGAGATAATTAAAGTGATATGTGTATCACGAAGAACCTAGTTCACCATTCCATGACAAATCATATCAACATCAAACACCATTTCATCCAAACCATGTCGAGAAGAAGGCAGTATCTATCGAGTATATCCGTATTAAAGATCAATTGGGGGATATCTTTACCAAACCACTCCCTAAGACTTGATTCAAGGAGCTTTGCATCAAACTTGGTTTGTTAGAATTTGATGAGATCTCAATTAAAGAGTAATTGTGAAATTAAACTGAGTCCCAACTCTTAGTTTTTCCTGGTTAGAAGTCGCTCTATCTTAATTATCTCAAGCGGTGTCATTAAAAAATTCAGAGCATCTAAAGATCAGGAGAATCCATCTTGAAGACGAAGGAAACAGATTAAAACTGAGTTCCAACTCTCAGTTTTCAGTTTTGGTCTATTTCTCAGTTTTCAGTTTGGAGATTCTATATTTAACCAATTTAGAAGAAAATTATATTGGCGGAGAAAATGAGAAATTAACTTTCAAAAATCAAGTTTTGGTTTTCGATACTTAAAATTATTTGAAGGACGGTTGCGTAATTAAATTGAGTTCAAACATTTAGTTTAGAAACTGAAACTTACTACCACTCAGTTTTAGTTTAGGTGGCAGGACATTTTGAATTTCAAATCGTTGCTTATCCCAAACGACGTATTTAAGGCAAAATAGGGGGCGATCAATCCAGGAGTGCCATGTGGACAACCCCGTTCCCCACGTCAGATCAGTCAACCAAGTCTAACCATCGTTGCCCCTTAGCCATTGATCCATTCATTGTTTACTCACTCAGAACCGTCCGATCTGAGTTTTTGAAGGATATAAATAGAGAAAGAAAATCTGGCGGTTACACTCTTCACTCTTTGCCATTTTCATTCGAATTTCATTCTCTTGAAACCTAGATTCTTCGAGCATTCAAGGCATTCCAACCTACATTCCTTTTTCATTTATTGCTCGTCATCTGCATTAATCATGCTAAAAAACCCAGTAGCAAGGCCCAGAGAAAAACCCAGAACAGATTACCTCGACATCCGATCGTGATGCAGGAGAAGTTGTTTATGAGGATCTCCCATATACCAAGTCTTGAAGCTCTTTAAGGACGATCCAGTGAAGTTGTTGCCAGAACAGAGAAGGGCGGAGCAAGTTATAAAGGAGAAAATTCTGAACATTGATGATGTAGAAAATACATGTCCTAATTTACGACTGCCGAGAAAACTAAATAAAGAATAGATTATCTATTTTCGGCAAGCTCGACCAAAAATAATTCATCCTTATATGGTCGCCCAGTTTTATACAAATGTCGTGGTGGATCCTGATGCCAAGGCCTTCAACACTTCAGTGGTCGGCACTACAATCCAAGTAACCCCCAAGTTACTTAGTGAGGTGTTCCATCTTAGGAATGATGGTACCTCCATCAACCTCTATCTACAAGGTGTTGATAATAAGAGAATGAGGCAACACATGGAGGATCATTGGAACGAGTGGAAGAAGGAGGAGGTGACCACCGGTTGGAAAATGAGTCATAAGACCAACAAACTTGATCTGTTTTACCAGTTCTTGGTAGATATTGCTATCAACATGCTTCAATGCGAGGTGGGCTCATTCTTAGAGATGAGCAAGAAGAAATACTCGCTGCTGATGGCGATCAACGATCAAGTCCATGAGAACTAGGCTGAATTTGTTTTTGAACGCCTATTGGATTATGTGGGAAGAAAGTCTACAATCGAGAGCAAAGGGCAGTTTGCTACAAATGTAAGTTTTGGTATAAAAATCAGCTATCTACTGGAGAATGTGCTAGAGGTGGTGGATGATGGTGAACCATTGATCTCTACTGACTTCATCCCTCCGAAGGCGAATGTGAAGGATTTGAGCTCTTCAGAGGAGGAGGAAAATGAAGAAGAAGGTGGAGATACGGAGGAAGGTGAAGAAGGTGGTGGTGAGAAAGAGGGACCGGAGATAGAAGCTAAGAGAGAGGAGACTCTTTAGAAGGTGATGGGAGATCTCCCTCAGCTGACTAATCTATGAAAGAATCAAGCCAGCCACCTCACCGGAGGTTAAGGAAAAATATGAAATTGACAAGCCCGAGAAGCCACCTACTCCAACCCAGAGAAGATTTGAGGGACTCAGCATCCCCATTCCCATCCCCAAGAAGACAAGGACAACAACCTCTCGTCCACTCAAGTGTAAGAAGAAGGAAGAAGAGAGGGAGGCAGTAGAGAGAGGAAGCTAGAAAGCTCGGATGGAGGAAGAGCTAAAAGAAGGTTGAGGCAGAGACAACCAGCGCCAAAGGGAAGGAAAAGATGGAGGAAGGCAGGAAGCGCAAGGGCGATGACTTAGATACATCTACCAGACGCAAGCTGACCTTCAAAGAACTAGAGGCTGAGATCCACTAGGAGGTACGAATTCCGTTTATATCTGATACTCCTGAGGATAAGGCTTTTTATGAGTTATACAGGGAGGCTTATGGGGCTAATCAACATCCGAAATATCAAACAGAGCAGCCTGAGCAACATGTTGTGGAAGTGATGGTGGACTCTGAGCTGATAGAGCGGGTGACCGACCCTGTAAAACCTGTGGGAGAAGCTCAAGCTGAGACAGGGGCGACCGACCTAAAACAACCAGCGAAGGAGGGTGCTGAACAAGAGAAAGAGCATGGTGAGAGCACTCAAGCTAAGACTGAGAGGCCAGAGAAAATTGTAGAAGCTCGTGTTGAAGATATTGTTCTTGAGATAACATGAGAGATTGCCGAACTTGCTATTGCAGAGCAAGAAATGAATAAGGAAGAAGTGCGGGTGACCACCCCGGATAAACTGGCAGATCAGGAGAAAGAGAAAGGAAAGGGGGTTGTGCAAGGGTTTCCCAAGTTGAGACTGACCCTACTCAGCTTCAGCTTGAGCATGTTCATGCTGAGTCCTCACAAGGCAGACAGGGAGATGAAGTTAACATTGAAATCTCATCTGATGACTCGCTGGCCCTGTCAAATGAGGAAGACGAACTGATAAATCCCGACACCTATGAGGCACATGACTATACCAGAGAAATGTATGGAGTATGGAGACGTCACCCCTAGGATACAAGAGATAAGGAACAACTATTTAAGCCCAGTCAGTTCTATGAGTTTAAGATTCTTCTAAGTGGGTTACCCCACCCAGAAATGTCTTCTAAAATGTCTAGGAGTTGGTGCCCACCAATAAGACTCACAGATGTTTGGGATGCTAAGCTGATTCCTTGGGCGGCGGAGATCTCTGCCAAGATAAAGCGAAGAGTATCAGAGGAAGTCAATTTACTCTATCCTTTCATCCTCGGTGAACAAACTAAGGCGTGTAAGGTGCTAACGAGGGAGTTCAGAAGGTGGAGGAGGTTCGATCTAGCTATGCATGAGCTTAATAATGAAGATATTCCTATTATGCAAGCTAGATTGGGCCTGACATACTGGTGTTTTGTGGACATGGAGGAAAGGGAAAGACTGAGGAAAGTTTTCGAGCGCCGAGCATCAAAAGCCATAGCACAAGCCATGTTGACAAGAATAGAGATGCCAAACATTCCCGATAATGATGATGATTACTCATCTGAGGAAGAAGCAGACAAGGAAATCTTACTAGCATTCCTGGTTGCAATCAGAGAAGAAGCTGAGGAAGATCTTGTAGCAGAATTTGAGACAGCGCTCACAGGTTCAAGTGAGCAGGTAATTACCTCATCTGTAAGTGTTCACTACATACATTTTTGATGAATTTGATTCATACCATTCTGAATCGGAGGAAATCTCGTTAGGCATTTTATCATATGAATTTAAATAATTCTATGAAATAAAAAATGTCTTAGCTGGAAAAAACACTTTACTGAGATCACAAGAGCTATCAAAATTATAGGAAGAACACTCAGCATTATTAAAGATTTTCAAGATTTGAAATCTGAGTGTAAATCCTTAAACTTAATCATCCTTGAGCAAGATGAGAAACTTTATTTTTTTAAGAAAGGCTCAAGAGGGATCGATTATGTCATGTAAAGCATGAGAGAGCCTTCAGATAAGTCGGGGTTAGGATATGAAAATATTTTGAGCAGTGAAAACCCTGCACCTATTGGTACTAAGAGATTCAATATTTTATTAAAAGAACACCTTAGTACACAGTGTGAGTCAAGTGGTCAAGGGGTAGAATTTAAAATGCCAGCTCATACTAGCAATGCTAAAGATTGGTTAGCCAACAAACCCTTAGCTGATGGTTCAGAATGAGATAAATAAGTCCAAGTTAAAGGGTAAGCTGGTTAAAAAGCAATACTCTAAGCTCGCAAAATCTCATACTGACAGGAAGTAAGTACGGTCTCAAAAGTTGACAAAGCAGTATGTTCCTACTGTAAGGAAGTTAGCGTAGTTGACCAGTTTAGCCAAGCAGCCAATACATGCTGCAAGGAAGCTGAACACCCAACCTGGTCAGCATACTAACCAGGGAACCAAATCTCAAGTCAAGCTTGAGAGGAGGAGTATACCAAGTAGGGGAAACACCTACTTGAGGACAGAGCCAAAAACACACTTTTTATTTAAAGGCTATGAAGGCTAACCGAGGTAGTTCATACTTGTATAACAAGCTACCACCATTGTATTCACATCTGGAACTCAGATTCCAAGGTTCTCAACAAAAGTACACTTCTAATAGAACTCCACACAATGCCACACCTTCCAAACCAAAAGTCACGTTTTAGTTCAAAAAGGAAGGGAAAGGTCCCTGCTAGTGATAACACTAAGATCACACCTGCTGTTAAGATCACCAAAGTGTGGATCCCTAAGGGGTTAATCACACGAGCTAATCTTGTAGGACGCATAGATACTCGGGGACCTAAAAATTTAACCTTGTGATTACAGGAACAGGTACCGCAAGACAGAAACAAGTAGATCCTCGATAGCAAATGCTCAACACACATGCCTAGAATTAAAGAGTTCTTTACTGAGCTCAACATGACATGAGAGCCACTGGTGTTGTTTGGTGACATTTCCAAAGGAAGAGTCATTGGAAGAGGATGCATTGAGCAGAACGGGTTGAGATTGGTTAATGTAACACTCTTCACCAACCTGAAGCACAATCTACTCAGCATTAGTCAACTCAGCGAGAACGGATATATTATCTCTTTTGAAGAATCGAAATGTCAAATCAAGGATAATGCTACTAGAGATATCAAGCTGAGGGGAGTTCGCAAAGGTGGACTCTATGTAGTAGACTGGCTGATCGGGCAGACTGACTCGTGCTCTGTTGATCACTGCTATTTCTAAAATTATCCTATGTACTAGCCATGGTTCTAAAATTCATTGTTTGAGGAATTCAAAATCAGGGTTTTAACTTCAAAAATTTAGATAACGACACTTGAAAATTAAAGGAGTTTTGAAAGCAAATTAAAGGAGCACAGATTCTAAGGAAGAACTCTTATTATGGATAACATGTAGGAATCAATTAATTTAACAGGTGGAATACTGCAATGATGTTATATCTCCTTGTTTGGCAAATATAACCTAGATTACTAATTAGTGACTCATCTCCGCTCGGTCTCAAAGTACACCAAACTAGTCAATCCGATAAGCAAATCAGTTCAATTCCTACATCTAGTACATCTGTTTGGATAGTGTAGATCGTATCATGTATTCCTATTCCCACTATTAATATTCACCTCTCGGTCCTTCTATCAATAGCTAGACATCTAAATTTATCGTCACCTCTCGGTCCTTGAATTAATCTAGAATTATAGAATAAACACAGGAATCATGAACCTAATTAATTAATCCTAACATGCATCCATAATAATATTCAAACCCTAGAACCCGCTAGGGTTTCTAGCCACTCATCGTAGATAGAAATCCAAAAGAAAACATATTAAATTGCATAAACATAAAAGAACTTACAAGAAAAATAAAGGGTTTCGTGTTCCCCAAGTCTCCAAACTCTCAAAACTCTAAAATATAATTTTATGCAATCGGGGCTTCAAAGGTTCTCTGAAAAATCGAATTTTCTAGGTTATTTATAGTGGTGGATGTGTATCCTATCAAATCTAGGGCTAAAGATATGAATAAATCCGAATTTCCTCGAATTTCTGCTCCAGCAGACACCTCCGCGTCGATCGCTTCTGATTCACGTCGATCGACGAGCCTCCTTGGTCTTCGTCGATCGCTTCTGATTGGCGTCTGTCGACGCAGCTTCTCGCCCCTCCTGCGCGGTCTCACGGTTTTGGCCATAACTTTCTCTCCCGAACTCCGATTGACCCGATTCCAGTTGCGTTGGAGAGCTAACTCAAAGCATCATCCATTTCCATGTGCCAATAGCTCGAATTCCTCTTGTGGACGAAATCGTCACTGCTACTCTTACACGTCACTGCTTCCGGAATGGATTCTCGTGAATTTAGGCCTAAAACCTTACAAAAACACCAAAACGCGCATAATACCACCTAATATAGACTCATGCACATAATATATATATAAACTCAATAAAACTACATAAAATAGTAGAAAATAATATAGATAAGCGAGTGAAATAATGAGCTTATCATCTGTTACCACCAGTACGACAGAAACAAACTAGCTATGACACTAGAGATTAAGCCATCTGAATTTCAAGACAATCAATAATTTTTCTAGGTACGATCTAGTAAAAGGTCTACCAAATGGAGTTTTCAAGAAGGAAGGAGTATGCAAGGCCTGCCAACAAGGGAAGCAAGCCAATGCCTCCTTCCAGAACAAAACAATCAACCTAAGCACTACCCGAGTGCTGGAGTTACTCCATATGGACTTCTTTGGTCCTATAACTCCACCAACCGTTGGAGGAAAGAGATTCTCACTAGTAGTCATCGATGACTACTCGTGCGACACTTGGGACAAGCTTCTAAAAGCCACAGACAAAGTAAAGATCGTACTACCAGAACTGATCATGCGAGTCCAGAATCAATGAGAAGTTACATTGAAGAGAATTAGATCCGACAATAGAGCAGAGTTTTGCAATGGGCCTCTGATGTACTTCTGCGCGAAAGCTGGAATCGGGCATGGGCGTTTAACTCCAAGAATTCTGCAGTAGAATGGCCTAGCAGAACGAAGGAATTGGACACTAAAGGAAGCAGTCCGAACCATGCTGGCTTAGACCAGCTTGGGTGAGATATTTTTGGGCGAAGCATTGATGACGGCATGCTACACTCAAAATTGTTGCGGCATCAATGACAGACTTCAAAAGACCCCATACGAGATATATCATGGTCGTAAAACTTCTTTTGATCATCTTCATGCTTTTGTTTTGCCATGTTATGTTTACAATAATGACAAGTCAAAGCTGAATACCTTTTCTCCCGAAACTAGTGAAGATGTGTTCCTAAGATATGGACACCCATCTCACAAGGGATATCAGGTATTTGATAAGACTATCAAACTTGTGGAGATAACATGTAATGTTATTTTTTATAGCACTACTCTAGTGTGCAGGACCATGAGAGAGCTAGGAGAAAATAATCCTGAGATCAATGATGTTAATGACCAGTCAGGCATGAATTCTTTCAATGTCAAACCAACTATTTTGACTAGATCTATGAAGGATGTCTCTTTTCAACCAGCTTCCTCGATTGGCCATCAGACAATCGAGAGGGTCCATGATGCTAATGATCATGCCTAGACCTTAAATTCCATAACCCTAAAAGATAGCATAAATCAAGGGGGAATTCATACTCGTGTCTTCGAAGCTGACAATGCTGATGAAGAACATGAAGAACATGAATTAAGACTGATAATACTGAAGCATGGACTGATGATCAAGCTAGGATTGAGGATGCTCAAGCTTAGACAAATGTCAAAGACGGTGCTGAAGCAGAATGCGTAGTACATACTGAGGATGGAGGTCATAATGAAGATCATGCTCAGACCCATCTTCCAGTCCAGTCCCACCAAGGTGCAAACAATCAAGTATTGGGAAACGAGATTATCCCTGAGGACTAGTTTCTCACAGACGTGTTGGTCGCAAGTGTTCACTCGGAGGAGCCCTACACTCAATCCATCGAGGTCGAAGAACTTCAACGACCCAAATGACTTCGCAACCATCCAGAAGAAGTTGTATTGGATGATGTCGCCAATCCATTTCGAACCAGACTAGGCAATGCGCTTGCATAATTCACTCGCAATCATGTTTGGTACTTGGTTGATCGTCCATCACACCAGTCTGTGATTGGAACCAAATGGGTATTCAAGAACAAGTGAGATGAAGCTGGTAACATAGTCAGAAACAAAGTCATACTAGTTTCCAAAGGATATGCGCAGTTTGAAGGAATCAATTTTGATGAGACCTTTGCTCCCATAGCCAGACTGTAGGCTATAAGGATGTTTCTAGTGTTTGATGTATATCATGGATTCACTGTCTATCAGATGGACGTGAAGAGTGTCTTTCTCAATGGTGAACTAATTGAGGAAGTATATGTGGAGCAACCTCCTAGTTTCGAAGAAGACAATCAAGTATACAAACTGCGGAAAGCCCTATATGGATTGAAGAAAGCATCGCGAGCTTTGTATGAGACCCTATCCCAATTCATACTAAAGAATGGTTTCAGAAAATGGAAGATCGACAAGATCCTATTTCTAATCAAAGATGAAGATGACATCCTACTGGTCCAGATTTAATTTCGATGGTATTATTTTTGGGTCAAGGAATATGAGCCTTTGTGAGAATCGCCAAGCTTATGCAGAGTAATTTCCAAATAAGTATCATGGGCAGAATGACTTACTTCTTGGGACTTCAAGTTCATCAGTCTACCGAAGGAATATTCATCAATCAGAAAAAGTATACCAGAGACCTGATCAACAAGTTTCTTCTAGAAAAGACTAAATCTTTGAGGACTCCTATGAGCACGAGCGTGCAGATCACATTGGACGAAGATGGAGAGCCAGTTGACCCATCAGCATACAGAGGAATCATAGGCTCACTCTTGTACTTAACAGCTAGCTGACCTGATATTTCTTATGCCGCTGGAGTATGTGCGAGATTCCAAGCCAATCTAAAGAAATTGCACATGGATGTTGCCAAGAGCATAGGAAGCTATCTGAAGTGCACTGAGTCACTTGGATTTTGGTATCCCAGATGTGACGAGCTTATTCTCAATGGGTACTCAGACTCAGACTTTGGAGGTTGTCGTATTGATTAGAAGAGCACGAGTGGAACTTGCCAGTTTCTTGGACATAAGCCGATAATCTAGTTCAGCAAGAAGCAACACTCGGTTGCAATGTCTACAATAGAAGTGGAGTACGTTATTGCTGCTAGTTGTTGGGCTCAGATTCTTTGGATTAAACAACAACTGCTTGACTACGATGTGGACTCAGGATGTGTTCCCATCTACTGCGACAATAACAGTGCGATGTGCATTACAAAGAATCCGGTTCATCATTCCAGAACCAAGCACATTGACATACAACATCACTCCATTCGTGATCATGTCGAGAAGAAAAATATAAGCTAGAGTGCATTCGTACTAACGATCAACTTGCTGACATATTCACGAAATCACTTCCAGAAGCTCGGTTTAAGGAGCTCTATATCAAACTCGGTCTTATGGAGTTTGATCAGATTTAAGAAGGAGAAGAATTAGTCCAAGCTCTCATTCACTCTATTGGATTTTTGAAAGGTTGCAGAATAAAACTAAGTCCAAGCTCTTAGTTTTTATCATATCTAAGGATGATACTGAGTCCAAGCTCTCAGTACGCCTTTTAAGTAATCATTTAAAGGATACATCAATTGTAATATCATCAAGTGGTTCAACAAGTGGTGGAAGACGATGGGTAACGGGCTAAGATTGAGTCCAAACTCTCAAATCTTTCAAGGCTATTGAAGATGAGGAAATGCGGATTAAATCCGAGTCCAATCTCTCACTTTTATTTTGAAGATTGAAGACTAAGCAGACGGAGATCCGTGCTGATAGATTCTTTTGGTCTAAGCTCATGCACCAGTACTGACTCTAAAGCATTCCATGTTTGTCAACCAAGCTGATGACCATATTTTTGGAGGGACGTTTGAATTTCAGTTCCACGTATGCACTATGCCACATTAAATGCGTAGTTAATGCGAGAAGATCGCGAACAAACATTCGAATATTCTATTGGATTCTGTGGTCCAATAGCAACCTGCCAAGTCAGCATATTCGGGACTCGAGGAGGAAAGCCACGTCAAAACCCACGACCCTAGTTGTAGGTATAGGGAAGCCCAACCATCGCTGATTTCCCAGAATTCAATCCGACTTTCCGGTATACGATCTCAACCCTCAATTTTTTTCCACTAATTCTCTTATGAATATAAATAGGGGTCACTTGTCACCTTCAGTGCCATATTCTTTGCCAACCCTACCTTCCATTAGGCTTGTACTTCAAGATCAATTTCTTACCCTTCTCAAAATCTCTCGATGAAGAAGAAGACAAAGCTACCCGATATTTCCAGAATCAACCTTTTTGGGTGTGGCCAAAGAGGGGGAAAAAGGATGGAAGGAGCAAAAGAGATAAAAAATCGTGAGTAGAGAAGTTCGAAGAAGCAATAGGAGTAGAAAAAATTATAAGGTTTTTTCTTTAAGATCTCCTTCTACTAGTTGTCTCGTTCTTAAAAGATAAAGAGATGGACTGCTCTAGGCTTAAATCTAGAGAGCTCTTCACTGCATGACGAGCAGAAACTATGAAACCAGTTTATGCAATCGAATGAGAAGAGAAGCCCGGAGGGGTAATGTGAAGATGGAGAAAGATGTCTCGTTGCTCATCTCAGCTGCAAAATCTGAGAAGGACATCCCCATTTTTCTTGCCACAGCTGCTGGATTACCTTTTTCAACAGAAGCATAGATGCTCAAAGCCAGCATGAGGGAAGTTGAAAGTTGGTCCGAATATTAAATGTGCTTCCCTCGATGCAGTACTGTGCTTGGATTACAATACCAGCAGCTGCTAGATGAAGATGAAGACCAAGAGTAGCCCAACATAGTCTTGTAATAGATTTTGTATAGGTTTCTTGAGTTATTTTATCCTTGTACTTGTAACAAAAATACTTAAAGGATAAACCGACTTGTTGATGATAATCTCTTATTGACCAACAATTGTTCTTCACAGCTGAACTTACACATTCTAGCGTTAATCAGCAAGATTCTTTTCCTCTATTACTTACTTAAGATTTCTATGCTCTAAACTTACATGAAATATTAATCGAGCAATTTTAGTTATTAATGTAGAAATCCTACCTTAATTTGATGTTTTGATGTGTCAAAACTAAATACCAAAGTCTAGGACTTAGAGTTACTACCTCATGTAATCCTTGTATAGGATAATTCGAGTTGTAATAGTCCAGGAAGAAGGAAGTCAACAAAAATATGGAACAGTTTGAAGAAGAGATCGTTCAGACAAAAAAAACTGTCTTGACTAAGAAGACGAAGATGAGCAGAGCAAGGTCACGAAAACTGTGGATACAGTTTTCACAAAGAAACTGCTAAGAAGAGCTTGCAGTTTCAAAACAAGACAGTTTCGCATCAGGATATGCGTATATGATAAGATGTCAAACAAGACGCAAGAACGCCAAAAAGGTTATCAGACAGATACGAAACTGAGATGGGGTACAATGTTTGACGTTTGACACACAAGTACAAACTGCTCTGAAAAGCAGTACCTTGTAGCAGAAAAAGTAGAGTGACAAGCGACTTTTCAGAAGAGCATGGATTGTGATTGGACACCATCTCCAATGTGTCTACCGGCTATTTTTTGGTGGCTCACCTATAAATAGCAGGATCAACAGAGACTTAAAAAAACCTTTGCCAAATCTCTATCTCTCTGCTCAATTATCTACAAACGTTGAATCTCCATTTATTGTCTCTCGTCTAAATCTGAAGAAAAGCATTAAACGCCTTCAAGGGAGAAGACATCGCTGTCGTAGTTCTTTTATTGAGCTCATTTCATTCATTGCTACGGAGTCTGAGGAGATTCACTGTGCGGCATTGTTATTGCTAGGATTAAGTTAACAGACTTAATCTAGTATCTTGATGTACTGTCTACATAAGAACACAGCAGCCTGGTCTTTGCAAAGGAAGAACAGGTTATTACAGGCTACCGCCAAACAGCTGACAATCTGGGAAGAACAAAATCATCCAACCCACCGAGGAAGGAAAGGGAGGTTTGTCCTCAGTCCAACTTTGAGCCGGTCCACAGAGAAGACTCAGAGCCTTCGACGGACAAAAGAAAGTGAAGAGCAACTGCCTAGGCGAGTGATCCATCTTGTTGTGGACAGAGATTTCTGCAGCAACTGGCAATAGATCGTGAGGATTGTATCTTCATAACTTAGTGAATTACCTGATTTGATATCCGAAGAGTGGACGTAGGACTTTAGGCTCTGAACCACTATAATATCCTGTGTCGTTTACAGTTTTGATTTACTTTCTGCACCTTACAGTTTACTAGCGTATAAAATGTCTAACTGTTTGAACTGTAAAACTGCTAACTAATCTGCTGGTAAAATTAAAACTGTGTTTCATATCAAAAACTGAAAATTACAAACTGTGATATCAACTGAACTGTATATACTTAGAGTGTAATTGATTGTTTAATTACTTCCGCTGCACATTGTTTGTACTCTGATATGGGACCAACAAGCAATATATCTCGAAGCTTATAAAGAGATGATCTTAAGTAGGAGTAGGCTGAACTTGAGGGATAATCCTTCTTAGTTTATACACTGATAGTTTTTACTTGTAAAAACTCTAAAGATTTTCGCTCCTCACCAGCTTAGGTTAGAGATGACTTTGACCACACCAAAAAGGGGAAATTGTTAGGAAATTTTATTGAAATATCCTTTCTTCGTTTTTATCTATTGGTGGGTCAATGAATATAAAAGTTATCTTAGATAGTTTCAGCATAGAAGAAAAATGTAAAGTCATGTATAGGCTCTTTCATCGAGTTGCAAGCTGAAGCTAATTTGAAGACTAGACTGACTAATTAGTCTAGTACACGCAAAAGACTCAATAGACAAAAGTTCTCGCCGAACTCTACAAGTCTGGATGACTATAAGTCTAGCTGAAGTTTGGATCTTTTCAAGTACGGATCCAACAAGTATGGTCTCATCAATCACGCCATACTTACCAGCGTAGGGACCAAGCATACTTTAAAGGATGATGTCATCAGCATGGACTAGCAAGTATGATGACACCAACATAGATTTCCTAGTGCAGGTCCCAGCGCATGAAGACAATAAAGATCGGTTGAGGAATGTACTAACGAGTACGGACTTTAAGGATTGAAGACGCCTTAATGTCTGCAAGCACGAAACTCCCAGTTTCGTCACCTAGAACAACCAGTTCGAGATTCCTCAAACTGACGAATAAAGTCATTCTGACACAAAATGAACCGTCGCTATCAAAGTCAGAAAAAGGCGGAGCAGATGCTGAACTTCTGAAAAGCAATACCTATCCACCTAGCGCAACAGCCAATAGAGACATCCAATTGGACATCTTCCAATTTCTCCAATGGGCATTTATTTCAAACCTTCAACCTCACGGCTAGGGGTGTACATGGTTTGGTCCAAACCGGCCAAACCGAAATGATTCGGCTGGTTTGGCCGGTTTGACAAGTGCAAGAATCGGTCGGCCGGACCGTAAGTTTCAAACCGTATTAATTGGTTTGGTCCACGGTTTGAGTAGAGAAACCGGCCATTTGGACCGGACCGGACCGTTTAAATTAATTATAAATATTTAGTTTATATTTTATTCTAAAAGTGTAAATATAGTATATTTAGTATAGTGGTTCTATTTAGACTTAAGGCTTTAAAATATTTGAGTTCAAATCCTCTATGCAACAAAATTATAATTTTTATTTTTCTCCTACTTTTTTATTTAATTTTTGAAATTTAAAATAAAACATAAACTATCAAATATTTCAATCTCATTTTTATTCTTTTTCTACACTTTTATTTATTTTATGAAATCTATAATAAATCTTAAAATATCTAATATTCCAATCTCACAATTTTATTCAAATGTCTCTCTTTACCTAACTGTCTTCTCTGTTCTCTGGGTCGGTATCACCGTTATCGCATCATAATAATTTGACCTTACTATTATGTTTGAGAATGTGATATGAACTATTACTTTTTGATGTCATTAATTTTTTGTTTTTATTAAGATTGTTTGTACTTTGCCGATGAGAGCTAGTATTAGTTTTTTTTTAATTTCTCAAATAAATTGTAGCTAAAAATTAAAAAAAAATTACGTTTTGACTTTGCTCGTTAAGGTCGTGTTTCAAACCGCTAAACCGGCCGAACCAAACCATTTTATTTGGTTTGGTTTGGTTTGGTTTGAAATATTAATTTGGTCGGTTTGGTTTGAAAATTTTTCAAACCGTATTATTTGGTTAGGTCCATACTTCAACCCTCAAACCGGCCAAACCGGACCGTGTACACCTGTAGTCACGGCTATAAATATCAGAGGACTCCAAAAAGAAGAAGGTTATGCGATACGAATTTACAACACATACAACTTACGAACCACTCAATCACCAAACTGAGTACGTGAAAGCAAAAGACTTTCGAGCTTACTACTCAAGTTTGAGGCTTCTTCACGTGTGTCACCTGAGTGAACACGAGACTCAGAACTTTAGTGTTCTTGAGTTATTTCAAGAAAGACTACAACAATCAAGTATGTCTTTTACTATAACTCTTACTGGCAACCTGCCACCGATGAGATAGTTCAAGGGGGAACTATAAACCCCCATTCCGGCTACAAGGAGGCTGATTGGAGCGCCCACACTCTAAGCAGCTACGAAGCGAAGAACCAAGCAAGGACCAGACAAGTGCACTTGTGGATCGTAGGAGCACCTGTAAAGTTCTAAGCTTAGTGGATTACCACACCGAGTGTCTGAAGAGTGGATGTTGGACGGTTTAGTTCGAACCACTATAAATCTATTTTTCATTTACAACTTTCTTATTTTGTCAGCGTGCTTATACTTTAATACTCAATACTCAAGTGTTGTAGTGTATACTGAATACTGACACAAAGCATATTTGACGCTAAGTACGCGAACGAGATTTGACAAATCAAGCTCACACGTCACCATCAACTTGGATAAGTGCAAGCTTACCGAACAAACAAACTTATTTTCCGCTGTGCATATACTCTTTACTCTGATAAACCGGGACCAACAATAATACACTGAAAAGGATAATATGGAGAACATTTAGAGATATTGAAAGTATAAAAGATAAATGGAAAAATGAAAAAGAAAAAGAAAGGGGCATTGGTGTAAAATCCCTCAAATTGTGTGAAAAGAAGAAAAGCATCGCTTGAACTAATCTCACAACCCCAAAACTTTGCATCATAACTCTTTCACTCGTTCCTCTTTTCCTTACTGCCTAAGACTTCTCTCTCTTTCCTACTCTCTCTCTGTCAAAAATCTGCAGTTGTTCTGTAATTCTTCCATGGCAGATGCATCTCCCAAAACCCAAATCAACTCAGCCTCTCAGCTTCCCTCCGACCCTGCAAACCCAAGTAAGTTTTTCCTCTACAAGGCAGCCCTTGTCACTGTGTTCCTACTTGTGCTTCCACTCTTCCCATCTCTAGCTCCAGATTTCATCAACCAAACCTTGCATGCAAGAAGCTGGGAGCTTCTGCAGCTCATCTTTGTGGGCATCGCAGTTTCATACGGCCTATTCAGCAAGAAAAACGATGAACCACGCAAAGAGAACCCCATCTCCAAGATGGATAATGCACAGTCGTACATGTCCAAACTGCTCCAGGTTTCATCTGTTTTTGACGATGAATCCGACATCCACACCGAGATCGAGGAGAGCAAGTTTCAAGCTTTGAATTCCCAGTATTATAGGGGTGAACCCGTTGTTGTAGTTTCTAAGGAACACCCTGCTCTTGAGGAGACAAACGGCGTCGTTGCTCAGATCAACCAGAAGCCTCTCCTTCTCCCTGTTAGAAGCCTTAAGCAGCGCGTCCCTAGCCCAAATGAGTTGGATTTGAGCGATGGTTCGGGTGTGATGACCCGGGCTAACTCGCGAGCCGGTTTGAGTAATAGTTTAAGAAAACCAAGAATTGAAGAGGAGAATGTTGTGCTACGTTCGCCTATTCCATGGCGGTCGAGATCGGGAAGGATGGAGATGAAGAAAGATGGCGATGAACCGACTCCGTTTAGCGCTTCTCCTTCAATGGAGGAGCCGGAATTGAACAGGGTAGAGTCTAGATCATTTAGGTCATCATCATCTAGGGCTAATGCATCCGAATCTCAATGTAAGGGTACCTGTGAAGACGGAGTTAGGAAGAAAAGCTTCGCATCTCCGCCACCAGCTCCTCCACCGCCACCTCCCCCTCCTTCTTCACCACCATTCATTAGGAAATCGGCGCTGATGAAATCGTGCTCTAGCATCGGGAACAAAACCAACGCAGGCTCGCCGGAGAAGGTGTTGAGACGGAGCGTCAGGAGTGTGCCTACAGAGGAGTTGAATGAGAGAGAAATCTTTTCAGGGGCAGATTCGAGGCTTGGGTTGAAAAATAGTGATGATGTGATGAAATCTGTTAGAACATTCAGGCTTCAAGAGTCCAAGGATTATGAGATGGAATTTATAAATAAAAAGGGGTGTAGCGACGCCGTGAAAACCTACACCACCGCAGGGGAGGAGGAGGAGCAGAAGAAGAAGGAGAAGTTGGTGGTGGACGCTACTATGGAGGAGGAACCCGATGAGGAGGAAGATACATTTGAGGAGAGCCCATCAGGGAACGGTGGAGGTGTAAGCGATGGCGGACCGGACGTCGACAAGAAGGCCGACGAGTTCATAGCGAAGTTCCGGGAGCAGATCAGGCTTCAGAGGATTGAGTCGATCAGAAGATCGACGGCCCAGCGAGCTGGAAAAAGTCTCAGGTAAAAAGAAAAAAATGGTGTCATTTTACACTATAGTTTTTTTTTTTTCTTTTCTTTTTCTTTGTTGGCTTTTGGTAAAATATTATTTCCCACGATTATGGACACTGGACAGTGGTGGTATAGAGATGGATGGATATTGTTTAACCAATAACATTTAGCATCTCTCTCTCTTTAATCTGCTGATTAATTCATATGCATGTGTATCATACTTAGTTGTAATGTTTGTCCAACATTAGATCATATCTTCAATACCCAATCTCTTGGATTGCGTAGTTGAATTTTGTGTCTCACCATCAATGTTGTGAATATCGAACTTGTAGTTGGTCCAATGCTTGCTAACCTACACTATTCAGTCAATATTTGAAACATAAAACTAATAGAATCGGCTACTCTCTAGACAAATTCTGTATAATATTTGTTTCGATTTGAAAATTTGAATATTGATTGTTGTTTAAACTTTTACAAACTCAAACATATAAACGATTGATTAAGAGTAGTACATTTAGAGGACCATATATGTATACATAAAGACGAAAACTTAAAAAAAAAAATAATAATTTTTTGCAATAGGAAAAAACTTATGTGAGAGTATTTTTATGTGAGATGGTGAAACATTCCAAACGAAATGAATGTGCGGAATGTTCGGAAGATTTATTTATAAGCATAGTGCATTCCGATCGGAATGTAAATGATGTATTTTAGTATAATAAATGATGTATTTATATATATATATGTTTTTATAAAATATATCATTTATATGTATAAATATATCATTTAATTTATGTTTGAACTACACATTTCGAACAGAATATATATGTAAAATCTATTTCAAATGGAATACACACCCAGACCGGAATAAGTGCAATTGAAAATGAATTTCGAACGCGCGGGTATACTCAAATATCTCATCATTTTACTAAAACACACTTAATCCATGGCTCGTTCAATCATGTCTAATGAATTGTACAATCATCAAACTATTTGTGGCCATTATTCGGTAGAAGTTAAACGACACATCAATGATAAAAAAAATTAAATTTAAAAGGGTGATCGCGATATAAAATGTTTATTTTGTATTAGGGCTAGTGATCTTAATTGAATATTTTGTAAGACTCACACCATCTTCAACTCATACACTTAAATTCAAATAAAAAATAATAATTGTATTGTAACATCATATAATTATTCATCTTCAACTAATGTATTCGAACTCAATCTAAAAATAAAGTTCTCAATATATATTTTTTCTCCACGCAAATTTTAATATATTTAATTAGAAAGTATCTTCGTATTAACCAAATTCGCAAGTTCAACCTCTTAAAATTTTCAATCTATACACAATATGTTATTACGATTATAATCTAATTATAAATACATATAAATTACTATTAATTTTAATAATACAAAATTAAACGACAGTAAAAGTATATTAAAAAAAGTCAAATAAATAATTTTTATGAAAATAAACCTAATAAACTAAATGAATCGATAAAAAAATTATAGGAAAACTACTTATTTTATCTCAAAAGATTGAGTTTTAGTTAATTTTATCCTAAATCTTCTTCTTTTATCGATTTTATCTTTCCTTTTACTTCTATTTATGAATTTCACCCCTCATAACTAATGACGTTAATTTATTACTCACTCTGTTCCGAGTAAATTGTTCATATTTCATTTTTCGTCTGTCCCACAATATTAGTCCACTTTCCTAAAATAACAAAATTTTCACACTCATCAATAAAATATTAATTTCACTACCACTCACATGCATTGGTTATCGTGTCGGTCAAATGTAGATAATTTGACCGGGACGGGAGTACTATTTTATGCATTTTTTTTCTTTCAAGTGGATGCCAACGTCCATGTGGAATTTTATTTATTTATTTATTTTTAAAATGGAGAATAGTTAAAACGACGTCGATAAGTTAAGATTTGAAATTTCAACAATTAAAAAAATAAATGGAAAATCACACATTTGCTGATTTTTTAAATTTTAACAAAACAGAATTTTAGAAAAATATATAAAAATCTACGTGGATGCTATAGTGTGGCATCCACGTGTAATAAAAATGAATGAATCAACAATGAATTAATATAGTTTGTTATGTGAGATGAAATTTATGAACAAAAGTAAAAAGTAGGATAAAATCGATAGAAGGAGAAAACATAGAGGAAAATTAACTAAAATACAATATTTTGGAATAAAATATATCATTTTCCCTAATATTATACTACAACGCACATTTTTTTTTGAAGATTTATATAAAGAATATGTAATGAAACTTGGGTAAGATTTAAAAAAAAAAGATAAAATTGAAACGATTCTAGTACATTGATATCATTAGTGTCATGTAAATAAAAATAAGACATGTTATATTCAATGCTTTTAATTTACTTCACGGTTAAGAATACCGTGGTTATTCTACTATGATCAACATATTCTCTCTAGTAGCGTTTTTCTTTTTTTTTTTTCCACTTCTAGTGTATGCAATTTATGCTCCCAGAATCTTCCTAAGGATTAACAATACGACAGAAGATTATTGTAAATAAAATCACCACGATTATCTAATACAATGTTTGAATACATCCATTAGATCAGAAATGGATTATTTAAAGTGTTATTGGAAACTTGAAAGTGTTTGTTTTCCAGCTAGCTTGTACATATTGCATTGCGTTAAAGATGGGTTCAATATATATTTGGATAATTCAGAAAATAGAATTGGAGGTTCAACACAACGGAATATTAAGAGTGTTATGAAACGCACGATTAATGACTGAACAACACACAGATAGATGCGCAAACAACGAACAACAAAACACAGGGATTTTACGTGGTTCGTCAGAGTTCCGACTACATCCACGGGCAGGTGAAGAAGTTTATGTTGGTAATTCGGGTACTTTGTAATAAATTCCCGATGTGAAATATTTAATTTCGTCGTAATTAAATATTACCAACATAATCTACGCGAAGAGTAGATGAT
>JAPKLW010000150.1:95342-123894 GCA_026898455.1 Plectranthus barbatus | reverse complement strand
CAAAAGATCAAGTGGTTAAAGTGCAATGCCTCACAAGATTCATCACAGTCAAGAACCAAGAATCCACTACCCACAAGCAATTTGAAAGAGACAGAAAATTCATCAACCGTGGAAGAACTCACAGGAAGTGTATCGCTCAACTCTCAAGTGTTTAAGGCAAAGATGAAAGCACTCAAAAACATGTATGAAGAAATTTCTACCATAGGCTTGCAAATTTTCTAATATCTCCACTGCTAGAATGTGCACACAAGTCTAGAATCAAAAAGGGCTTTCATTAGGTTGTAATGTAGGCTTTTTGTGAAAGGTAGGAAAATATGGCCAAGTGACTAAAATCAATCAAGTTGTACTTCCTTAATCAATCCAAACCACCTTCTACTCATCATCTACCTCATCTCCTCAAATATATCAACAAATACACAACCCCCTTTTTTTTTCTAGCTCATTTCGAATCTCTTATGCTTTTTTTTCGATAATTTTGTATTCTTTTCTTTTCAGAGAGCTTATGAGAATTCTAATTATTTCTTTGAGCTTCTTTTTCACACATCTTTTCACCACTAATTTATCATATCTTATCACCAATTTACCAATCAACCCCATACATACCACAACTCAAGACATGAGTGAGACAATACTTTTCTTAATCTCATAGACAAGGAAAGAAAAATTGTACAGGCTCAAAGTGGCTAACTAGGGAAAAATTTAATGTGAAGGGACATTGTTTAGGGAAATAGGGCTAACAAAGATGGCCTAAGATCATTTTCTTAACTTGTGCACACTATGCATTCTCAACACAGAAAATAGGCAAGTTCTAAAAAAATAAAAACACACATGTGAATCTCACATCAAACGAAAGAAAGGCTCAATTTCTCACACAAGGATTCAAAAATTTTCTTCCACAGTCAATTTCAAATCAGCTCAATCAGCATGCAAGTATAAGTGTCAAATCAGTCATATCATGCGGTATTCTACATTCATAGGCATCTAACTGCAATCTCAATCAATTCAATACTCAACCTTCAATCAATTCTAATCTCACAATCTCATTCAGGTTATCTCAAAACTCAAAAATTTTCCCCACAAAATAGCATAAAATAGAAAGGTACGAAAAATTAAAGACAGAAAGCATAATAAATAAAAGATAGGGCGTTCCATCTCTTGTCCACATCCCCCTAAACTTATTTCCAACTCGAAGAGTGGAATAAGTTTGAAAATCAGACAAAAGAGGGAACGATACCTGGTAGTTGATCTCAGACATCAACTTTTTTTATCCCCCGGAGTCTTCAATCACCATCAGGGAGGTCGGGTCCATTCAGGTCCTTTCGCGACCTCCTTTCCATCTTTGTTCTTGACAACTTGCATCCTCCATTTCTTGGTGTCTTTCAATGTCCCCCCAATGGCAAACTTGTACTTCCTTAGAACTCGTAGTAATTTGTCCAACTTCCCATACCTAAGGTGTGCCAGAAGCATCTTGAGTTTCAGAACCAGCGGATCAGAGTTAGATTGCAGTTTTCCCCGATTTGCATTAGCTGCCATGGGTGAAACTGCCGCAATCCCTTTTCTACGTCGCGCTGCTTCTACTGATGAATGCTCCGAGTTTTGTGCGTCGATTGACGTGACAGGATAGTCGATCGATGAGGATCCTAAGGCTGCGTTGATCGACAAGGCTCCTTCGTCGATCGACGTGGGTGCTTTTCCACGTTTTCTTTTCTTTTTCTGGCTGCGTCGGCTTGGTAACTGCTTCTGTTTGTTCTCTTTCTCCTGAGTTAATCCCTCAGGTACATCCAGCTTCATCACCCGATCCACGAGCTTATCGTCTGCCTTATCCAAATCTGAAGACAAAAACAAAGAGTGCATTACGCAGTTCTCCAGAAAATCCGGATCAGTTTTAAGAGAAGGAAAGGGAGAGGAGATCACCGGATTTGAACATTTGATCATGTGGCACTCTTCCTGGTTGCTCCCTTCACTACACTTCTGCACTGCTTTGTAAATGGGGAAGGTGACCGACTCATCATTAACTCGGAACGTCAGTTTGCCATCCCGAATGTCAATCAGTGCTCCAGCAGTCTTCAAGAAAGATCTCCCCAAGATAAGCGGGATGTTGTGGTCTTCTTCCATGTCAAGAACCACGAAGTCTGCTGGAATGATGAAGTCTTTCACCTTCACAAGCACGTCTTCCACGATGCCCTTCGGGTAAGTGACTGATCTGTCAGCCATCTGCAGTGATATGGTGGTGGGCTTGATGCTTCCGATCTTCAACCGCTTGAAGATTGACAGCGGCATTAAGTTGATGGATGCGCCGAAATCGCAAAGGACCTTCCCAAAGGTCTCTCCTCCAATGACACAGGGGATCGTGAAGGATCCCGGGTCTTCTCTCTTCAGCGGCATCTTCTTCGGAATAATTGCGCTGCACTCCTCGAACAATTTGACCCTCTCGTGCTCCACGAAGGATCTTTTCTGTGAGACCATGTCCTTCAGAAACTTGATGTACCTGGGCATCTCACGCAATGCTTCTACCAGCGGAATGTTGATTTGCACCTTCTTCATGTTCTCCAAGAAGCGTGCATACCTTTCGTTCATCTTTGCTTTAGCAAAATGCTGCAGGAACGGCAGGGGAGGCTTATACATTGGCAGAGCAGGGGCGGCCGTCGATCGACGGAGCTTCGCCTGGGACGACTTCTTCTTCTTTCTCGGCTTCTCCTTCATCTCTAGTGTCTGTCCCTGCTTGCTTGGGCCCTTCATATGTTTTTCCCCCTCTCAGTGTGATGGCATTCACCTGGTTCCTCTGATTCTGGTTCTTGGGGTTCATCTGAGTATTGCTCGGGAGTTGCCCCGGCTTGTGTATCAACTTGACAATTGACTAGAACACAGCATGCAAGAAAGCCCAGGAAGAAAACCTTACTTGGTGTCAACTCGATTCAGTACTGCACTCAGAATCTCCTTCCACCTTTCGATCATGATCATACGCACCTCTCGTTTCCCACAAATGGCGCCACTTGTTATGAAACACACGATAAATGATTGAACAACACACATATAGATGCGCAAACAATGAACAATAGAAACACAGGGAATTTACATGGTTCGCCGGAGTTCTGACTACATCCACGGGCAGGTGCAGTAATATATTATTGATGCAACAATATGGGAACAGATAAAACTCAAGCTTACAACTCTCTCTCACTGATTCACTCGAATCATATCTCAAAAACTCAAACTAAAAGTTGCGCGAAGAAGATAAACACACACACACCGAGTTGTTGTAACTAACTAACAGCTCATATAGATCCCCAACCTATATTCTCTCTCCACGTGTCTTATCCTATCTCTCATAATCGATAAGCACGCTTCTACAATTATAAACACAACTTCACAATTTTACACAATTACAAAATACACACGCATGAGCTTTCATTTTTTATACGTATGCATGGGATTATTCCATGCAGCCATGCACCCACACATTAAGAAAGAGCATGTAGATATGTGTTTGAAGATGCATATTGCCCCAAATTTGTCGGTACAACAAATATGAAAATATGCAAAAATATGATTAAGTAAAAGTGTGTGCAAAAGCGACTCTTTGGGTTTCAAAGAGTCAATTTAGTGCAGTGTAGAGTAAGAAATAAAAGAAATAGTAAAGAACAGAAAAGGTGGCTTAGGATCTCTAATATCTACATCCAGTCTTTTTCCTCACACGAAGGAAATCAACCAACTTGAATTGTGTGCTATGGTTTTCTACACATTACGATTTTAGTTCTTTTGCAACGGAAGTATTCTACTGACTTCGGTTGTAGAGACACCACCATCAAGCTTTACCACGTTGTTGTGCTAGGTTTTTCAGGTACAACCTCGAACAAAACTTTCGATATAGTTTGATACTATAAAAAATGATCTTGTGTTGAACGTGCATGGAAAACTTCAAGGATTTGATGAAAGAATGAACTTCTAAGATTCTTCTTGATAGCTTTGTCGGTTTGGAAGAGCTTTTTCATACACACAATTTTTTTCCTTGAGAGTTGTAAAGTTGTTGTGTGATTTAGAGGTTATTGTTGAAAATCTCATAAGTTGTAATTGTCGAGGTTCAATGATAGATATTGAGGCTCTCATAATAGCTAACGAAAATGACAAGTAATGATGAATTAACAATGAGACAATCGAAGCAAGATAAGTAAAACACAACAATGAAGCCATAAGAGTGATAATTAAATGATATTAACACGAATAACAAGTCTGTCAGAGAAATGCAGTGAAGATGATATATACTAGGTTGATCCCTTGATGGGGTTGAGAAAGTGATTTGACAGCATTTTACTTAAGTAAGAAAGAGAGAATTAGGTACATAAAATGAAGGTGAGATCTCCTTTTATAAACACAGGGACTTAGGAGAGAGCCCATTACAATACATTGGGCCTAAAACTAACCCTAGCAGAAAACTCGAGGCCTCCCCCTTTTTTGCAACAACCAGCAAGATGGTTGCTCAACTTTTAGAATCTCAAGGCCGATTAGCACTGACGTGGTGATTGAACCATTGGCTAACATCTTAAGGGCTCAATCCAGATGTGCCTATGTTGTTGCCGGGCTATTTGAACTCAACGGGGTTTGCTTGATGGTCATGCAGAGCGGGCAACTACTCTTTGTTTGGATTCACAAACTGAGCATACATGGCCATGTCCTCAAAAATAGCCCCTTCGTCTTTTAGGCATACTTTAAGTAGGCATCAAAGTTAAGAAATTAGTCATACATGACCAAAGTGCAGAGTCTCGAGTTACCTATTATGGTATTCACGAGGGCCCTGGGTGTGATCGCGGAGGATTGTCAACCCTATGTAAGTTGAGTAACCCAAGGGTGGACTCGATGTGTACGAACATTTTCTAGGGACTTTTTGTACTTTGGGGTCGAATCTTGGAGAACCGATTCGAGGTATCTCGTGGTTTTGGATTCCACACAAGTTTTAGAATTATTTCGGAAAAAAATTCCATTGCATGAGAGTATTTATTTCATGCGTGCACTTTGGAGACCCTATAGGCTTTCACAGGATGGAACCTTCGGGATAGTAAAGTGGATGAATGCCTTATTACTTCTTGTGTGGTTAATGATTAGCTCAAATGCAATAATTTGATTTTAAAAAAAAATGGCAGAGCGGTTCTACGGGCCTGATTATTTTGAACCAGAACCGGCCGTGTAAAAATGAGTCCAAGCCCAATTTGGAGATGAATTTAATAGAGAACTATAGACTATAGTGAAGTCGATGATTCCAGGTTAATTGTGAGGAATCTGATGATTTTTCAATGGTAAGTCTGTACACCGAGAATTTAATTATACATGAATATGAGGTGTTATCAATTATGATTCTCTTAAGAATAGAAATGTGATGATTCTATGGTGTTGTCTACATGATTAAAGGAAGTGATGTGCATGGAGTTGGTAATATCAAGCAGCTTGTGTTTTGCTTCAGCAAATGAAGAAGCGTGTTTTCACTTATAGAGTCGTAGCATTTTTTTCTCAAGTGAAGGGTGAGAAAGCGACATGTGTCGTGCGGCTGTTGGATGGATTAGTAGTTAATTAGTTAGGGTTATTAATAAATATATACCCTAACTAATCAAGTCGTTGTCTAAGTCGAGCTTCTGGTTTTCTGTTTTAGAGAGAGAGATCTGCCATTGTTTAGGTAGTGAGAGTTCAGAGAGTTGGTTGTAATCTTTCCTTCGTATCTTGGGATTAATAAGATCAAACTTATAACCCCCGTGGACGTAGGCTTACGCCGAACCACGTAATCGCCGTGTCTTGTGTGTGTTCTTCGTGTTTGAGTTGTGTTCATTGGAGTCGTTCGATTGGGGCAGGTTCGCGTAATCATAACAAGTGGCACCGTCTGTGGGAAGCGAGACGCTTGTAACCTGCAATCTCAGATTCCATACCACAATTGGAGCTTACAAACTGCATCCTAATAGTCAAGGTGTCTGTAAGTCGTCTGTTCTTGGATTCATTCTTCCTGAGATAGCCATTTCCCTCATTCGTGCCTTTAGGGTGTTCATGTTGACTCTCTTAAGGATCTGCAATATAAATTGTGAGTCTGATGCAACTCTTGTGATGATCTTTTATTTGAATCTGTGTTGATTCATCTTGAGTGATTGAATATCTACTTTAATTGGTGTCTGTCTACTTATTTTGTGATTTCTGAGAATCGTTCTTGATCAAGATTGAGAATCTTGTGAGTTATGGCATCTAGAAAATATGAGGTTTAAAAATTTACGGGGAAGAATGACTTTGGGCTATGGAAACTTAAAATGGAAGCCCTCCTATCTCAGCAAGGCTTAGAAGAAGCCATTATAGATGGAGATGACACTTTCAAGACTGAAACCAAAGAGCAAAGAGCCAAACTGTTAACAAAGGCTCGAGGCATCCTGTTCTTGAGCCTACATGACAAAGTATCAAGGGAAGTAGGGAAGGAGAAGACTGCTCATGATGTTTGGAAGAAATTAGAAAGTCTGTATCAAACTAAATCATTGGCAAGCAGACTCTACATGAAGCAAAGGTTGTACTCCTACAAATTCATGGATGACAGAAACATGGTTGATCAGCTGGATGCTTTCAACAAAGCAATTGATGATTTAGAAAGCATTGGAGTTGCTTTTGAATCTGAAGACAAGGCAGTTCTCCTACTGAATGCTCTTCCAAAGTCATATTCAACAATAAAAGACACCATGATTTATGGAGGACAAGGCACCATCACCTTAGATGAGGTACAACCAGCCATTAAAGGAAAAGAGGTTGAGAAGTTGTCCGATGGTCTGTTATCTGATCCCTCGGGAATGGGACTTATGGTTTAGAAAAATTATGGAACAAAGTTCCAGAAGAAGAATGTTGGTAGCAACAAACAGATCTTCTATGACAAGCAGCAAGTAAACCCAAGGAAGGAGTTTCAACAAGGGTATTCTCACAAGAAATCTAAAGAGTTTCCACACCAAGTGGAAGTAAGAAACCAAACTTCTCTACAGGAAACTAGGTCCTGTCACTACTGTAAAAAGACAGGTCACCTGATCAAATATTGCCCGATTCTGAAATTAAAAGAACAACAAGGGCAGGGATCTCACACTGTTAAGAACATGGAGTTGAACACAGATGAAGTACTCAATGTACTTGACAGTCCATCAGATGATAGGTGGATACTTGATTCGGGATGTTCATTCCATATGTGCCCCAACAAGGAATGGTTTGTGGACTTGAAGATACAAGATATGAGGACTGTAATGTTAGGCAATAACAACATCTAACAAATTGAAGGAGTTGGTTCAGTTCGAATTCAAAACCATAGGGGTGAGTTCAAGCTATTGACAGATGTGAGGTTTATTCCACAGATTCAAAGGAATTTAATCTCACTTGGAACCCTTGAAGAAAAAGGGCTTAAGTTTGTAGGAGATGGAGGTTCCATTACAGTATGCCAAGGTGACAGAGATATTCTAAAAGGGAGAAGAATAAACAGCATCTACTACCTATATGCACAAACAATCTTAGGAAGTATAGATGTTGTTAAAGAAGTTGATTGTAAGACCTGGCACCTAAGGACTGGACATGTTAGCCAAAGAGGGTTGGAAGAATTAAGAAAACAAGGTCTGATTCAGTTCTCATCTGATCAGGAGATCTTAGATTGTGAGCAGTGCATATTAGCCAAGAGCAAGAAGCTCCCATTTAAACCAAGCTTAAAGAAGGTTGCTCACCCCCTAGAATATGTCCATGCAGACATATGGGGTCCGTCTAGAACAGAAAATCTAGGTGGAGGGAGATACTTCCTATCAATCATAGACGATTGCACTAGGAAGGTATGGATTCAAGTCCTGAAGACTAAGGATCAAGCTGCACAGAAGTTTAAGGACTGGTGCACACAAGTGGAGAATGAAAAATGCTTGAAAGTGAAGTGTTTAAGGACTGATAATGGTATGAAGTTTGTGTCTGAAGAATTTGATTCATTTTGTAGAATGAAAGGTATTAAAAGACACAAAACAGCTCCATACAATCCTCAGCAAAATGGAGTGGTTGAACGCATGAATAGGACCCTCTTGGAGAGGGTGAGGTGTCTACTGCTTGGGTCTGGATTACCCAAGAAATTATGGGGTGAAGCACTATCTACTGCCTGCTATTTGATCAATAATCACCATTGACAACTCTTGAGTTAAAAACACCAGATCAGGTGTGGTATGGTAAGGTCACTGATTACTCTCATTTGAAACTATTTGGTTGCCTTGCTTATGTACACATCAGACAGGATAAACTTGAAGCAAGGGCACTAAGGGGTGTTTTGTTGGGTTACCCTAGTGGAACCAAAGCCTACAGATTATGGTGTATAGAACCAGGTCAGCAAAAAGTTCTTACCAGCAGAGATGTGACATTTAATGAGTCACAAATGTCGTATCTTGAAAAGAAGAGCAAGGAAGTAATTACTGAAGTAGACTCAGAGCCTGCAGCAAGTTCAACCACAAATAATGTGTAACGCCCCGTATTTTTCCAACCTTTTATTTAATAAATTACGAAGAAAATGTCGCTACAACCGTTATATTATAAATATTATCGAGCGACTTCTCTACGATATCCGAATTATAGTCGCGAGGATGAATAGTGAAATTCGAAAAATAAATCACGGATGACGATCGGAATAATTTATTTGACTCGATAATATTTATTATCGCCGTAGCGACGCGATTGGGCCGAATTAATTAGTTAAGCCCAACTTTTTATTTATTTGGAGAATTGGACTAAGAGGACTCTATTTATTTTAATGTGTTGGGCCAAATTAAATAGGAGCCCACATGATAATAAATAAAATAGCCCAACTAACTAATTAAGCAAGTCCATGTATATTTCCATATTTAAATTCATAATTATAGAAATAAATATCGAGATGAGAATTTTAGTCCGGAAAATATTTATATTATATCGATATCACCTCCGAGGCAAATTCTGGAATTTAATTCCATTAAATGGGATGTCCAATAATTCCGATGCACACATATACATATACACGATATAATGATTGATTTTAATCGCGAGCCGATGGACATATGATCGAGTTGATGGAATAATTAATTCCCAACTTATTAATTTTATTAGCCATATTATTCCAATTTTAAAGATGAGAATATAATTAAATATGAGAAGACCCATATTATTATTTTATGCCCAAATATTCATACGACGTTTGATTGAGACGATTCGAAGTGCAAAAGCAAGAGTTCGAAAAATGAAATTTTTTTGTATTATTTATTTAATTATCGGAATGCAAGACCATAGGAAATTAATTTAATTAGAGATCATGGGTTATTCTATTTCAATTAGTCATGTAGAGAAATGATTGCTCTAGCCCCTACTTTGGCTATTTACCTACAAGGGCAATTGGTAAAGAGGGGAATTTGAATCACTTAAGGGCAAACATGGAAAGTAGAAGGTGATCATTGCAAAAATATCAATCAAGTCATGCAAATTAATTTCCACACTCCGCCCTTATTTCTCCCCATCATGATCGACACACCCCCTCCCCATTTTGCTGAAAATCTTTTATTTTTACTTCTCAAAATTCATTCCATCATTTCACTCCATTCTCTCCAAACTTTCCCAGCACCATTTCTCTCTCTAAACACCATGAGAACCTCCATTAAAACAGCTCCTTGAAGCTTCCATATCCCACTCTTTCCCCACCTATTGAACCTCCATTTTTACAAAAAGCATACCTCCTCAACCTACTCTACGCAATGACGTAAAGAACACTCCAATCGGAGAACATTGATCTCAAGCACGAAGAGGAATCAAGCTCCAAATTGAAGAAACGTGATCACCATGAAGAGAGGAGCACGATTAGGTGAAGATTGAAGCTTGGGAATGCCAAGAACAACTCGAAAAAGTGAAAGACCTATTGCTGAAAATTTCTCCCTTCAAGTAGACAATCTCTACACTCCCTATGACTTCCTTGTTATGCATCTGTGATTGCATGTAGGATCAAGAAGTCACAAATTAAATCTTAAAGGGAATGGTTGAGAAAATGCATAATTTGGTCTAAGCTTGATATATGTTGCATATTTATGAGCATGACACCTATATATATGATTGCATGTTTGATCAAGCTTAAGAATCATGACCTTTCATGCTAAGGGCTGATATTCGAACTTAGATGGATCTGAAAATGATATATATGAAGCTTGGGGATGAGATAATGGCATATATGTTGAGAAATCATGTGTTGATGAAATTTGGGAGTATCCCTGTTTTGGACAGAGATTAAAATGAGCACGTATGTTTTTGTGAATGTTGGATTGCGTTGATTTTCGAACTGTCTAAACTATAACGAGTTAGGAATATGTGGAATTTGGAATTTCATGAATCAGAGTTGTAAAACTCGAGTTTGAAGCATTTTAATAATGTGTGGCAGATTCTGGCAGTTTAAATTGCACGGCCTAAAAAACATATTTCTGGAATTTGAAAAATCTGATTTTTAGAATATGAACTCTAGACATGTTAATTAGTACTCTGTAGGAAAATCATGTCATTTCACTAAGTGGATTAATTATTAAAAATTCGGGAAGTTGATTGCTGAAATCTGAAAATGCTTAAAGTTAATTAGGAAATTGCTTATATTAGGCTTCACCGTTTTTAAATGAAAATTCGTTTTAACGAACCGTCACTTCGAGCACGTGCACATTAAAATCTTGTTTTTATAAAATTAAAATCAGCCTCATTAGATGTCTAGATCATTTTTGTTGTTATCTTTAAAATGGACTAGTTAACTATGTAACAACTCACATTATTGGGACTTAGAATAATATGGGTTAATTTTCAGATTTCACTAAAATATTCTAAGGCGTAAATGCATAATTGGTTCACTTAGTTAATTAAAAATAATTGTCTTAGGTTAATAATAAGTTGTTAACTAGACCACTAATTCCATTATCCTTAATTAATAACTAATATAGCAATTTGGTATGAACTTGTTAACTAGCTTAATAATTTGACTAAGTTATTAAATCTTGTTTAATAAAATAAAACTTAGAAGTCCTTGAATCTTGTTCTTTATAAATTTCGAATTGCATAAATTGTAATTGGGTAATTAATTGAATTAAATTGATTTAAGGACTTAGATAATTATTTTGAGTCAAAGAAATTGTAGTCATTTATTCAAACTTTAATTAGGTACTTTAATCGCCAAGAAGGAAGCATCGACTAGTGGAACTAAATAATTGGATCCATCGAATCATTTGAGGTGTGCACTACTTTATCCTATCAAAATGGTTTTGCCAAATGCTTTTCCAAAATGATTCTTTGTTTTAAAGCATGTTACACCGCAAGTTGTTTTTGGCACCGTATGATTGTTGTGATGATATGAATTGGAGGATGATTGATATATTTGGAGATGTGCTGGATAGGGGGAGTGGCTACCCCCGTGGTATTGTAAGCCTAATGCATTAGCCCGGATAGTAATAAGACTACCGGTTGGGTAAGAGTGATTAAACCTTACCGGGTAGATAGCGAGTGGCCACTCCTATCTAACCCCTTGTGATTATGTGGATCATGTTGAATATGAAATGTTGATATGTTGGGAAAACGATTATGTGGTGCCTAATTTGAGTGGGAGATCCCAAGTGAGGAAAATGTTTTGTGCATATACATGAGGCTTTAAATAAAAACTTGTATTGTGCATGAGTGTGCGGTGTTTTCATGATATATGTATGTATTTGTTTTCGGAACACCGTGACCACTGGGTACATTCGTGTACTTAGCCCCTATGTGCGTTTTCCCTGCATGTAGGTACCGATTGATGAAGGTGAAGGTGACATTGTGAGAAGGGGATCGAAGGAGGAAACCGAGATAGATTCATATTTGTATTATTTGTTCGGTTTGTACTACATTCGAATCCATGTTGCTTTTGATTATACTTTAGAATGGCATGTATTGCACCACTATGATTACTTGGATTCTTGATCTAAACTTCTTCAACCTCATTTTGTATTGAGTGTTCAAACACTTGAATGATTGATTTTCACTTCCTTTTTACCTTGATATCGAACTCTTGAAGGCTTGATTGATTAAATGCTAGTTCATCACTCATTATTCCTATGGTTCATCCTTGCTAAGCATGCTAATCGTTCTTGTTTTCCTAGCATGATTTAATTTGTTGGTTATGGTATCGAAGCAACGAGCTATGTCTTCATACATAGTCTCATTAGTTCAAGTATTCTAAATTGAATTGTGTCCTTTTGTGTATCCTTCCAAGCATGTATTATTTTATTAACCCATCATGCTTGTATCATTTATTTAATTCTATTATCCGCTGCAAAATATTTATGTGAACTTCATAATCGTTCCATTTGATTTTCGATTAGTCATTTACTTGCTTCCACTTGAATAATCATTTGTTATAATATCCACTTCCCTTAGCGTGCATTGTGTCGCACGTGGGGCTGTCGCATAGGCCCGGTTTGGGGGCGCGACATAATGAACATAAGACTGAACCAGAAGTGAAAAGGGAAGAAAGTTCCTCCTCTGGAAGTGAAGTAAGCCAACAAAGTACTTTATCAAATTATTGGCTTACCAGGGATATGATTAGGAGGGAGATACACCCACCTAAAAGGTTCTCTGAGGCAGATGTTATTTTCTTGAGCCTGAACATAGCTCAAAAACTCCAAGAAGAAGAACCTAAATCAGTAGACGATGCCTGTGATGGAGCTGAAAAGCAGCAGTGGCTGCAAGCAATGAATGAGGAGATGAACTCCCTGAAAAACAATCAAACTTGGGTGCTAGTGGACAGACCCAAGTATCAATCAGTCATTGGGTGTAAGTGGATCCTCAAAAGAAAGATAGAAAATGTAGATCCACCTCAAATCAGATACAAAGCTCGATTGGTTGCTAAAGGGTTCACACAAAAGGAGGGAGTGGATTATAATGAGGTGTTCTCTCCAGTTGAAAAGCATTGTTCCATAAGGATATTGCTTTCAATTGTAGTTCAGTTGGACCTTGAATTGCACCAACTAGATGTGAAAACAACTTTTCTACATGGAGAGCTAGAAGAGATACTCTATATGGACCAACCACCTGGATTTCATGAAGCTGGAAATGAAAATCAGGTATGTTTGCTTCAGAAATCACTTTATGGACTAAAGCATAGTCCAAGGCAATGGAACAATCGTTTTGATAATCATATGAAGAGCATTGGCTTCTGAAGGTCTAACTATGACAAGTGTGTGTATTTGAAGAAGGGTTGTGATTCCAGTTTGGTGTATCTTCTACCTTATGTGGATGACATGTTGCTGGCAGCAAGGCACATGTCAGACATAAAACAGGTGAAGAGTGACCTGAAAAGAGAGTTTGATATGAAGGATTTGGGGATGGCTTGCAAGATTTTGGGAATAGATATAATCAGAGAAAGAGAAAAGGGCAGATTGAGGTTGATACATGAAGATTATCTGCTCAAAGTTATTAACAAATTTGGAGGATAGAATTTCAGATCATTGACTTTACCTCTTAGCCATGACTCTAAACTGAGTGAGTCAATGAAGCCAGCTACCCCAGATGAGAAAGAATACATGGATAACATAACATATGCTAGCCTAGTTGGCAGCCTAATGTATTTGATGATTTGTACAAGGCCGGATATTTGTTATGCTATAAGCATGACTAGTAGATACATGTCGTGCCCAGGGAAAGCTCACTGGAATGCATTAATTGGCATTCTAAGATATTTGAAGGGTTCTGCACGTTGTGGTTTAATATTTGAAAAACAGACATGTGTGAAGAGTGATGCATTGCTGGGGTTCGTGGATTCTGATTTCGCATCGAGTGTGGATACAAGGAGGTCTCAAACAGGCTATGCATTTACACTATTTGGGACATCAGTGGTTTGGAAATCTAAACTCCAATCAGTTGTGGCTTTGTCAACAACTGAGGCCGAGTTCATGGCTGTGACAGAAGCTGTGAAGGAAGCCATATGGCTTAAGGGACTCATAAACGAGCTGGGAGTTCAGCAAGAAGTAGTGAGTATCCTTTGTGATAGCCAAGGGGCTCTCTGTTTAACAAAACATCCAGTTTTCCACGAGAGATCTAAACACATAGATGTGAAATATCATTTTGTAAGAAACATTGTAGATGGTGGAGGAGTGAAACTGGAGAAAGTTTCAACAGATGATAACGCAACAGATGCTCTAACCATGGTGGTTCCATCTGCGAAGTTTGCATATTGCATGAAAATTTTAAGGTGTTGCTGACTTGCTGAAGTTAGCTTTTGGGTTCTGTAGTGGAACTATCTGGAGGAAATGGGTATGATATTAATCATTTGATAAGGAGGGAGATTTGTGATGATTCTATGGTGTTGTCTACATGATTAAAGGAAGTGATGTGCGTGGAGTTGGTAATATCAAGCAGCTTGTGTTTTGCTTCAGCAAATGAAGAAGCGTGTTTTCACTTATAGAGTCTTAGCATTTTTTTCTCAAGTGAAGGGTGAGAAAGCGACATGTGTCGTGCGGCTGTTGGATGGATTAGTAGTTAATTAGTTAGGGTTATTAATAAATATATACCCTAACTAATCAAGTCGTTGTCTAAGTCGAGCTTCTGGTTTTCTGTTTTAGAGAGAGATCTGCCATTGTTTAGGTAGTGAGAGTTCAGAGAGTTGGTTGTAATCTTTCCTTCCTATCTTGGGATTAATAAGATCAAACTCATAACCCCCGTGGACGTAGGCTTACGCCTAACCACGTAATCGCCGTGTCTTGTGTGTGTTCTTCGCGTTTGAGTTGTGTTTGTTGGAGTTGTTCGATTGGGGCGGGTTCACGTAATCATAACAGAAAATATTTATAAAATTATGGACTATTTTTTTTTTTTTTTGATTCATCAAAATCTTGATTAATTGAATTTGATCTTTGCATGCTTAATGAAACATTGAAGTTGGGGCGATCACAAATTCTTACAAACTTTCACTAGGTATGGTGGAGAGAGACCAAAACTGAAGATGTGATTTGGGTACAATTATTAGTCCTCATCGTTTTCCAACAGCTATATTTCATTACAAGGTGCATAACATCAACATAAAAAGCTATTTCAACATTTTTCCAGTAACCCATCATTTTCCTCTGCGTTAAATCCACTACCATACCTTGAAAACGAAGCACACCACACCTTCCCAGCGATGAACACCAACCCAATTATGCTTAATACTGCATAAAACACTGACATAGATCACGCAACAAGGGTTAATCATCCTAAGATTTACATATATTATACATAATATTGGCCATGAATCTGGATGTTGGCAAGAGAATTTCTTACCCGTGTAGTGCTTATGCTCCAACGGAGCGGACTGCCATGTCAAGGCTACGCTGCCGGACAGATAAGGGCTGTAAGAAAACGGTATCGCGACTGTTTTGAACGCTCTGCAACAAACGGGCACTGAAAAAGACGGTTCCACGACGTAGACATGGTGGTATGCGCCGCTCAGGCATGGGACTTGTTCCATACCAGCAACTTTGGTTGAACAGTTGATGTATTTGTAGTCATGGGCGTCGTAGTAATATCTGAATGGAGTGAGGGAGAGATTCAAATCCAAGAGAACTTCATGAATACAGTTTTTGGGGTCCACGAGGCTGAATTTTCGGGTGTTGTATGAGATCGTGCATACATGCAGATCTCTACTGTGGGGAAGCCGGATGGTGGTTTTGTTCTCTTTGCAGAGCAGAGTGAATCCATCTTTGATTCGAAACGGCGATTGAATTTCGGGTGCAGCGAGGGTGCTGCACTTGGCTGCTGTGCAGGAATAGTTGGCATTTACAGCTGTTGAGAGTAGAAGAAGAGAGCAGAAGAGTTTGAGTGAGGTGTTAGCATCCATTGATGGAGGAGAGAGAGAAAATTAAGGAGCAAGGAAGAATCAGGGGACTTCAGCCAGGAAAATTGCAACGACGGAACGACTTTGGAGGTCTTTATTTAGTATTTTTATCACAATTATGACTAAGACTATATTTAATGGTCAGCTACCAGTCGTCGTGGATTCATTAAATTAATTATAATACTTTCTTAGAAATTCTATTTTACAAAATTGACTTAAAAGTAACGGAATGTTTTTCCAATTCAATATTCTAAATACATTTAACAATAATAATATACTACTACATATTAGTACCTACCAACTCTAATAAAATTGACTTATAAAAATAACACCGGTCTATTATATATGATAGATTTAACTATTATTTCTTTATAAAGTGACTCATTACTTACATCATATGTGGGGATACTTGTTGGTTTCTTTGAAGTGGAGAATTTTATTTTAGGAAAAAGTATTGTGATTGTTGATAAAGACAAGTCCAATTGGTAATAGACGTCTTTGAAAATGAGATTTCTTTCACGGTGGGGCTGCAGTTGGATTGAAGTTGAACTAATTAGGTGAAAAGGAATAATTTCAAATATTATGATTTTACTGAATTTCCTATATTCTTCACGGGAAAAGGCACAAATATTGAATGAACCCACTGAATCAGCTCTGATGTCTCGCACATTAAAAATAGTTTTTATAATAATATTATAATTGTAATGCCCCCAACTGACCTTCCCTAATTTGGGTCACGTTATATTGATGTTTAGGTTTTACAAAACACTTTCTCTATTTAAAGATAAGCGGAAGACTAGAATAAATTAAAAGACAATTTAATAATATATAAAGAAGTACTTCGAGTCTGAGTTTTAAGAACAACATTCAAAACATTCAACCATTCAAAAGTGGGAAGGACGGAACTGAGCGCGTAGCAGCGTGTGTGTAACGTGATGGAGATATGCATATGAAGATGCATATCTCAGGATCTATGGGTCTTCAAAATCTTTCACTGCTCTGTTTACACCCCTGCTCGTCCATCCTTGCCGCTCAACCTGCGTATTTTAGAAATAATACGAGGAGCTGAATACTAATGTACCCAATGAGAAACATGCTCGAAAACATACTTTATATATGAGATTATGCTATGCAACTCATACAGATAGATACGGGGTTTTGTTGAAAAGATCCGTGCTATCTAAAACATTTTATTTTGCACGCGTGCTATTTACATGTTATCATATCTGTTTCGGTGTTGTAACTGGGAGTTGGCCGGCTCCCAAGTTACGATGATCAGTCAGGAATGCATAACACACTCAACTTACTGTCATCTAAGTGCACTAGTCTCAACAATCCATTTTGAGACCCGATTGTTTAAAATATTACTGGATCCAAAAACACGAGAGGGCTTTTCACCTCACTTCAATAAACATGTGGGGACAATTCACCCACTTCACAATAAGGTGGGGGCTTTTACCCCGCTTCACTAAATGAGTTCTAGCACAGTTATGAAATTCTGGTTCCAAACTCATTAGTATAACTCTCTGCCGATGGGAATCGACAGAGGACAGACATAATAACACAAAACATGCATAGCATCTCAGTTTTAAAAATAAAACAGTTTTAACACATTTTCGAAAAGAAACACACATTTGCTTTGTACTTAAATAGTTTCCCACCTGTGTTGGCTTTAGGTATAGATGTTTCCCCGCTAAATGAGCTTAACTTCCACAACGTTCAAACTCCTACAAATATCAAGGGTAACCAATTAGGACAACCGTTTCTAGGTCAACGACGAACTCAAACAAATCAACACCTCACCAACTCTATGTCCTTTCTATAATCCGAATCATTAATCAATTCACATGAATACGCATGCTTCAACTCTTAGCATGTTTCTCTAATCATGTATTAAACTCAAGCATTGAATACGACTCGAATCGAATAAGATCGGAACAAGAGAACACAAAATCTGCCTTTCATAACCCCGCGTCGATCGGCGAGTTCACGTCGGTCGACGGACATGCCACGTCGATCGACGAAGTCGACAGACTCACGTCGATCGACAGACATGCTACATCGATCGACGAAGTCGACAGACTCACGTCGATCGACGGACATGCTGCGTCGATCGACGTGAGTCATCTTCTCTGACAACTCCGCAATCGGACGACCTGCAACTCGTCATATCTCACGATTTAACCGGCCGATCATACATGCAATCACATATTCATGATCTTAAGACTCCCTAGAACATGATTCTAGCCTCCAAACATGAAAAATCACAACAAAATGAGAGATACATGAAGCTCACTGGAATGTCCCTTCTCACGGCGGCGACGGTCGATTCCGGTGACTAGTCACACTTCTCAGGCTGTCCGAATCTTCCCTATGATGTGAGGAATGCACCTAGATTGTCAAAACTCGGTTCTATATCCAATTTAACAAGTTTCAAATCTGAAACCCAGAAATCAAGTTTGGAAAATACCTCAACTTCTCTCTACAATATCTTCCTCCACACTTCACTTCACGACGCCCACTATAGCTCAAATTGAAGCTCGAAGGACAGGCTACACGCAGGTGGCGTCGGTTTGCACGAGAGCGATCGGAGTTGGCCGGAAATTTGCCGGAACAGGCGACGAGTTTAGGGTTTGGGTGGAGATAGGTTGGTTCTTTCTCTCTCTAGCTAGAATAAGGTGGGGGAGTAAAATGAAGTACATCTCCACTATATATTTGTCTAGATACCACTTCCCTCTCATACAATATACATATACTTATATGTATTAATATAAATCTAAACATATCCCTCTTATTAACCGATATAATGCTAATATATATATATATATACATATACACGAATTCCAAAATATAATATCACATATAATTCATAACCTATGAATTACTCTTCCTCATTACAATATAATAAATTCGTCTCATCTCAATAATTCCTTGGAAATTCTTCCAATTCCAACCAATATAATTAAATTCAAGTTCAATAATATAACTAATACAAAATTTCTGGAACAAATTCCCTTTATTAAAATAATCCAGCATTATATAAGCTTATCAAAGCTTGGGGTATTACAATAATTTAGATAATTAATACAAAATGTGATAAGTATGTAATTATTCAAAGTTATAATTAAATAAAGGTAATTAATTAATTGGAAATATATAAATATATAGACAGAGTAGTGAGTACATGAAAACTCCTCCCAAAAAATAAATAATAACAAATACGGATCATTAAAAATAAACATTAATAGCTACGATGATCTTAAATATGCCTCAGTTTTAGGTGCATCATTTTTGTTAATGTAATATATTTAAGACAAAATCGTAAAAATACATATTCAAAATTTGTAGAATGATTTTCAAGCGGACCATTTTTTACTTAAATATGTGCATTTTTTTTTTATCTTAAAACAAATATAATGAAATACATATGTTTAGTACGAAAAATGCATTTGCTTTGGATAAAAAATGCATCTTGTTTTTTTTTTTTATAAATATTTCATTTTGAACAAAAAATCCCAATTACTTAGTGTTAAAGGTTCGATATTTGATTAGATAGGGACCTTTGGACCTTGTGATAATTCAAACAGAATATAAGAGAAAAACACGAATAAACTAAATATACTCTAGAAAATAAGGAGATTCCGCTAAATGGATTTGAGAGTACAAGCGTATGAAGCCAAAAAACGTGTACAAAATGAGCTATCGACAACCCTTTTTTAGTTCAAGGGAGTCGTTACAACCCTAGCTATTTTTGGGAGTAGTTCCGATTTTTATGGGTGTCGTTGGTGTGGTCGTTGCACTTTCTTCGGGTCCGTAGAGCTAGGGTTTCGGTTAGGCGTACGGTTCCTCCCGTTGGCGGCGCAGAGAATCCGGAGGTGGTTCCTATCTTCATGGCGTAGTTGGAGTAGGGTTCCAAACCATTTTCCGAGCTTTACGCGGCCTGGGATTCGAACTTCTTAATTTCTTGGACGGTCATCTGTGCTAGTTCTGAAGCTTCTTGTAGGGAGGAATGGGTCGTGTGCGTTATGGAGGTTGGACCTTGCCGACGGACCTTGGCTGGTTGAGCTAATCCCCCTGGGTAGGTCCTGATAGGTTTGATGGAGCTTGCTGGGATGGATCCCCTTTTTGGTCATTGTCATTCTTAATGGTCCTGGGTCTGGTCCTTTCGGCCCAATCATTTTTGGGCCCAACAATAGCCCCTTCGGGCTTGGGGTCGAATGCTAGGGAGGCCCCAAGGTCGAATAGTTGGGTCATACCCATCGTACGCAAGTGCTCAAAGTGCGGAAGTTTCGAGCTCCTCGTAAGGAGGCATCAGGAGCCTTGGAGGGGTCCTCCTGAGGTGCTTATCTCCTTTGGATGGTCGGTTCCCCATGGGTGAACTTGACAATTGTAAGGTCCCCCTTGGTGGATCCTTACATAGGAGTGCAAGTGGCTCCATGGAGCTATCTTGCGGGCTCAAGTCGTGGGTCTGGAACCACGAGGTAGGAGGGGAGGCATCTCGTAAGATGTCCCGTTTTATGGGAGCTAGGCTCTCATGTACAACGCTTTGTGCATCCCCGTGGGAAAAACATGCATAGAGGTGCGAGATTTTTTGGGATTGGTTAGAGGATTATAGGGTCTATCGAGAGAGTCAGACCCTTAGGTTGTGTTGGATTCCGAGTTAGGGATCCACGAGTGTGCGGATCGGGTCTGGCTAGCTAGGTTACGGCTTTGAAAATCGTGCATGGGAGTTACAGGCAGATTTTTCGCCTAGTGCAGGCAAAACCGTAAATAAGTAGAAGTTGGGGGGCAATTTCGGAAGATTCTTGGAAGGCGAACCCTCACCTGCAATATGACATCAAATCACCACCCCTTCTCATTATTTGCTCGAGCTTTTCTTATTTTCTTCTCGCGAGTTTCTCCGGTGGTTACGAACTTTTCTCTGCGTTCAATTCCTTTGCATAAGGGTAGTAGCCATTAATTCCACCCATCCCCTTAAGTTATTCCTGTATTAATGCGTGCTCTTATACTTGTTGTGGTGGTAGATTGTTGAGTAGAATCTGGGATTCTTTAGTTTATTTTCTTCTCATGTCGTCTCAAGCGTATTCCCAGAATAGGGGTAGCAGCTCTCCCCCGTTGTTTTCTAAATCTTTGCCTTTCGATTCTTCTGCCTCGGAGGAGGTGGGTTCTCTTTTGTTAGGTAGAGGATCCCCTGAAATAGAGCAAAATGATGTGGGTAGGTCTATCTCTAGGCATCCGGTTGTCGAAGTGTCTTCTTCGTCTAGTGGAGAGCCGTGGTTCAGTCTGCTAGGTCTAGGACACGGAAGGGGAAAGAGGTCAAAAGAGACCAGGTCAGGGAAGCCACTCCTACTGTGTCAGTTGGTCAACTGGTGGAAACCTTAGGTCAGGTGGCTAGGGTTCCTCCGGCCTTCAGGGTCCCTTTGGCGGAGGAGAGCGGTTTTAATCCCCCGCTGGGGTACGTAGCTTTTTATCTTCCTATTCTGGAGAAGGGGGTTGATCTTCCTCTCCATCCCTTCTTCTGTAATGTCTTAAACTTGTATGATCTTTACCATTTTAACTTGTCTCCCTTTAGTTGGTGTCACATGGTGGGCACGTTCTTGATCTTTATGGATCAGGGTCTTGGCCTTCCTTCCGTCCGTGAATGGCATTATTTATATCGTCTCAATCCCTACCGCCCTGGGTATTATTATGCCACAAAATGGACAGGGGACATATCGCCACTGGTCATGGGTGCTCCCGATAACTCTTCCGAATGGTGGAGCTAGTGGTTTTTTCTTAGAATGGACTCGGAGGACCCTGAGTTTGCCCCGATTGGAGAGGATTTTCTAAGTTGGTTCTTGTCCCTCGGGTTATTTTTTTGGTACTTTTCAGATTTCTATCATTCTTACGTACTGTTTGTTTTGCAGATTTGAAGCGCATCGAACTAACGAAGGCAGAGTCGAGGAGGGTGGACATAGCATATGCTGCAGAAGTTACGTTGTGGAAGGAAGTGAGAGCGGGGAGGAGCATTTCGGCGGACAGTATTAGATATTCAGACGGCTGGGTAGAGGCTCTTCCTTGCAAAATGAGGGGAAACAAGGGGACGCGGGCTGCCCTTGCAGAGGCGCTAAAGTTGAAGGAACGGGCCAGGGGAGAGGCTGGCAAGTCTGAGAGGAAGCATCCTTCATCGAGAAGGCGTTCCCGCTCTCCCCCACACAAGAGGACGAACATTGAGCTTGATGAATGCCAATCACTTGCCCGGAGTCAGGAGAAGTCCTGGAGGAACGGGTTGTGATTTCGGTGGAGGATGACCAGGATCAGCATTGGGAAAGGAGGCAGCGCGCCAGGGAGAGCGCGCATGAGGAATCCCAGGAGAGGGACGCCGACTGGTCCCTGATCCAGCCTTCTCCTCCTCCTCCTCCTCTTCAGGATCGTGCTGCTGACATTGAGGTCTTCGTGTTACAGATCCGGCAGTTGTTGACTGGTTCTACGGTTGCTGTGGATGTTTCTTTGGGATAGACTTTCAGCGGGTGGCTGGTGGGGACCTCAAGGTCGTAGAGGTAATGGAGAAGGATTAGGCTTTCGTTGATGTTCTGGAGAGGTTGGTGTTTGTTGTGTCCCTGATATTTGAGTGTATTTGTAGGGAGTAATTGAGCTGCTGGAATTTCACAAGGAGGTGGCCCTCCATGTTGTGGACAAGCCAAGGAGCTGCTGAGGGTTCAGTCTGAGGGTCCGCGAGTCTGGGATCTGGTGGAGAAGATGTAGGAGCTTGAGGGGGAGCTGGGCAGGTTGCAGGAGGAGCTCCACCAGTGCCAAGCGGAGCTAGACAAGATGAGGAAGGGATCCTCTAAGGTGAAGAAGGAGTATGCCCGAGCAGCTGCAGAGGTGGAATCCCTCCGGGTGGAGATTTGCACGCTGATTACTCAGCTAGGGTCGGCGAGAGACGAGCTCCAGGCACATGACATCAACTTCAGGCTAAGTTGGGGAGTTTGGATGACAAGGTTGCCCGACTGAAGCGTGGATAGGATCTGGACTCTTCCACCATCATTATTCATAGCGTGTTTTTCAGCACGCTATAGCTGCAAGTGTACAGATCACTGCAGTGGGCAAGTAATAAATTATCGAATCTCAAGGATTGCAGGATCGAAGTATAATCAAGCACTAAAACATGAACATCGTACTACTATCTAGACGAATCGGTAAAAGAGTTTGATTTATTTAGTATAGGCAGTTTGAAAAGTAATTAATTAAAAAGACAATTAAAAAGATCGAGTGAAGAAAATACGAGAAACTAGGATTCCAGGGTAATCAACTTTGAAGAACAATCAAACAATCATTTACATAATTCGATTCCAATTTAATTTCCAAAGATGTGAGTTAATCTCATAAATGTTATCAGGCGACCCTCTCGGACTCTTAACCATAACATGGAAATAAACGACCTAGTGACTCCTCTCGGATGCGCAAAAGGACTTTTACTCTTGATAAAAACCTTAGATTTCACAACCCTTTAATAATTCAAATTCCTCTCGGACAATTGACCTATCAAATTTAATAACTCTGCATCTTAATCAATAATCTAGACCTCTCGGTTCAAAAATTACCAATTTGAACTACAGTCAATGGCCAATATCTTGTAATTATAGAAAACCCCAGCCGTAATTAAAACATCAATGGAACAGGAAAACCAAATCATATAGACGATTGAATGAATGTCAACAAGTCTCAAAACCCTAGAATCCAAAAAGGACTTAGCCAAGCATGCTAAGTTCTAAGAAAACAGAGAAATAAAGAGTCATAGAAACGAATATCATGAAAATCAAAAACCCGTGATCTTCAATCTTCAATTTCTGGAGTGCTCTTCAAGTTTTCTCTATTCCTTGAGTTCTCCCAGCGTTTCTCTCTTGGAAAATAAAGTCAAGGAACCTTTTTTAGGTTCAGGGAAGTCCTATTTATACTTGGGGATCTTCAAATCTTGAAAAGATATGATTTTGGGCCAAAAACTCGTCAGAATTACCCGTTCGGTGACCCATAAAATGCGATCGGCGATCGCCGGAATTGTGTGTGGGTCGCCAAAGTTGTGCCGCAGAGAATTCCATGAAATTACAAAATCGGCGACCCGGAGATGAAATCGGCGATCGCCGAAAATGAAATTGGGTTGCCGAATTTGTGCCGTATTCGAATGGCTGAAAATACGAATTCGGCGACCCGGGTGCGAAAACGGCGATCGCCAGAGATGCAATTTAGTCGCCGAAATTGCTTCGAACAGGATTTCTGCTTTTTCTTCGGTCTCTTCTCACTTCTTCACTTTCCCGATGCAAGTTGGCATCGATTGGCCCTATGATACTTAGTCAAATCTTGTAAATGACTCAATTGTGCGTGAAATCTGCATAAACAACCACAAACCAACCCAAACGTAATAATCTTTTAAAGATTATAAATAACATATAAAATCCTCAGCAAATGGTTCAGTATACGGTCAAAAGTAATCAGATTCACATCAGTAAAATGCACAAAATGAGTGTTTATCAACCCCCAAACTTAAACTATTGTTCGTCCTCGAACAATGAAGAGAACTCAAATAGAAAAGAATAAACACGAGGAGTGCATTGACTGATCAAAAATTGTTTCAGACACAAAATGGGGCTGTGATTCTCACACAAACACTGCAACAATCATAAACTTAGTGCAAACAATCACAGTTTCAATCTTGGCCACTTGAAATCTGCTCCTCACAAGATAAGAGTAGTGTATCACTCAACTTTTTCGCTCAAATTGGCTAGTGTGTACTCTCAATTGTCAACTGTATAACTTCCCTACCATAGGCTTGCTCATTGTCTAAACTCTCCACTGACTTTCGGGACTGCTAGAACAAAGATCAGAAAGGTCTTTAGTTTAGGTTCTAATGTAGGCACATTGGTGAGGGGTATGGAATATTTTTGGCTAAGTGATTGAGCATATTCATCCTTATAACTTCATTCACGCACTTAATTCCTCATCACATACCTCTTCATTCACTGTTCGAGTAAAACATTATACAAGACTTAAGTAACTGATTACGCATCCTATAAATACAATTCACTAGGATTCTGACTCAACAACAATAACACTATACACCCTTTGTGTATTTCATGAACTCAACAATACATTGTGCACACTTTGTGCTTTTATTATTTCAACAAACACATGACTCCCTTTTTTTTTTTTTATATGAATCCAAAACAACTCTATTGTCCCATCCCAAGGTTTTTGGGCAATTTATTATCACACAACTCTTCAATCTCACCACCTATCATCAAAAGATACCCTTACAATTCCATCCACACCTCCTATCATCCGGGTTAAGAAAGAAAGGTATTCAAGCTCAACTGGGCTAACAAAGGAGTATGTTTTAGGGTAGTGTTTGGGTTTAACATGGCTAATGAAACGATGGCCTAAAATCATTTCTAAATTCTTGGCCTCCCCTATTGCAGTTTTAAGAAAGAAACCCGAGCAAGTTCTAGAGGTACATCATACAGCGACTCACTCCAAAACAAAACAACACAGGCTCAAAATTCTCACATGGTTATGAGCATATCCCAAAGGCCAAAATCAATTCCACAACCATCGGCACTTCATAAAATCATGTGCAAGTAATGAGCGTAAGTTTCACGAGAAGGAAAGATTTGTCATCATGAACTAGATCAGTAATGCAGATAAATCACCACCAAGTACCACCTTTATCCAAAACAGATATCAATATGAATTATAGATTCCTAATCCAGACCCAACAATAATTAACAATAACAGGAAATAATAACAGGAATTAAACTCGATAAAATAAATAGTATGAATACGAATTAGTACAAATTACTGGTTCCAACTAGACAATTAGGTTCGAATACAGTAAAATACAGATAAGAGCAGAAGAGCAGAGTAAGCAGTAAAAGAACAGGAGGTAGAGAGTAGAAAAGACACACACATCGACCGATCACATCCCCCCAAACTTATTCAATAAACAGGATAGAATAAGTTTGTGGGAAAAAGATCACGGAGATGTGTGGAAACCTCACTAAGGTGGGGGCCAATACTGTGGGAAAAGGGCCATGAACTGTCGCATCTGATCCTCCGCCTCTTGCTGGCGTCGCCATTGTTCCCGCTCCAAATAAAAGTGGCGCTGTTGCGCCGCCCACTGCTCCTGCTCTCGGTCGAAGTGGCGCTGCTGCGCAGACCACTGCGCTGTCTGCTCATCCTCGAAAGATCTGCACTCAGTGGAGTATGTAGCTTGAGCTGCCGCTAAACCCTGCAACTGGGTGTGCCAGTCGCTCCACTGACGCTCCAAATTATCCAGCCGCTGCTCGAACGCCACACGACGTGTGCGACGCTCGTAAAAGGTGGAGGCATCCCCCCTCGGGGTCTCATGGAATGTGCCCCCCTGCGATGTGCCGGCTTGTGATGGACCGCCCTGAGAATTGTCGCCCTGAGAAGTGCCGCCCTGATGCATGTCTCCCATCAGTAGGAAGCGCGGCTTCTCGTCGTCGTCTCCCTGATCATGGTCATGACCGCCGGTGTCCTCATTATCCTCCTCATCCTCTGCACCCTCATCATCTTCCACCCCCCAAGAGACTGTCTCGCCATAGCATCTGCGGCAGACTGAACCGCCTCTGCATGTGCTAAAGTATCCAACTTCCAATTCTGGCGGTATCTGCGGCCCTACATTAGTGAGCTCGGGATTCGACAGTGGGAAGGGTGGCGGTGTACGCTGACAGAAGAGATAAGGCGGGCGATCGGTCTGAATGAACCGGAGAGCAACCAGCTTTTTGATTGTGAGCTTTGTAACCGGTTCGGCGTGGTGCTCCCCCGGGTCAATCCTCATGGATAGAATGAGGTGGGTCCACAACCCGCCAATGCAAATCGGGCCCCGGCTGGCAGAAGATGCTCGACTGGACTACAGTAGAAAGAGCTGGGCGAAATTGAGTTGCTGCTCATGAAGCATGCAATAGATTGCCATAAGCTCGACGTCCCTCATCGAGCTATTGTCCTTTCTGGCAAAAAGTGTGTGCGCCAGAATCCACTGGATTATCCGGAAGACAGGGTTCCGGATCATTGAGGCTTTGCACTTGCCAGATTCCCAAGCTGGGCTGTCATCGGCGCAAATGGTGCGCCAGAAAACTTTGGGGTCGAATCCCCTCGGCTTGGTGTACACGCCAATGTCTGGGACCCCGAAGGCTTAGTTTATCTCCTTCGTGGTTAGAGTGCGGTCCTCATTAAGGGCCCGGAAAGTGGCTCCTATTGGTGTGTTCCGGCCGGTAGTAGAGAGCTCGAAGGTGGTGAGGATCTCCAGTGTGAATTGCCAGTACGTTGGATCCTCAAGTTCCAGAAGGGGGGTCTACCCAATATTGGAGAGGAGCTCCTTGACATTGTCGTAGAGCCCCAGTGACCAGAGAGTGTCGATATCCGGGTATTGGGTCGCCTCAACCCCTTTTTCAACCAAGGCCTTGAATTTGTGATGGAGGTCTAGTCCTTGGATAATAATTCCATAGGTTTCCGGCCTTGTGGAGGGAACGCGGCGTCGAGGTGTCATTTCAAATCTGCTAGACAAAACCAATATTCAGAACCAGCAACAACGAAAGGGAAAACATGTAGAAGAAACTAAACATACAAATTATGCAACATCTCCATATTCTAACTAAATATAAATATGCATAAGCACACCACCTTCTCTATATCTATTAACAACTCCAATGTCAACAATCAGGCCCCCAACTCAATCAGACGGAGCACAACAAATCCCCAATACAAATCCCTAGCCTACACAATTCAAAATCACCACTACAAATCCCCAAATAAATGCATGAATCCTAAGAGTTCTAAACAATTTATCAAGACAATAATATGGCTTAACATGCTAATTAACTCAAATTAAACCATAAAAACGAAAATTGAAACTAATTAACCACAGTACAATATACATTAATCAATAAACATATGCATGAAAGCAAAAGAAACATGAAGATTAAGAGGGTTACCTTGAAAATGAAGAAAAAAAGTAAACCCTATGAATTTGGGGATTCTTGCATTTTTGGAAGAATTTTGGAAAGCTAATCGGATAGAAATGTTCACAATATGATGGGGAGATAATGTGTGGAAGGAATCGAGTAGATTTTGTGTGTGCAAGTTGATAAGCTCGTTTTTCTACTCACTTATCGCTATGTTTTTCCTTTCTTTTATGAATTTTATTATGTTTTCTTGAATAAACTGAGCATGAGTGTATATTAGAGGGTATTATGCTTGTCATGGTGAGATTTCGCAGGTTTTAGGCCAAATCCAATGGAGAACCCGTACCGAAAGCAGCAGATGTTCAAAGAAACAGTCACTACTTCCACCGTTGGAATCTGAGCTAATGGAGCATGGCATTTGAAATATCTTTGAGTTAGCTTTCCAACGCAACTGGAATCGGATCAATCGGAGTTCGGACGCGAAAGTTATGGCCAAAACCGTGAGACTGCGCAGAAGGGTCGGAAGTGGCGGAAACGTCTCTGTTTCGACCGAAACGAAAACCATCTCGGCCGGGCCGAAATTCTCCATCTCGGCAGGGGCAAGATCCATCTCGGCCGAGACAGACATGAAAAGCGAGATTTGGCGAGATTTTCATATATTTTGGGCGAGAATTGCTTGGGGAACAAGATATACATCAATTTGGAAGCAATCAATCATACCTTTTGAAGAAATCTCAACCCTACTTCTATA